>JAPYYQ010000004.1:0-306676 GCA_030522585.1 Anagyrus pseudococci | reverse complement strand
GTTGGTTCACTTGCGTAGGCAGTTCGCCGTATTCAAACTCCCAGGCAGTTATAATAACTGCCTGGCATTTGACGTAACGAATTTTTTCTCTCAGTGTAGTTACTGCAGCAAGCCAGCAGCGGAGCGGCGTGTATATAGCGGCGACGGCCGAGGCAATTGCTCCTTTTAACAGACAACTTTTTAAGCGGCCCGGCATGAAAGCCTAAAACAACGTTTACCAATTTTCCGGTAGCAGTAGCCCCGCGCCGCTGGATGCCGGTTAAAAAAGACCGCGTACTACGAATTAATTAAATTTTCTTTTGGCCTCGGCGTTACTTGGTCAACCCGCGTGTATGTCTTTGCCCGTCGCTCGTGCACACACACATATACATTCTTATAGGCACGTGCACGCTCGCGTGTACATATGGACAGGCATGTTATGTATAGTCTTCGCTTGTTTAAGCTCATGCCTTTATCAACAGGCTCGCGCTATACTTCCCCTGCACTCCCCCACTTCCGATTAGCTTTCTTTTATCTTTCATTTTATTCTACTTTATTCCAATGACGTGCGATTTTCTTTTTCCCTCTCTCGCTCTTTCTTTTTCTTGCAAACGTGCATGTGTATACGCACAAGAGAAATTATATACCAGATGCAAAGTAAAAATTGACTCGACGAATTTCTGTCAAATTCAACTTTGATAATTATTGTTTTTCATAAGTTTTTTTTTATTTGTCGAATAATGAATTTTCCCTCCAGTTATTAACCTTTGGTATTAACTAATAAAAATCAATATTTTACTTTGCGAAAATCTTTTTTATGCGCAAACGTTTAAAGCAGTCCAAACATAAAAACAAATAATCATATAAGTGCTGTTTATTTAAAAATCGATAAAGGTTCGTTCTCTAATAGAAATCAAATCGATTTCTACAATCTCAAATCACGAAAAGTCAAATGACTATTCGAAAGCAGTATTTCCTTAAACAATTATTGCGAAACAGGTTCCACGAAGAATTTCCTTCTAAATTATCCGTTTTAATTAGCGGACAATGCAGTAATTGGCGGAGAAAAGCCAAGGCATTCCAATAATGTCTTCCGGCATTTTTGCCAAGATAACGCGCTATCTAGTACGGCGTACGCATGTACACCGAGTCGAAATGAGAAACAAAAAAATGCACGTCCACAGATCGATAACAATGTAGAATAACGGAAAATTACATTTTTCCTTTTTTTTTCATTCGGTATAATCAATTCGCTCAACCGTTTTGGCTGGAGAGATGAAAAATTAGCAGTAGCCCGAGCGGTGGCCAGAGGTGAAAGGGAGCAGAAGAGGGCCCCCACACAGCAAGAGAGAGAGAGAGAAAATGAACGCGCGCAGCAGGCGCGCGCATGAACGAGTGGTACGCGCACGTGAAAAATCAGATACTCCGGCGCATAAAACATGAGAACCGGCATAACATGAAAATCCAAATGAAAATAGCGAAATGAAAGAGTTTGAGGTACGAGAGAGAGAGAGGAGGGATGTGGGGGAGAGGGGGAGAGTTGGCTTGATAAAATGTGAAAGAAAAATGAGGAGCTTGCGCCCATCTCGTATGGAGCTTATGTCGAGCTCGCGTCCGGCTTGCGTGTGTGTATGGTTGAAGAGAAAAAAATTAAAAATATTTGACCGTTTAGCGAAGAATTTTTTATTCGAGCCGACATTTTTTTTCGTACAGCGCGTAATCGCAATGTCGGATTTGCGATGATTAAGGCGAGAATTTTAGAAACATATTTTATTTCGCACGTCCTATTTACATATAACAAAATTCATTTTTTCAAATTAACAATTTCAGAGATTTTCAAATTTTTTCGGTGCAAGAGGTGCAACTATAGGAATATGCGAGGGTATTCAAAATTCGAGGCAAAAAAAAGTTATCTTGTCAATTAAAGGAGGCGAATGCCATCCTTGCAAATAGGCTTCTCGACACAATCACTGTCAATTGTGGCTTCAACCTTAACAAGCGCTTACATATATACCTACCTTCCCGCGCACTCGAAGCCAAGCCGTCGTTCAGCATATCGATGTTGTCCCGTTCTTGTCGTCGCTCCTACCATTTCCATCTTTTTTTTTCTTTTTTTAAGTAAAATCGCAAATTATGCCGCTCTCGCGAAATTTTTTTTCTTACGCTTGTGATCAAACCTGCTCCCTCCCATTTACAGTTATCTTATCTATAAGTGCACATTTTCTGCTGTTCAATTACATTTTCTTAATTTTCTCGTACAAGTTCTGGTCTCCGTATTTTTTTCCGGCTTTTATACGACTTTCCTTTCTGCCCGCATCATCCCGCAATAATCGTATAAAAGTGCTTGTTTTTTCCTCTTTTTAAAATATGATTTTACGTGTTAAACCTCGACGCGACGAAATAGGCGTTGAAAAACGCATCGAGTTAATGAAGTTATTAAACAAAAAGCGGTAGTGAATAGGCAGAAATCGAAATATTTAGCGAGAAAAAAAGGTCGGGCGCCGCTAAAATATCATTAAAATCAGGATAGCGTAAATTATCATTTAATTGGCGACTTTTCAATTTATCAGTCAACGAGGTGAGTAAAAGTTGAAATTACCATGGAGAGTATGTAGCATCGATTCCACCACGGCTCTCCGTGCTATAAGGTCCCGTGTACGGTAAGTCGCTATTTATGCGCCGTGGTTTTCTTAGTGCTACTTTCTCTAAACATATATCTTATTTTTCTGGCTAAGGAAAAGAAATAGTTAGGATTTCCGGATAGAAGTGTGGGGAGGAATCATATATACGACGAATATTTTTGCCGAGCAAATTTTATAAAGCTGTGTACGCGAGTGCAATGCGCGCACGTGCGCGTGGGTGTATGCGACGCTGGGGCGAATTGCCAGGGTCTCGGCTCAAAATATCGCGACACGCTGCTTAGTCGTGTATACTTTAGCTCATATCGCACGGCAGCAGTACGTCATCCGCTCCATAAAAATGTAATAGCCCCTTAAATAAGCACGCATGTGCCATATTTATGTCAGCTATTTTTCCCCACCCCTCGGGGTTTTTTTTACTCATTTTTCTCTCAAACCCGCACACGGACGTGATATGGATTCTCGCGGTAAGTATCCTATTTCCCCGTACCGCGCGCGCGCGCCTCATGTTTCTTAGATTTTCAGTGTTATATTGCCATTGGCCCCGTCATTATCATTCTTATTACGATAACAGTTACGCTTAACTTATCGCCGAACTTCTTAGCCAAAACTCGATGAAGAAAACAACAAAAAATTAATCGCTATGATGCGCTTCTGATTATTTTATCGATTTTTATTTTCACTCCTTATTAGCATACACACGCAACTCTCGAAATTCTCCATTAACATATAAAAGAAACTCAAAAGAAACCTAACGCAAACAGTTAGATTTTTTGGCTGTTCACAAAATTTCCATTTCTATACTTTCGCTTTTTTTTACACAAACCAACGGAAAGAGAGTGAAAGAGAAAAAAACAGAGTGTCGAAATTTTCGAGAGAGAGAGAGAGAGAGAGAGAGAGAGAGAGAGAGAGAAAGAAAAAGTAGGCTTAAACTCTCGTTCTTCCGTGAAACAACAAAAATCTTGGCGTGTATATATTTAAATTTCAACGAAAAGTGAAGGACATAAATGGAAAGAGAGAGAGAGAGAGAGAGAGAGAGAGAGAGAGAGAGAGAGAGAGAGAGAGAGAGAGAGAGAGAGAGAGATAAGTAGGGGGATAGAGAAAGTTTAATCAGTACTCGTGGCATTTGGAAAAAACACGCAGAAAAGAAAGAAATGTAACTTGTAATAAATGACAAATCGTGTCTGGTCATTGGCACGTTAAATTGCACAGGCAGCGACGTCGAGGGGGCAGCCGGGGATGTTTTTTTCCATGCGTAAAGTGCCGCATAGTAATTTACTGTTTTACAATCAATCTTGATCGCGGCCTCGCGGCGCTCGGATATGACAAAGAGAGGAGGCTGACTAGACGCAGCGAGCAGCAGCAGCGGATGCAATAATACAGCGGTGAAAGCTGTCAGGAATGAGTTTACATGGACAAATAGGCCTACGGAGTACACGAAGATGGCTTGAGTGGCGTGGCTGGGGGGGGGGGTCTAAGGAGGAGAAGAGTCAGTCAACTAGGAGAGGCTGGTTTTGAGGTCAGTTTCGTGCGTATTCCGCCGCAGCTGCTGCACGTCCCCGCGACGCGGAAATTACTTGGCGATTCTCTGTCGAGAAAGAGAGAGAGAGCAAGTCTCCCCGGCGAGTCGCGGTTATACATAGTGCCATTTCACTCTTCGACACTCTATGGATTAGTCATGCTTCTAGATTCTTTATGTACACGCGCGAGTCTCGAAACTGTCAGCTAGACATGCTCATGACGTGAATAGGTTCACTGTCTCCATCATCCTACAACTCTCTCTCTTTTTCTCTCTCCGGCTGGTTTAAGCTCGTTTTTTTTTATTCTTCCGTTATCATAAGCCTGTCTTCAAGCCCCATGTATTATGCAAATCACATCTTACTGTCCTCCGACTCTCGTCTACGCGTATTTTTAGTTGCCTCGCGCACGTTTGACCTTTCTTTCTCGTTAACCGAGAGAAAAATGTCGCACAAGTAGACGTTAGCTTTCTTCGTCCCCCCCCCCTCCCACCAAGCCCCCGTCCTCTCGAAAATCTTCAATTTCCATAACCGCACTTGCTTCGCGACTACTCGTGCGCGTTTAAAAGTTAATATTTGCATTATTTTTCTCTCTCTTTCGCCTAGGCTTTTACAAATCTTACTCTCTACGTATAACGTATATTCTTTATTGTGTCGCGACAAACTCACGCGCGATTTCGCGCTCGTAACGAGGTACCGTCCATAAATAAATAGTAACTATAAAATGATGACTAAAAACGACTTTGAGCGAGATAAAGAGAAAGTTACGGCAAAAAAAATTTAGTACGACGCCGAGGATGAGGATGACGAACTGGCGTAGGTTAGCGAATTGGTGATGTGCGGACTATCGTGATGGCCGCTGTTCTCCTCCTCCGGATGCAGCAGGGCGTCGTTGAGCCGCCTGAGCTTCTTCAGGAATATCGTCAGTAGGCTCGGCTTGTCTTTGGCTGGGGGCTGGTAGAAGACGATCTGCTGGTGCAGCGACGGCAGCTGAAGCAGAAAGCCCGGCGATTTGTGCTCTTTGTACTGGTGATCCTTATCTGTTGCAGAACAAAACAACAACAGCAATAAGCAAGTGGTATCATGTTAAAATTAATATAAAGCCGTTATTCCGACACAATGGAATTGAGAGTATGCATAGAGATGGGTCGGCGGAGTGTACACAAAAGAGCAGAGAGAAATATCGAATGGAATAACTAACCGAGTATCTCATTGTTATCCCAAGCATTCCAAGACTTCTGCTGGTACAAATCAGGCCAGGCTTCGGGCAGAGAGTTCAAGCTCCAAGATTGACCGTCCGAATGGCTGGAGGGAAGAACGAGCTGTTGCTCTTGACTAGGCCAACTACTAAGCGAGCGCAGCTGATCGTGACTGGTGAGAAAGAATAATAAAAACAGAGAAAATTAATGAAAACCGTCGCGTCAATGTCTCTCGGTCTACACACCGAGCCTCGTCCTACTTCATATCCGGCTTGTTAGGAGTGTCTTTAAAACGATGTTCGTTTTCGATTTAACGGTATATACATACGCCTGCTTATATTGTGAGCTTACCCGCTGCTGTGGCTGCTACTGTGCAACGACGACAAGTCGATCTCGATTTTCGGCGGCGGCGGCAGTACGGGCTTCGGCACTATCACCGGCACTGGATAGTAGTGCATGTGATAATGGTGAACGGGCTTGGCTTCCTTGTGACCGCCCAGCGTCTCGAGAAAGTTCATCAGCGCTCGTTTGGGGCTTGAACATTGTTTCATCGATCGTGGTCACGGGGGTGTATTTTTTTATTTATTTGTTTTTTTTTTTAAATTCACATCAATTAGTGGGTTTTTTCTATTTTTGTTGAAATCCGGTCGAATGAAATATTTCAGACAATTTCCGTTACACGAAAAATTAAGTAGAAAGAAAAGTAGTCACTTGGAAATTCGATTAATGTACTTTTTGTGTAAACCGGCTGAATGTTTACTAAATCAAAAGACGTCTACTTTAACTGAATTTAAGGTAAATTCATTGACAAAAATCCAATTCTCGTAATTGAAACAAAAAAAAAAGGATAATCTCATATCCCATCATTTTGTATTCTTGGAGAAAAGTTCAATTTGCCTGTAATATTAGTACAAGCAAGGATAATGATGATAGTAATAGCAGCAGTAGTAGCAACAGTTAAATCAGTGAGAGCTTAAGCTTGTATGTGTTGTGTGCGTAGACGCGAGACAGAGAGAGATAGGAATAGAACGTGAATGAGACAGACAGAGCAAGAGCAAGTGAGAGAGATGAGGGTCGGCGATTTAATCCTTCGATAAATAGCGTGGTAAACCGGCCGAATGGTGGCGGCGACGATGGCGCACCTGTTTGAAAATTAATTCGCCATTAGCAGCAACAAAATCAGCCTCGCGGGCTTGCCGTATGGCCGGTCTAATAATTTATAACGCTCCGAACATAATTTCCGTCAATAATTCAACCTAGCTTCGCCGGGCCAATTCACTACGTGTAGCCTCCGTACGCGCGCTTTTAACACAAGTTCAATGCGCCCACCTGTTTTCTCGTTTGCCCCTACCCCCCGCTTACCGCGTGTCTAAAAGTATTCCCGCGCTTTTGCCGACGCGGAGATGCTTGAAATTTCGCGCGACCATTGGATTACAGCGAAATTGCCTAGTTGCTAACTACACTAAGTGTATTATTTCTGCCTAATAATGTTGCCTAAACGACTGATGTTTATGTTATTGAAAACGGACTTTTCCAACAAAATTAAACAAAACTCAAAGTTTAGTGTGCTGTTTATAAAAAGAATCAAATAGAGAATACTCACTATTGTAAGAATAGAGCTTTCGGCGTCTCGATAAATGCCATAATCAGTAGGAAGCACAAAAGCTGGAAAAAAAAGAGAAAACCAAACTTAAACAACTGATCTAACACACACCCACACACAAGCTTGCAAGGCCAAGCGAATCACAGCACTGTTAAATCGTCGAATTAATTACACTTGTTTGAGGGCATATCTTCATATTGAAGCCGCTGGATTGTAGATAGGATTTAACCGAGGAACGACAGCGACGACTACCACTATGGCGACTACGACGAAGAGGATGAAGCCGTTGACGAACAGGAGGATGAGGACAAGGAGGATAAGGAAGAGGAGAATGACAACGACGTCAGCGGCGTCGCCTCAATGCCCCGGACACATAACGACCGGCTGAAATGCATAACAAACTGAGATTTGCGCGGAGAGGCAGGGTCGCTTTATAACCGCTCGCTCTCTTTCACTTCTTCGACTCTCCACCACCACCTCTCTCCCATATCTAAGCGGCCGCGAGCTCCCCGCCACGTGCACCGCGACGACACTATGCGCTAGAGAGAGAGACGCGCCCGCACACCTTACGCTCGGCTCGCTTTACCGCCTGTTAAGTCAACTACTTACCACCTCCAACGCCGAGACTCTTACTTCTCGCTGTACCTCGGCTGCCTAAGATTTCGAATAGCGTTTAGCCGAAGTTGTGGATTGATTTTGGATTTTTTTTCGTTTATCCGGATTAGGACGCTAAACTAGCAGGTGCAGTAAGTTTGCATAAAGATTGTTGCAAATAAAACTTTGTTTTTCGATTATCAGTTTGAAAACTAGAAATTAACAATAAAATTTAATAAACGCTGGTTCTTAATGATTTAAGAGGAGCCCATAAGCTTTCTTAATTTTAGCGAAAAAACCATGAAATTGGTCAAATGAGTTTTCAGTCATAAATCTTGCAAGTACTACTTTTTGAGTGAAAGTTTCACGCGTCGGGCGTCATCTAATGACCGAGATCATGACCTTTTTCTTATGCTAAAGAAAATCAATCGTGAGTCCCATTTGCAATGAGCGCTTCGGCCATGATATTCCATCATTCATAATCTTTTGCTGTCAGAGGTGAAAAGAGTTTTTTTTCAGCGCTTAGGACGTTCAATTATTTTAACCGTTACTATCGGTGCATGCGAGTGTACCGGGTGTGTACGCTCGAATAAGTTGATTATTTTATAATATTTCGGTTAATGCAAAATGAAATTTTTTAATTTAGCTGTTATTCTTTGTTTCGTCGTGTTCAAATTAAGAGTTTTTAAAATAAAAGCTTTAATTCGTTTATCACACGTAAAAATATCGTTTTTATTTCAATGTTATATGATTATTATACTCTGTATTGGAGTTAAGCTTCTACTCAATTACGTTATTATTGCTGACTGTTATGAAGAGTGCAATATGCAAATTGTTAGAGTTACACCGACGCAACGTATGCAAGGTTTTATTTCAATCCCGTAAAGTATGAAGTTTATACAGAAGTTTCACTGCAAAATAACACGTTATTTGCACAAGCCTTAATTCACAATAATATATATTTCTATAATCGCGCACACGTAAGAGATTCATCGTTTTCAAAGAAGGGGTTTTCAGCTTGGTGCTATCGTTTTCCAGATTTCCTAGTTTTATTTTTTTTTTCTTGTAAAATTTTCAATATTGCCACTTGGTAGATATAAACATACGATAACACGACTTTCTCTTTGAAATTCCTAGAAATTTCAGTGAAAGTTGACAGTAGTAGGGTAAAAAAATAGTTTCGTCTTTACGAGTTCTCGATTTGAAAAATAAAAGTGCGCCCGGTGCTCGAAAATCCCTGCCTTGTTGCCCGAGAAAACAATTGTGTTGGACAGAAAAAAAACGTATAATGTTTGACTAACGCGCCTGGAAATCCATACCTCGCGTGCTTGTAACACAAGTGTAAAAGTGACAAATGAAACCGGAATAGATCGGATTCTTATTTTTTTCTAATTCAAAGGTTTACTCAAAAGCTTTTACACTTGCTATAAACAAAAGCTTGGCGTATTATTCGCGACTTTTAGCAATCGAAATAAGCCGCAATAATCGAGGCTTTAAACGACGAAAAGAATTGAGTTTGGCACGTCTCCGTTCATTCAGAATGCAAAATATGCCCGGTATTAAAAGCGAACGACGTGTCGAGTGAAAATTTGAATAATTGATAAAAAAAAGAGAGAAAACGTGCGAGCGTGTGTGTGAGAGAGAGAAAGAGGAAGGGACTTGACATTTAAAATAGTGGATTTTTAGCCAGATGACAATAAGCGCACGTATATAACGGAAAAGAAGAGCCGGCTGCTAGCAAGGCTAATACGATTACGGAAGCACAAGCGAGCAAAAGGGATGAAAAACGAGTGCGCGCGCGTGTGTGTGTACGTACGTACACGTGAAAAGATAGACGTGCATCTCCACGGCAATCGGCCAATGTACATACGACTTCACACGCGCGCGTCTAGCCTAGGACATTATTAAATAAGCCGCGATAGTGGCAGAGAGCAGTGCGCAAGTGGCCGAGTAGGGGGGGGGGATTTTCTGGGTAACGATGGTCCTGCAGCATTTATTCGTGCTCTCTCTCTCGAGAGAGAGAGAGCAGGGGGTGGTAGTGAGCGGCAACGCCCGCATATTTATTTTCCCCGTTCCCTCTCTCGGCACCGAAGTGCACGGCAGTTGCGGCAGCAGCAGCCTCTCTGCGGTGCCGGCCAGAAGAAGCTTGTGGTCAATTAGCTCGCCGGCAGGATTTTAAAATAAACACTCGTTAACGGTACTTAAAACAAAAGCGGTCCGTTTGATTAAATTAGCCGCGCTTGATGACGGCCCCCCGGCCCACCCAACTTTTCAAGAGTTTAGCGTTAATCCCCTCGCTCGAGAGACCTTCCGCTCTCTATCTATCTCTCGCGACTTTATTCTCCGCCGCGAGTCTTCCTCTTCTTTTCTTCCTTTCTTTCGTTCGTCTTTCCTCCTCCCCCCTTTCTTTATGTTTTTCCTCCGTGGATACCACCTATTTAGCCGGAGATGTATAGAAAGCGTAGCAATTAACTCGGGGACCAAGAGCTCTTACATATTTGGATTAGCTTTCTCTGGATGTTTTTGGTTTCACGATGTCGCAAAACTAACTGCTTTTTTCATTCGATTCTCTACAAAATCTGTTATTGTTTGTCACGCGTAAATGTGAATTTATTATTAATTCTCCGCTGTAATGTTGCGATCCGAAAATTTCACTGACGTTCTTACGAAATATACTGATTAATCGATTACTACATTCGATTACCGAACCAAAAATCTGAATACCGATTCTTGTCTTAATCAAATCGTAAAACTATTCTACATAAAATTAAAATAAAAAGTTTAACTTTTTTTGTGGTCAGCCAAGCCCACGACGTATAACATAACGGAAACGTGGCAGCAAATGATAAGTTCATGCAGCCGCGCTCGTTACATCAGCTAGCGCCACTAGTTCAAGTCGGAAGCGACATTTCGAGATTTCTGGAGTGCCGCGGCAAAATCGGCCGACAAGCTGGCCAACATATCTTTACGGTCTTGGAATGACGTGTCCTGTATTAGTGCTTCTTCTTTCTCCTTAAGTATTCATCGCGCGATTCTCCCTTTGCAAAAGCGGCCGCCTACGCGCTATTTATTTCTTCGCCCCCCTCCCCCTGGAGGTACAGTTTCAAACTGTACCTCCAGGCGGGGAGAAACGAGAAATTCATAAAAAAAAAAAAATCTTGACCGACTGGATTATTAGTGGCTTGCGCGGAATGTCAAATTTTTAGATTACGGGATGCTTGGATTCGCGGTTACGCGCAATTTTTAATAAAACAAAGTGAAATGTAAGACGAGAAGTCGTGCTGAAAACGGAAATGTTGCTTTTGCAGATTGTTATTCGTTTGCAGGATCATGGCACGAATGTTAAGGAACTATTACACACACCGGTTCCTTGTAACGTAAAACGCATTTCTAACTTTGTTTTTTAAAAAGGAAAAGATAAAACGAGTTATCTGATGAAGAAAGAAAAAAGTTTTCTGCATATAATTATAAAACTTTCTCTAATCGGATATCCAAACGCGTGAGAAAACGGCCTTGCTTTATAGGAACAATCAAGCCGGCTAACGTGCAAAAAGCGTCGTAAATAATAATTTTATATTAAAACAAACTTCTTTACATATACATCCGCGTTGAGCGACACTTAATTTCTCACACGAGTCGTTGTACCTGTGACGTGGCACACTTTAAAAAATGTTAAAAAAAAAAATAAAAATAAAATGAGTAGCAGGCACTGATTAGGCTTGCCAGACCAGTTAGTCAATAACGTTAAAAAAACAATTAAAAAACCCCATCATATTAAGCGTTCAAGATGCTGTTTGACATTGCATACGGCTAAAAGAAAACTCGTATATAGAGCCGGCTAGATTAATACCGATCGACCAATGAAATTGATAGTGAAAAAAGAGCGAATGCGAAAATATTCAAGGCAGGCTTGATAAGAAGTTGTCACGTTGAGATAGAGTCGCCGAAAAAAATAAAAAAAAGGAATTAACGTAAAAGTTGTAGCGGCCGAGAGAAAGCTCGATACGTTGCGCATTAGAAAAGGAAAGCAAGCTCGTACAGCCGAATGTGCTAAGAGGAGGTGGAGGAAGTAGCATGCAGGAGTGTTAATAGCGTGTCTAGCGCGCGACGCGCAAATAATCGTTAACTCCTTCCCCCCTCCCCCTTACCTCTCACTCTATCTGCAGCTACCCCCGGTTCCCAGCGCAGCGGGCATTGCGGTCGCGTGCGCTTTGCCCGATTAACAGATCAGCCTACAGCTGAGCTCTCCTCAGCTAGCCTGTACACTCTCTTTCTCCCTCTCTTAGCCGGCCACTGCGCGCGTCATGTAGACTGATGGGCCGTTTATTATCGGCTGGTTGAATGTCTGATAAGGCGAGCGAGAAAAATAAGAGCGCCCGGGAAGGAGAGCTATAGTTCCTTGGCTCTCGAGTTGGATACTCGTTTTGGTATTCATAAACTCGTCCTACGAGTACTGCTTAGCAATTTTCGTTTTTACTCGTTTCGAGAAACCGAGGGATAGACAGTTTTGAAAAAGTTGTCGAGGATGAGTGGATAGGCTGGATTGAAAAAAAAACCCGTTCCCCAAAAATCCGTAAATTCGTCGTAAGTATTTAGGCAGAGCGTGCGGCGAACTGGTTAATAAGCCGCTCTACGGAGGGGAATGGCAGAGACAAGAAAAAAAAAGCGGAATCGCTCGTTAAAACGCATTTTCGGCATAGATGCGGCCGATGCGCGCGCCAGCCAGGGTGTGCGTATAAGAAAGCGACCTTGGGATGCCGATTGCCGACTTCTTTGTTCTAGAGGCGGTCAAGAGCGTCTCGCGCGTCATTATTAGACCGAGCTCCCTTCCCCCTTTGGCTCTCTTATTAGTAGGAGCTCTCCTGTCTCGGCGAAGTGGGACTCGCAGCGAGGAGATATATCGCGCATCTCTCTCGTCCACCCCCCCCCCCTCACCATGAACGTCTCCGTCTATTTCGCTCTCTCTCTCACTCTCTTTTCTCTCTTTTTAATCCCCACCCTGTCCTTTACTCCCTCTCACTCTCTCCTTCTTCTTTTCCCTTCCGTTCTTTCTTGCTCTCATTAAGATGCTCGTTAGACAGACACTTGAGCAAGGAGCAGCGCGCACTCTACACGTACATTTCATATATTGTGTTTTAACAAGTCTTACTATTACTTTCCCTTTCCGTACGCCCGTATCAAGGGAGGATGAAAAAAAAAGAAATTTATATGTATGTAAACGTTCGTTTGACTATAGATTTTCAATCTCATCTATAATTTGTTGATTCGGTGAATTATTAACAAATTCAGGGTAATAAATAACATATATTCATCGATTTTAGTTACACCAGCTGACGAATTGTATACCCGTACATTCTCAAAACAAAAAAAAACGAAAAATCGAACATGTGTTTTTTTCGATACACTCCAGCTAACTTTCTCCACACAGAAACGTGCGAACAAGGAAAAAAAAGAAGAGTACAATATTACAGAAGCCTCTAGGTCGCGGTGCAGACAAAGAGAGAGAGAGAGAGATTCTATAATACGCGGGGGTGCGGTGGCAGTTGCGGGGCTTAGAGGATCGGCAAAGGTTCTCCTTCTACTCCTTGTGCGCGGGAATAGCGAGCGAATAGAAGGGGGGGGGTGGAAGGAGCTGCGGAGAGGAGAAGAGAGGCGCCAGTGCGCCGTATATCGTTAGTCAGGCTGAAGCCGTGGGTGTTCCTTTATTGAACTAATTTTATAGCGGCATATCTTCAGCCTGCCGCCGCGCTCCCCGCAGCTTTGCGACTCTCTCTCTCCCTCTCCCTCGGAGGCTTGCCCTCCTCCTCGCCCCTTCAAGCCGAACCAACAGGCGCGCTCGTCCAACTTGCCCCATTACGTCTACGCAAATATAACCAGTTAGCGCGACGCACATGCGAAGGGAGAGAGGTATATACGCGTGCCTGTAATGTGTGTACATTCGTATATGTACGCCGGGATTACTCTAGGTGTATGTGTGTGGGTACGCTTGTATGCGCGTATGCGTGTGTACATCGCCCCTGGGAAGAAGATAACGAAGTATGTATCGCAGACCGGATATCTCGGTAGAGATTACTTCCCGTTATTCGCGTCGAACTAGTTTTCTTCTTCGTCTTCTGCCTCGACTTTTTTTCCTTGTATCCTTTTTTTTTGACTTTGATAACCGAGCTGTTTTTCATAATTACATTTGCGTTTGCAAGTGATCATTGTACGTGTGGATTAGGGGTCTATTGAAAATCTATGCGTACAAAAATAAACGATTTAAAAAAAATAAATAAAAATGAACAAAAACTATTGATACTGCAAAACTGATTAGCATACATGCGTTGATTCGCAAGGCGTTAAAATACAATCGAACGAACGCTTAACATTCGAAGCAGCGCGCCAAGTCGAAGTGAATAAAAATGGATGTCAAACGAGAGACATTCAATATTTGCACGTCATTTCCGGCGATGCATATAAAGTCCTTCCTCGAATAAGTAAAAAAAATATCGCAAACGTACGTCGGGGAGCAGAGAAAAAGAAAACAAAAAGTGGGTTGGATTAGGGAAGATTATACATACGGAGATATGTAAGTACGGGAGGGAGAGCAACTATCAGGTGAACGACACACGTCGACATGGTCGTCGGAGAAAAGCAGTAGTCCGAGATTCGGGAATAAGCGCAAGGGTGGGTTCTAGGCATGGGGGAGTAGAGATAGCCAGAGCGAGCAAGAGAGATGAGCGACGCTAATACTAGTAAAATATTTGCGCGGTCGAGAAACGATGGGGTAGGGGGGGGGGGAGATATAGGACGAGCGAAGCATGAGGGAATCCGCCCGGGCTAAACGCTCTCCTGCGGGTGGCGCGACGGAGCCTACTGCTACTACTGATGCTTGATGCCGCTACTACTGCGCGGGGGAAGAGAAGGGGGCCCGGGGATGCTGGTACACGTCCAAAGGCCGACTGGGAGTGAGAGCAGACATTGGTCCCGCCGAGGCCTGTTACACGGTCAGCTAACAACCCCCTTAGCTACCTCTCCCCGAGGGATCTCTCTCCTATGCTCGACCCCCTTCCCTTCGCCCAGCTTTCAGGTGGAAAAAGAAGCAGCCGGAGAAGGAGGACGGAGTCGGTGCTCTCTCTCTTCTCGTGGACATAAGCTATCGTCGCTCGGCTATCCCAATAAAGATTATTTGATCGTTTAGAATTTTATTTCGCGCGCCCGCGTATCAGGCGTAAATCTTGAATCGGTTCCGATGCTGTTACGTTTTCTTTTTTTTTTTTTCGAGTCATATATTCAATCAATGGATAAGATTTTTCTTTTGGCATGAGTTATCGAGTGCGATATAAATAAATTGCAGAAACGTAAATTGAAAATTTAAGTATCGCGACTATGAAAATTAATGGCGAAACGGTTAACGGATACTCTAACAATGTACGCTGAACGATCAGCTGATAAAGTGGGACAAGCATAAACAAGCAGTTAAGGCGTCGTTTATACACGTTTGTTTTGAAAATGACTGTTGCTATTCGTCGCTCACGCTTTAAACGCTAAGTATATTACCATGACGTTTCGCATTTGAAACTAGTTTTATCGTTATCGATTTTTCGAGCTTTAATCTCAAAAATAACGACTCGCCTAGTTCACGCGAATATTTTGTTTTTCCCAAAACAATAAGAGCAGATGGAAAATAACGATGAATACTTATATAATTACAGGATTCGTTACGGCGCGGAGAAGAAAAATTTCCGCGCGAACGACAAAAAGAAATAGAAAAAAGAGGGAGGTAGAAGGGGGCGGTCTGATAAGAGGGAGTGGAATTTTTCGCATATTTGCAGGGTCTCGCTGCTCAAATATGCAGGTTTTATTTTTCGGCTAAAAGTTATCCTGGAGCTGAAGGTAAAAAAAAAATAATAAAAAAAAAAACAAAGAAAAAGACAAGCCTAGAGCATGAAGAAGTGGACCGCTAGCGGCGGGACTATGGAGGCTGCGTTTTAAAAAAAATACTCCTTAAAAGGCTAGGAAGAGAGAGAAAGAGAGAGAGAGGGAGAGAGAGTCCAGAATAGGAGGCCGGGTAAGGGGGTACGTCGTAACGTACCGCACGTAAGCGTAAGGTCTAGAGGGAGCGGTGTGCTGCTGTTGCTACAGCAGTAGAGGTACAGGAGAGACCGGGGAATCACGAAGCTCTTTTTCTCTCGTTGCCCGTTAGTTCAGGTTTTATATTCCTTGGGTATTTTCTTAGCGACCTCTCGAGAAGCGCTCCCTCCTTACTGCCGCTGCCGCTGTCGTATATCGGTTATGCGAAGCAGTCATCCAGGCAAATTATAACGGTGGACATTGTTTGAAAAATATCCATGCCGCTTATTTTTCGTCTTCGGGAATAACAAGCGCCCCCCCCCACCCCCCCAAGAGCCGAGGGGGAAAGAACTGGACATCGTTATCCTACGCAGACGTTCCCCTCCCACTTTTTACCTTCCTATCTTTTCCCGTGCTCCTTCTCGCTCATTTCTGCGACTCTATCTTCCTTTCTGTCACTTTGTCGATCTGCGCAATACGAAGACCGGAAAAGTGCAAAAGACTTGCATGGCCGAGCGGACGAAATGCAAAACCTTTTTTTTTATACACAGTTGTCGATCTCCTCTTTCTCGTTTTTTTTTTCATTTTCTTATCTCTCTCTCTCTCTTTCCTTTCCATCCACGTTCTCACATAAATAATAATTACAGAGGACACTCACTCGTCGTTTTACGTCTTTTTTATTCGCCCGCTCGTCTGGTATACGCGTATTTCGACTTTTTTTTTTGTGTTTTCTCAAATAAGTTTCAGAGAATTTCGAAACAAGTTTTATTTTTTATGCTAAATATCGCGAAGAATAAAAGAGGAATAAAAAAGATCTTGCATTCGAGTGGCGAGTAAAAGTCGAACCCAAGCAAAATGTAAAACAACTGTATATTCATACAAGATACTAATGAATCGACCACCATAACACGACTTGTACGTAGAATCATACCATAAGACGAAAAAAATACAGGATAAATACAGAAATAAACAGAAAAACCTAATAAACATTAGCATATTAATCGCACCAGCGTCGCGAGTATTCGAAGCATGAACGCGATAAGATACGCAGGCGCATACACAGGGCAAGAGTGCAAACGAGGGAGTAGTTGAAAGTGAAAGAACACAAGAGGAGAGAGAGAGAAAAAGAGGCTTGCCCTGTGCCACCTCGGGATAATTAGCGCGTCCGCTTTAACGAACTGTCTTAACTTAATAATGCGACCCTTTATGGACGTGGACTGCGGTGGGAGGGTTATTGTACTCGCGTTTGCCGCAAGCTTGATGGGTAACATCGTCGCGGCTACTGGTAGAGGTTTATACGACATCAGTTTGACCGCATCCTTCTCGACTACCTTAAATTCTGTTGTGACATTCGAAAACATTTGCGTGGATTAATCCTCGGACCTCCTTAAGGCTGAGGATTAAGAGGTATACGTTAGGCTTTTATAATGACAAAATATATTTAATGAATGCGTAACTCCATCGCACATCACCGACTAATTGGTAAACAATAAATTATGATTTGGATGAATCGACGCGCATTCTTCCTGCCCTTCTCTTTGCTCGATCAATTTTCCCCTATCTAGGGTTCCTGCCTCTCGCTCGCGCGTCTTCCTTTATCGACGATCGATTTTCACCAATTATTAGTTGGCTAACTATTGCCAATCAAAAGAATAGCTTGATGGAATTCTTCCACTACGTTGTTGGACGAAGGGGAGTCAAGCCCCGGATACAGGATTCAGCTTTTGCTTTTCCGCGCGTGTCCGTCTAGTCTCTTTACCAAGCCTCTCCCTCCGTATACCACACGACTCCCTCGCCACCCCTTCCTCCAACCCTTTCTCTGAATGTATATACGTATCAAAATCGTGGCCCCCTTTCCAGAATTCCCGTTTTCTGCTGTTGGACTGCATTTTTGTTCTCCGACCTGGCTGCTTGCTCTGGCCCGCACTGTAACCTCCCTTCGTTTACTACCCTCTCCCTCCCTGACGTGGTTCGAGTTTGCGATGAAACAATCATCGTCGGACCTACGGAGTACATAGGTCACCCCCTCTTTCCCATACAGACCAACTACGAGTAAGCCCTCAACTGTCCATTGTTTTCTTTTTCAAAAAGAATCCCTTTTTTTGTTATTTGCCTTTCTTTTTCTTTCGTCTTTTTTTTTTATTTGGACAAATTCGATTTGATGGATGCGAAACGCTAATATCTGGGAGAAAACATTGTTTCACACGAGTCATTTGAAAGACACGTATATATCGATCAACGAAACGATGAGATTTTTATTCTTAGATTTATATCGATAGTTTTCAATTGTCGTACATTACGAACTTGTTACTACTTGTTTACGAAGACTAATTTTTTGTTTTCCATGACCTTATAAACATATGTACACGAATAAACCGAGAACGAGTGGAAAGAAAGGGAAAGAGAAAGATAAATAGAAAAGATTCGAAGGAGGGAATAAAAAGAGCGTAAGGGAAGAATTTAGCATAGCAATTTGACTGCAGTAACATCGTGGCGAAGAGAGCCAGAGAAGGAGAAAAAGAGAGAGAGAGAGAGAGAGCAATCCGTAGTCTAGCCAGTGAACCGGCGTAAGAGTCGGGCCGCGTATAGGGCGAAATGATTCTCGCAAGCGCGCGCTGAGCTTACACTTGGCCGCGAACGCGAGGGTATTTTTATTAAATTCTTTTGGGGTCGCGTTTGCAGAAATGAGCAAGCCAAAGTTGAAAGTGCGGCTAGAAAGAGAGAGAAGGAAACTCTCTCTCCCTGGCTTCCCGATATAAATCTAATAACACACACACACACCCGAAAGAGAGCGGGAGACTATCAGGCCGCAAACTCCTTTTTATCCCCTCCAGCGAGAGAAGCCCCTTCTTTGTTACGGGACATTTTTCGCCCTTCTCTGACCCCACTCCCCCTCTCTTGGCCGTGCCCTCCCTGCCAACATCCGAAAATTCATTTGCGCTTAAAAAGGTATACGACAAAATTAAAAGTACAGAGCTTCCTGCGGTTCGATGCGTTATCGCGAGCGCCCAAGCCTCCGTCGTGCGGCCGCCTCCCTCCGAGCATGCCTCTCTCTCTCTCTCTCTCTCTCTCTCTCTCTCTCTCTCTTCATCCCCCGTTCTCGTTGCTTAAAGCCATCCCCGCGCGTATAGCCTTATTCCTCGTTCTTCGTTCTCCTCTTCTTTTTCTTACGCTTCACATTACGCCGGATAATTGTTTTACCGGAGAAGGGCGAGAGAAAAACCCCCCCAAAAAAAACAGAACAAAAACAAAAAGAGGCAGGAGAACCGAACTAAGCTATTCCGAATACCTTAGTCCAAGGGCCAAGCGCCAGAGCGTTGTGAAAAATAAAAAAATCGTCTGGTTCTAATAAAACGCTCGTGTAATGAATCATTTAATTCGATCTTATTTATTCAGCTGCGCAAAACCCACGCGCTACAGATCGTTTCAACTACAATTTTTCCGAATTTCAGAGAGAAAAAGAGAATATATAGAAACGCACTTCTGAAAATCAACCCAATCGCAAATCCGATCTCTTATTATAATCGTTTTCGGCTTATTCTCGCGTATAGCAAACATTTTATTTGACTCGTCGTCGTCGAGAGCGTTGCGCGTCCGTTGCAACTAGGATATAGTGTTGTTGCCATACGATCGAGCCGGGGGAGAGGAGGGAAGAGGCTACTCGAAAAAAAAAATGCTCGGCCGAGGGGAGAGGGTATGGCCGAGGCCGGAGGGCTAAATAATTGAAGAGAGCGGTAAGTATAGGTGGGTAACCGGCACTTACTGACCTATAACCTGCCATTACGTACACGCAAGCCTTTAACCACGCGCGCTCAAGCCTCCGAGCCTGCCGCGCCGCTGCACGATGAGTTTTCTCTCTGCTCTTCTATCTTTCGCTCTACCCCCATCCCTCCCTCTACGACCTGACCCCCGGCTATTATTCAACTGTTTCTTTATTCGCGTTTTTCGTCTTTCATTTAGCCGCGTTTCGCCTATTACTTTTTTCGCTGACCTTGGGAACGCGCATAGCTTACAACTCCACACCTGCCCTCCTCCTCTCTCCATCTTTCACTCTCTCTAACTCTCTCATGGCTCTTAAGCCTTCCACCGTATTAATTCACAAATTCTTGCAATTTTACCCAGTACTTAACCTAATGGGAAGCTCTGGCCGCGTGAGAGAGGCGCCACGACGACGACGGTCTGAGGGAATTTCGGCAAGGGGAAAGGCCGCGATGTGTATAGGTAAGAGGCTATGGGCCCCGTGAAAATCTCGTCTAGGCTAAGGTGAAACATCAAGTTTCGAACACGGTAATGCACTCGACGTTGTCAAGAGAAGAGGGATGAGATTCCAAGCAAGTCGTAGAGCAGCCCGCGATCGTAAGTACCTATATATATATACACACACGAGAGAACGCGGCAGGCGAGTTGGTTCGCCGGCAGAGCGAGATGGAGCCCTCTTTCTCTCTATCTTGTGTACAAGAGCCGTATGATTTGTTGCTCCTTTAACGAATAGCGAACGATAATAAGACTTGCCTCTATTCTTCTCTGCTTCGTTTCTCTTCTATTTTGTCAACGGCTATTGTTTCGGATTATTGTTTACGAATTCTAGTGTTTTACTTCGCTAGACGATCGTTTCCACTAAAGTTTTTTCCTCTTATACGCACCTTCTTGTACCTCTTGTGCTTTGCGTACTTTCCTTGCCAGATTTTTTAAAGAACACCTGCTATTATTGCGAAACGAAAACCGTAACGCCAGCGACCTAGACTACTCCCAAAGATCTCCAAATTCCGCAGCTTCTCATCATCCCTTTCATATAGACATGTACACAAAATACAGCTATGCATTTTTGTCGATCTCCCACGACGCATGAAAAGGGCGGCAGAGGGGGTACGGGGTCGAAGAGAGCTCTATATGGCTTCGGCGCATCTTTCGTGCCATAAATCAATTTGTTGTTTAGCATGATTAGCATCAAGCGATGCATCAATTAAGGCCGCGTGCAGTGGCCGGGCCGTGTGTGTATATATACACACTCCGGACTGGATGTGCGTGCGCGGCTCAAAGTCCAGGGCGCGCATTCGAAGGTTATGGGGTGGCTGCAACAGCGAAAGAGAGGGGGGGTGGACGAAGAGGAAGCTGTACACGCTGCGTATATACCAAAACACAGCTTCTCCCTCTCACCCCCACCCCCCCCCTTTTCCCTTTCACCCCTAACCCCTCTCTCTCTCACTTTCTCTCCTGTATATCCGTACACGGGGATATCAGACGCTCGGCTAAAAGCTAAAAGCTTTCCCATATTTCATTAGTTTCTCGTCGCTTGCCAGGGCACACGAGGCGGCGGCGTTGGCGAGCTATGGTCCACGGCTAAAACTAGGCTTGGCTTGTTGCTGCCGATGCTGCTACTGCTGTTGCTACTGCCGCTATATACTCCTGCTACTGCGCGTAGCGGCGCTTGTGGAGAGAGTGAGAGAGAGAGAGAAAGAACGAGAGAGAGAAAGAGGCTTTATTCGATCTGCGACATTGCGTGCAGGCGCACGTACCAGGTAGCATCATCACCCGCCCATCCACTCTCCCTTTCCATAGCCCTCAGACTCTCCTCTGGGCGAAGGGTAAGGCCTATCGTACGACTGCTAATTATCATGGATTCTAGCCCTCACTCTCTCTCGTTACCCCTACCACTACTACCCCCCTTTTATACACCCAGCTATTCCTATCTTTTCCTCTCTTTTTCAATAATTTTCTCTTTGCTTGCCAACCTCCTCTCCTTCTCCCTCCCCCTTTCTCTCTCTCTCTCTCTCTCTCTCTCTCTCTCTCTCTCTCTCTCTCTCTCTCTCTCTCTCTACAAGTGCGTGCAATTAAATCGTAATAAGGACTCGCAAGCGCTCCTCCTTTCATTCTCTCCCTCTCTCTCTCTCTTTTTTCCCTATTTTCGCTCGTTTTTTTCTCTCTTTTTTTTCTCCTACCCTCTAGCCCCGTTTCCCCCCTCGCATTGCAAGCTCCACTCGCTCTTGTTCGCTCGAAGCGTGTCGGGTAATTAATGAAGACGGCGAAAATAAGCGAGTCGGGGGAATACCCTTTTTCGGCGGCAAACGTCGAGAGGGAGAGAATAAGAGAGTGAGAGGGAGCCAGAGAACAGAGGAGAACAGCGAAGGGGAGTGCGTGGGTGTGGGTGTGTGTGCGCGAAAGAGAAGGTTTATGTGTGTGTATTTAGGGTTTACACGGATATGTGTGTGTGTGCGTTCGTTTGCACGTGCGCGTGCGCGAGTGAGAGAGAAAGAGCAAGAGAGAAGGAGAGAGAGAGAGGGGGGAAGAATTAAAGGAGGGTGGAGAACGTCACTGTACATGGTATAATGGCCTGCGTTGGATAAAAAGATGGCTCTTCCAGATTAGAATGTAATTCAATTTAGATTCAATTATTGATACGTGTTTTAATTAATATCATTAAACTCGGCAAGACTTTAATCACTACCATAGTTTCGTGTACAGCCCCTTGTATTGTGTATACACGCCGACGCGCGCATGTGTTAACATGCCTATTTATAAAGTGTTTGCAAAATAAAGCGAAACTCTTTAAAATTCATCGGGGATGTTTAACGAAAGATGCGCATAAATTGTACTGAAAAAATAACGTTAATTATTTCTAGTGCGAGGGTTATCAATGTACGAAGCCGAGAAAGAAATTTGGCGTTGAAGTTCATCGGTTTTCGTAACTACTACATTCAAAACACTTTTATTCGATTCTTCTACTTATCAAACAAGCTTCAACGCTCGCTTACGTACAATTACAATCGCATTATCTTTTATCCACGCGTTCGCGCCAGCCAACTTCCACGTAAGACCATCAAGAGCGTAAAAACAAAAAAAAAGAAGAATGGAAGAACAAGCAGGCAAGCCATGCAAAAAGCAGTATTATAATATCCTTTTGACGAGGCGCGCATACCTGCTGACGTGCGGTGAGCCGGCAAAAGAAATTACTCGGAAGACGCGAAAAGAAGGTGTTAAAACGGGACGGCCGGGGAAGTGGGGGGGGGGGGGAGAAAAAGGCGATGCCATAAGCCGAAGCGCACGTATGCGCGTGCGTGGCGAAATATTTTCCGTAATGAAGATTTTTCAGCGCCGGCAAGGCGAGCGAGCGAGATAACTCTCTATGCGCGCAGGTTGAAACGCTTTCTGTAAGGACAGGGATGCGTGTGTATACATGTAGGGTAGAGGGGCTATGTATAGGCGGATTATCGGCGAAAGAACGCAAGCGATGCCGAGAAGGTCAGTTTGGAAAATTAATTAATGCGCAGAGGGAGGGAGCCGCGGCGCTATATAGGCGGCGTGCATTTCTCCCGGCTAATTAGACCGACCAAGGTATTGAAACATTGCAGAGCCTGCGGAGTACGCGCGCGGGGAGAGAGAGAGAGCGCGCGCGCCCGGCTGTACGTCGGCTGACGTACCAGCGAGCGCTGCTGCGGCTATACTTCATCGTCGAGCCGATCTCCAAGTTCGAAGGCTCTGCAGGAGTGGGAACGTTCAGAAAATTCCCTGGATTTTCCCCGCGCTATAGGTACACATAAAAGCCGCGTCTCGGATATTATCAGAGCTTTATTATAGCCAAGCGCTCTCTCGCATACTCGCGCCTACGCGCATATAACGTCCTGAAGTTCTCGTTCCCTGGTCAGCTGCAGCTCCTCCCCTTATTCGACTCGTCGCGCAACATCGTCGCGCTTCATCTCTTCCCTATATACACCAGCACCTCCGCAGCAGCTTCTACCGGAGCTATCTAGCGACATCGACAGACCATGTAACCGGCACGGACAGCCCACGCGGCCTCTCTCTCAATCCGATTAACTATATCGATGCAGTAGCAGCGACGCGCTAACAGCCTCGGCAAATCAGCGGGCCAACGGTATACACCCGCCCCGCTCGAACAGCGAGCCTTTTTTCCCCGAAACACCGAAACGTCACTCGGCTTAGGAATTTGGACTCGCGGTTAAAATTTCGACATTTCCGCCGAAACGTCGCGAAAGAGATGGCAAAACGAAGCGTCACTTTATTATCCTCGATTTCCTCATACCGATCGTCATCCACCTTGACATCACCGATTTTCCAACTCTCAGTTTTCCACACCCGTGCACCTACCCAGCACCTGACAAGTCGCGTAGCGCGTAAACTCGTCAGGTTTACACACTCAGGCATAAAGCAGTTTTCACGCGCCGCGGAAAAATAAAAACGATTTAACTTTATTTTGCCGAGCGCGCGCGTGTCCCTTTCATTTAGCGACAGTTTGTTTCGCGCCCGTTTCCCCTTCCATTTTTTTCTCCTCCAGCCTCTCGCTATAAAGGGGGTTAGCGCGGTAAAAGAACGAGGAGAGCTCTGTGTGCGTATGTGTGCCTTAGGCTCTAGTTTGTTTATTTTATTTTCTCTTCTCCAAACTCCATCGTAACGCGCGTTAGTTCATATACATGGCAAATAGCGGTCGGTCGGCTCCTACGTCGCGCTTCTATATACCGAAAACCTTTCGCAATAAAAAAAAAACGGTGAACGCCTAGCGTACGTAACGTATACGCGCTTAGGCTGCAAGCTCTACCCCCCTGGTTAACCACGCGCGTTTCTTTTACT
This sequence comes from Anagyrus pseudococci, assembly GCA_030522585.1. NCBI lineage: Eukaryota > Metazoa > Arthropoda > Insecta > Hymenoptera > Encyrtidae > Anagyrus > Anagyrus pseudococci. The sequence goes on along the minus strand of JAPYYQ010000004.1, from coordinate 282,510 downwards.
CGATTATTATGATTCCTTTTCTTCCACCCCCCCCCCCACCCTTACCCTCTCTCTCTCTCTCTCTTGGAAAAAAAACTCGAAAATTAATGATGCTCCGACATTAAGAGCGCGCAAGCGCCCTGGCGTCAGAGAGAGCCGGCGGCCTCTGCAATTCGCGCTATACCCCCCTTATAGAGCCCCGCGGAGTTCGAGTGAACGAGCTTGCACCGCGAGAATTCCCCTTAGAATTTGCCGGTAGGCGGCTCTCGGTGAAAGTATAGCTCGCTTTCTCTCTCTCTCTATGTGTGTGCCTTTTGCTCTCTGTGTGTGTGTATATGCGTAAAATGCGCGCGAAAGAGAGAGAGAGAGAGAGAGAGAGGGAGGGCGAACGGCAGCGCTAAATGAAAGAGATGAGGGAAAACAAGGGGAAAAGGAGGCCGCCGAGTGCTCGGCCATTTTTCCACAGCCTCGGCCTCGTTACTTCCCCACTGTTTCTATTTAATGATGTCTAAATTGTCGTGCACGAGAAAAAAAAGCGCGGAGGGGAGGGAAGGGTGAGAGAGAGAGGGATGAAAATTAAAAGCGCGAGAAGCCGTGAAGAAAGCCAAGCGCGCGCTCTCGGTCGCCGAGGCGACGCTGGCGCGCGCGAGCGTTTTGCTATTCCTTGTTCGGATCCGAGCTTCATTTCAAGCCCAAAGCTTTGTCTTTCTTTCGCTTTACTTCGCGCCCTCGCATTATCTCTGCTTCGCCGCTATAATCTCTTCCCCGCACACCTCTTGCCTACCCCTCCTCTTTCTCTCTCCTCTCAACAATTTCCCTTTCATTCTTCCTCTGCTTCCTCTCTCTCTCTCTCTCTCTCTCTCTCTCTCTCTCTCTCTCTCTCTTTCTTTTCTTCATCTTTATTCTAACACTTCTTTTTCGTCTTACCCGTTACTTTTAATTTTTCTACGTATTTAAAAAAATAAATCCGTGTTTTTGCATGCTTTGCTAAACGAAAGCTCGAAGTTTACAATGAAATTGCGGTACATCGTGATTTTACATTGTGTCAGCAGAAGAACCATTTGATGATAAACTGAAATTAGACAAAAATTATACGGTCCATAGTCATCGAGCGAAACGCAAGTAAAGAACAAAAAAGAAATAAATAATTTCATCCAAATTCATGCGACCGTAGAACTGTAAAAGAAAAAAAAGGTATCCATTGAAAGATGCGAGTTAGAGAGCCCTCTGCCCAGAGACACATACGTACACCGGGGCGGAGGTACAGAGAAAGAGATGAACTGCAGTAGATAGCGTAGAGCAAAGAGAAGGCGATAGCAGTGAGAGAGAAAGAGAGAGAGAGAGAGAGAGGAGTAGCAGGAGCAGGCGAGCTATGCGGTCCAGCGGTCACGTTTAATCCTAATTGTCGGCAGTTTGAGGAAAGAGAATAGCCCAGGCCCCCGCCGCCCTAGCGCGGGAGTGCGCGTTAGCTCGTTTCCGGAGACGCGGCTCGGCGAACTAGCATTCCCGATTTTGACGACGAAGTTAGACGCCGGAAATGGGACGGCAGTTCGCGCGAGCGACGGCCTTTCGCCTCTCCCGCCGACTCGGAGAGAGAGAGAGAGAGAGAGAAGAGTAGGCTACTGGCGCTCTGCGGTCGCGCGAGCGAGCGAGAGAGAAAGAGCGCGCACAACAATGTCTCGTCGCTTACAACTTTAATGATGTCGTTAATGCGCCTCCTCTGCCGTACTACACACACACTCGTATGCGCGTACGTATACGTACACACGGTTGAGCTGACTGCGCTATCCGTCCGCGAGTTTATATCGCGCCCACTTTGCCCTCTGCACATCTCCAGATGTGCGTATATTTTCGCCCGGCTAATTATCGCGCGACTTCTAGTAGGCTAATTTAACGCGATTGTTAGGGGAGGGGGCGAGTGTCGTGCTTAACGCCGGAAAAATGTGTTGGCACGATTATTTGATTATCGTTAAGGCAATGTACGGACTGTTTGCGAACTGTTGTTCGTTCATTGAAATTTTATCGTTGGTACTGAATAATCGTTCGAAAACGTACCTGCAGTTTCGAGGAAGATTTTGGGACGGTTTTTCTCAAATTTGAAAATATGATGGCGAGTTGTAAAACTTTTACGGAGATTTATAATTTTGATGGTTCTTATATTGTCTTATTTATTGTTTTCAAAAAGCTCCCCAAAATCAATAACAAATGCGAAGCTATACATTCGTGTCAGTGTGCACATACATACATGTGTAATATTGATTGCCCGCAATCGCTATCGACAATCAACCATCGTAATAACACAGAAAAAACCAAACGACTACATACCGCGTTACTGGACTGTCAACTGCAACATCGTCACCTTATTGCACATAGCAAAGGACAAGAAACAATAAAGAAAAACAAAAGCGCAGAAACTGCCGGGGCATAGGGTAAGTGCCGCTTTGTTAGGCCCATAAAATTAGGGCCCGTTTTATAGACGAACAAGGGACAGAACAGAGTAGGGCGTGGGTGGGTGTAGGGGGGGGGGGGCGGGGAGAAGTGTGCGAGGGCTAGCCGAACATAGTAGTTCCTTGGTTATTAAGCCATAAAGCAGCAGTGGTAATAGCACAGCAGCACTAGCGGAACGTGCGGGTGAGGGCTGTACCAAGCATAGCGAATACTCGGCGTACCTCCATGAATTATGGCCAACAGATAGCTGGGCGGATTATAAAGAAAAGCTAACCGGCCAGCCTCGCCGAATAGTTGGCCGGATAGCGATGCCGCGCTCTACCCCTCACTCTCTCTCTCTCTCTCTCTCGGCCCATTGACCCTCTCTTGATTTTTGACGCGCTGCCCTCATAGTTCGACTAGCTCGCCGCGGTGCGAATAGTTCCATCCGCTCGCCCGAGCGAGAGAGAGAAGCTCTTGAGAGGCTTCCTATAAGCACGCGGCGAGAGAGCCTCCCGTACCCGCCAGGAATTTGCACGACGGCCTGCTCTGCCTTCTTCCCCCACCCCCCTTTTGCTACTTGCTCTTCAGACGAGGAACTCGATGATTTTGCGCGACGCTAAACATACAATGGAGCCAGCGCGCGAACTATAGGCCAAATTATTCGCGGCATATCGGCCCCCCCCTCCTTTTAACGTGTTGTAAGTGCCCCCCGCGCGCGCACTCGTGAATGGAATGAACGCGCCCCGGCATCTCCGCGACGTCTATGCCAAACATTTGCCAAACAAGCACTTATGTATCCTCTTCTTTTTATCTCTAGATAATAAGCGATTTGATTTACGAGCACATTGTTGATGAATCGTCGTATACTCGGAGAAAAGAGTGACCAAATATTTTGTACACCCATTATAAGCTGCATTCGGATTATTTAAACATTTCGGCTAAGTCTTTCGCTTTGATGTTTACTTAGCGGCTCTTAAGCCGCTCCCCGGTCCCCGCGAGCAGGCCCATTAATTAATAAACAGCGAGAGACGCACACGACCGTACGTTCGTTTTGCTCTCTCTCTCTCTTTCTTTCGAGCAAAATTTTTGCCACACATTCAACGAGCTAGAGAGAAATCGTCGAGATGGCAAAACTGCTCTCTTGAGCTGCCCGTGTCTATACAGCCGCGAAACGAAAGTAAGCTCCAGTCAGTCGGGCTAAATTTGCAAATGTAATCTCCGCGCACTTCTTCCAGCAACTGACTCTCCATGCGTATACCCCTCCCCCCGATGACTTTTTTTTCTCCTCTTTTTCTCTTTCTTATTTCATTCCTTCCGACTTTTCAATCCGCGTCTCTTTTAACGTCGCATTGTATTCTATTCTCTCTCTCTCTCTCTCTCTCTCTCTCTCTCTCTCTCTCTCTCTCTCTCTCTCTCGCATATTGCGAAATTTGTTGGATAATAAATAAAGTAATTTTTTTTCTTTAGAAACCCAAAAACGAGGAAAGAGTGGAAATGTGAGGCCAGGCAAGCGAAGAATGGCCTTATTCCGAGGCGAGCATAACCGTCGGCAAGGATACAGCTAAAAAGAGAACGTTGACGGGCGAATCTGACAATTACCATGGATGGCCGAAACTGTACGGGAGAGTATATGCGCGAGAGAGGCAAGTTAGCCGAAGGGACATTATATCTAACTTGCCATCCACGTATGATGCGAACACGAGAACGAGCCGCATCGTCCTGTGGATTCTAGTTAAATTCGGACCGAAAGTAACGGCAGTCTTTATGTCCCCGCTGTGCGGGTCTATTTTTTATTTTTATTATTAATATCCCTGTTGTCTTTTTTTTAACTTGTTACATTTTGCGGATATCTCGAATTTTTATTTTTCGAAACAGTTTGCTACTATACTCAATTATACTCTGTAAATAAATATAGAAGCCACGAGTCTTAATTAATTGGCGACTAAAGACTAGCCTTTGAAAAATAAATCACTACAAATGAATTTTTAGTCGCTGGAAAAGATTCAATAATCAAGCGATCCGAGAAACTGCCATACCATGACACGGCTGAATGGCGTAACGCAAAGTCAAGCGTAGTCACGCTAATACTCCGCCCAAAACTCGAACATAGCCAACTAAACAAACCGTGAAATAAAGAAGTCCACACACGCACACAAGTTAGATATCCACTTGCATAGTTAAATTTGAGCCGCGCATTATTACACAATTAATTAACGAATTTCCCGCTACATCCCATAGCGCTCGCTGCCACTCTCCTTCTCCCTCCCTCTCGATTTTGTCCATTTATTGTTGAAGGCTTAGAGAGAGAGGCGTAGAGCTCTCGGGGCTTTGAAAGACGAGGCTGTCATATTCAAAGCCGAGTTTAGTGGGTTAATTTACTGTGCCGTTAAACGGACTTGAAATTTAGTTTGTGCGTAGAGGAGAGCGCGCGAGGTGTATAACACAGAGCCACGGCCGCTAGCTAAAGTAACCGAGCAAATGAGTCTGCCTGTCTAAATGTGTATGTGTGTAGGTGTGTATGCATGCGTGAGAGAGAGAGAGAGAGAGAGAGAGAGAGAGAGAGAGAGTGAGAAAGATGTGTACAACGATGAAGGGAGAGAGAAGCACGGAGATATAGAGAAAGGTAGAAAGTTTTCAGGGGGGGGGGGATAAGGGAGAGATAGCCTCTACGTGTGCGTGCGAGTGTTAGAGCATCGTTAGAGAAGGCCGGCGGCAGCGGCGGGCCTCTGAGAGCGCGAAATACGAAAATCAGAGTAGCCATTAGGGCGTTGCCTCGGTCCCCCCGCGGCTCTCCCCTGCCCTGTATACATATAGGACTCTCTCCTTTTCCGTCGCAGGTTATTTGCTACTCGGACCAGCGGCGAGCCACTGTCGAATTTCCAGCATCTAATAAGCGAATCCCTTTCAGCTTCGTTTTACCTTTCGCTGGGCCACCTATAGCCCCTTCCTCAGCCCTCCTGCTGCCGTTGCTGTCGCGTGTCACACTTGAACTTATAGTCGAGCTCTCCTCCCTTTATGTACACCTAGACTATGTTATACGCGTATAGCTCTGCATACACTAACGCGATCGAATTAAAACTTTGCACGCTTAGTTTCTCTCTCGTGTGTGTGTGAGAGAGAGAGACTGACTGACCCCTGGCCCACTGGCGCTTGAATGCTTATTACCTTGTTTTCCACTTGTTCTCTCTCTCTCTCTCTACCTCTCTCGTGATTTTCGAATTGCATTATTATTCAATCAAGGGCACGCGAGAGTTTATTCAACAAATTTATCCCTCCTCGGAAGATATTTTACTGTATACCACCTCCCCCCGTTTAGTCTACCTTCATCCTTCATGTTTCATGTACTCACTGTATTTCTGGTTAACTTTTTTTTTATTTTTAGTTTTTTTCGCTTTGGATTGAGTGTTTCCTCGATTCTAACTGCAGCGTTTAACTTAAATTGAAATGTAACTTCACTAAGAAATAAAGGTTTTCTGTATATTCAAAAATATTGTTACAGAGCAAGTATAATTCTCATTAAAAATAAAACATCTCGATAATTACTTGACGCGTATACGATAATATTGTCTGAATATAAAAAGAATAAATCTCAACGATTAGAAATTCCTCCGATCATTGGACAGACAAGCAAATTTTCCACTATAATTATATTCCAATAATCAACTCGAACAAAATGAAAAGCATGTAATAACCGTATATACAAAAGAGATGCATTAAACAGCAAACCACGAGTACACTCGATCGTTTGTCACTTTCTCTCGGCATAGCTGCGCGATCAGTGCACAAGCCGCCTATACATCCCACTAGGGGCGATTGATCGATGAAGCCGCGTATAATAAGAGGTTGTAGGTCAGAGAGAAATAAGAGGCCTATGGACACAGCCTGAGGAGTCGAGCGAATAGTTTGGCGAGAGAAGCAGCCTTGTCGCGTCGACAAAAGAGAGTTCGAACGGAGTACAGGAGGAAAAAGAGGCGCGCAGCGACGACAAGGGGGGGGGGGGAGGGGGCAGTCGCTATGGGTCTCGGCCACTCCGCGGACTCGCTGCCAGCTGAAAGCCGAGAGTTTAATTAAAAAAGTCTCGGTACTCAGGAGCACGAGGATCAGAACGTGGGGGCGAGGGTTACAGCGGCGACGGCGTTCGGGTGGCCATAGACTTGAAGGGAGAAAGAGAGAGGAAAGCAGTTGCTTAAAGTAGCTGCATACAGGCTACTGCAGGAGGAGCCAGCTGCGGTACTCTGGGGGGCTTCGCCGCTAGAACAAAGAGACGCCGATACAACGGCCTCCTCCCCCCCCCCCTCTTGCCGCTTGCAAAAGAGAGAGAGGGAAGGAGGAAGGGAGGACGGAAGGTAGGTGGTGAGAAAAAAGGGAACATCGTCGGCTCGGGCTGCCTGATTTTTTAATTACACAGTGTTCGTACTTAATTAATCGGATTCCACTTCATTTTTTTCCATGGCCTATCCACCTCATCCTGCTCTTCTCTTCCGCTTTGTATTTTTTTTTGTTCGTGTCTTTTTTTTATGTCCAACTTTCTTTTTGTTTTTCTCCTTTTCTTCTTTACGCGTCTTTTTCGTTGTTTTCTTTTTAGCCCGAGAGAGAGAGAGAGAGAGAGAGAGAGAGAGAGAGAGAGAGAGAGTCTGCTAAAATATTCCGAGGGCACGCGAAGAAAATTCGTTAGGCGCGGACGAATCGAAAGTCCAATAATTCTGCGCTAGGCGCGTGTATATATATACGTACAATTTTATTGTAATTCCCCTTCTTCCCCGCGGCCCTCGCTCGTTCATTTAGCTCGCGCGTTAAGAATTTTCGCGGAATGTCTCTTCCTCCGCTCTTCTTTGTTTTCCATCCCTTTTTTATTCTCTCTCTCCTCTTTTTTCGACTTTGCCATTGACTCCCTTCTATTCAAACCTGCCCCTCCCCTGTACGCGGCCCTTCGAAGCCACATAAAACGCGCGATCTCTCCCGGCTACTAACGATTCGCGCCTTGTTAATGAAATTTTTCATTTTTTATACCTCTCGTCGCAACGTCAACTTGGCAATGTCAACTTAGAATTCGCGTGTGTGCACAAGCGTTGCTGAATGGGGAGAAAAAAAAGGGGGATAGGAGAAAAGGTCTAGCGTGCCAATAGAAGGTCGAGAGCCCGAAAAAAATATTGCCGAGCGGCGAATGGAGAACGTCGCTCGCGGCGACGCGCGCAGAGTTTACCATCAATCGCGCAAAAGTTCGATAGCCGCGGCGAGAGTTGCATAGACGAGCGATTTCAATTTTGCTCTCCGTTTCTTCCCACTGCCGGCTTGTGCACGCGCGCGTTTCCATCATAGAGAGAGTCAATACGAGACTTAGATCGCCGCGACAATAGACTGCCCCTTGCTTGATGCCACATAGCCGGGACCGATATCCCCCCCCCCTTGCCGAATTCAATGCTCGAATCAGAAAGACTATGGAAAAACAAACGAATCATTGTGTAGCATAGAGATGACCGGGACCAAGAACAGATAGAAATTGAGTCAATTTTTACAAAAGTTGGATGCATAGGTTCCATTTACGTCGTTATTTTAGTAATTAATAACGAAAAAATTGAAATTTAAATATTCATCAAAGTTAATTTTTGGAGAGCTGCAGCAAGATGACGAGGCTATCGCCGAGGATGCGTTTGCCTGTCGAGTTACGCCATGCGAATAAATCATCCAGCCAATTGATTGTCCGAGCTTCTGGAAAATTACAGGCAAGAGAGAGAGAGAGCGGACGGGGGAGCCTTGCCGAGTGGCACCGCGCGCTCTTCACTTAAAGCTATGATCTTCCGCGAGCTCAAATAATCAAGTGGACGCTGCTGTTTTATTCGCTTGAAATATTTCGTCAAGCCTCGCGCGCTTGTTTTTTTTTTATTTTTCGCGTTTTATATTTCAGGGCAATTCGTCGACGAGCAATTACTTTTTTTTTTATTTTCATCGCAAGCTTATAAGAAAACAGATAGAGCCAGTTACGCCTTATTTTTCTATTTTTAAACGCTAATCAAATCCCGTAACTTTATCGAAAAAAAAAAGAAGAATCCCCTAGCTCCCCGACTTTTTGCTTACGGAACTTGTCGTGGTCGTTTATAGTTGGCGCGTCTCTCTATCTTTTTCCTTTTTCCCCTCTCGATCTTCAGTCGCTTGCCATCTCTGTTTCGTGCCGAGCCTTTACGTGACTGGGCGCGCATCCTCGGATATTCCTCCCTCTCTCTCTCTCTCTCTCTCTCTCTCGTGAGAACATCCCCTCGGTCGGTCGAATCCTCGCAATCAGCGCTCGTAATGCCACGATTCAGAGTTCATCAGGGCAGCCATTTTCCTGACACCCCTTATTACCGCCATTTTGTCAAGGCTATCAACACACGCACGCCTGCACAAACGACGCACACGTGCCTCCCTCCACGTACCCCTTCCACACACACGCACACTTACGCTCTCGTGATTGTGCGTGCAAGATGGAAAAGTGAGAGGGATAGATATAGATCGATGAGCGCGTTGGCTCTCTTATTGGAACGAGGCGCATACGATGGCAATTGTGAAAGATGAAACGCGAGAGACAGAGCGAGGGATGAACAAAAAGGAGTGAAATGGAAATTGATGAGTCGGGCGAAGGTATAAGGATTGATTGTCAACGCTTGGACGATTTTTCGATGATTGTTTTAGCGATTCTTTTGGATAGTATTAGCGGGGAGTTGGATCGACTTGTCTTGCAAGCATACTAAAAATGTTTATTTTCATATTATTTCGTTCGTTTTAATGGATGTTTTGTTAATAAACTCGCAACAATTTAATTGTAACAACGTTAAACTCGACAGGTAGTATATATTTTTACAATCAGTCCTGGCAAATTTAGTTCCAATATCATCGAAAATATCGGCTTATCAAGCGGAGAAACGTAATGAGCAGGAGAGGATAAAACGACTTCCTACACGGGGACAGAGAGCCGTAACTGTATCAGTCGGCGAGAAATTCCCGTTAGCCATAACGCGCGCGCGCGCGCGTTTATATGGGTTTAACAGATAAAGCTATATATAAGAGGAAATAACTAGCATTATAGAAAGCCAAAGATTGATTCGCCGGCAAATAATTTCAGCCCTCTCGCCTTCATTGATAAATTGACAAATAAAATCCGAGAGCTGGCAATTTGCTTCGAAGAAGAAAAAAAAAAGACGGCAAGGGGAGGTCGTTTCACGTCGTTTAAGTGACAAACTTAGAAAGCGGACTTCGTTACGGCTCTCGCGTATACCGGACGCGATCTCGGCAGCGACATACACGGCGTCTCATTGGAAAATCGTATATTCGCGCGTGAACCGCGCTCTTTGGCTATATCAACGAAAGCGTCAAGCTGTTAAAACGATCCCGAGAGAGATAGCCGAGAGTCGTAAAAATATTTTTCCGCCGAGTCAGCAGTGCGTGTATCACACCTGCGATACGTTTATCCAGCGTCCGAGCTTCTTGAATTTCAATTTCTTCCCTTTGAAGTACCCGTACACACAAGTGTGTAACAAAAATAAAAAAAAATAATAAAAACTCGAGAATCAGCAAGTCAATGACATTAGTTTAAATCGCACCGTATCCTTACGAAGGAGTACGTTTGGATTACGGGGCTGGGTGTGCGTGAGGGGGTGCTCCTCATAAAGGGGCGTACGCTGGGCTTTCTCCTCTCGAAGGGAGTGGTGTGGACGCTCTTCGGCCAATGGTATTGGTATAACGTATATACGCTGGCTATAGGGCGATGAGACCTCGTAGCTCGTCTTTTTCCCGTCGTTTTCCGTTCGCCGTCTATATAGCTCTCTACAGGAGAGCACTGTCCGTTTCCCATGCTCCGCTTCCCTTGCTCTCCGATCTCTCTCTCTTCCCTATCGACAAGCTGACGAGTTGCGGGCGCGGGATTTGCGGACGAGCCGATGAGCAGCGTGACTCGCGCCACGCCTGTCCCGTGTTCGCCCAACTCGCGGATGGATCGCGGCTTCTCCCTCGTCCACCCAGCCCCCGCTACCCCCAACCATTCTACCACCCCTGCTCTCTCTCTCTCTCTCTCTCTCGCTCTATTCGCGATCGGTGCTAAATCGCGTTGGCTTTGCGAGACCAGCAGACGATCTGGCTAGAAAGCTGAAAGTACCGAATCTCCCTCCCCCCCTCCCCTGCTTACAACGCGACAGAGCCTCGACGCCCCCGACTCGGCCGGGGCTATCCCCCTACTGATCTTTCTCTCCGAGGCTTTTTCAAGCTTTATCCAGTCTCTCTCTCTCAAAGGGTGCGGGGGAGGGGGGGGCGCGGGTTTAGAGAGAGAGAGAGAGAGAGAGAGAGAGAGAGAGAGAGAGAGAGAGAGAGAGAGAGAGAGAGCTACCGAGCCACCCCCTTCTCCTCTACCTCCTCCCAATCGCCACTGTGCTCCCTTATTTTTTGCCTAAAGTACCTCTCTTTTCCGATTCCGATCGTCCACCCTCCCCGTACCTCTCCGCACTTCTCCTCGGACCAACACCTCGATCGTATACTTGTACACACACAGGGCGCTTCTTCTCCTCGCCGCGCTTCTTTTACTCCCGTGCCGCATTGCTAATATACTGTTGCTCCTGCAACGACCACGTGCTCTCACCCCGAACGGAAAAGAAATAGGGCTGTAATGGGGCCCCTGGCTTAGTGAGCAGAGCCCATGCGTGGGCCCCATTACAGCCCTATTTCTTTTCCGTTCGGGATCTCTTCCTTAAAGTCTTCGTTTCTTTCTCTCCCCTTTTTCACCGCAGCTTCATCCGTATATCCGTCTCTGCGCTTGGAAAACGCAAAATGGACGATGCTCTTCGTTAGAGCGCCCCGTCTCTTCCCGCGCGTTTTGCAAAAGTTCCTCGCGTTGTTTCAGTAGCCGACGCTGCAAGTTTTACAAGTTCGTTAGGCCGGAATATTGGCCGAATGCCGAACATTCGAAAGACGAAGACTATATACACCGACTGAAACAGCAGTAGCAAGAGGAAGTCATTATGACAATGTACGAATATATATATATGTGGGCAAGTGCGTGTGAAAAGTAAGGCGGTATCGCGCAAAGGCTCTTCTCTCTCACCTGCAAAGTCGAAATAGCGCGTTGAGAAAATTATGAAATGACACGTTTCGTTGGCGCGTCGAGAGAGAGAGAGAGATGAGGGAAGAGGAGCAACGACGATGAGCAACCGTCGAGCTTGAGAGAGGGAGGAGGTGCGGAGGGAAGGTAGGGGGGTGGTGGGTGCATAGACGGCAAAATTGTCCACTAACGAGCGACAGACGATATCGTTCATCTTTTGTTCTGCCTTAATTATGCTCCACTAATTATGCCCGGCCGGTAATTACTGGCGTGTTACCGGAGACTGCTGCCCAAGGGTATATGCGCGAGTCTCGATATAATAACGCCCGGCTAGCCCTCTCCCTCCTATCCTACTCTCTCTCTCTCTCTCTCTCTCTCTCTCTCTCTCTCTCTTTCTCTCGCGTATTACACGAGGGCTGGACGACGACGACTCTCGCGGAGCGCGAAAGAGACTTGGATGTACACGGGGACACTACCCCAGCAGCGGCAGTTCTTTGAGTGTACAATGCACAGGTGCCGACAACTCACCCACCCTCTTCTCGTGCTAAGGATCAACCCTGCGGGACAATGTGTCTCTTAACTCTCGCCAACGGTGTGAGCGTGTGCATATACCGCTGGGCGGCTTCCCTGAGATTTCCACGCTTTCACTCCGTTTCTTATACTTTGCAGATTGCACGCAACTTTTGTGATCAACTTTATGGAATGACTGGAGGTTTCTTTTTCCTTTTGGACAATCAATCCAGACTCTCAGCTCCGAGTTCTTTTCTGCATTCGATTCACGATCTTTTTTTTTTTAACATTCTTTGAATAACGTAACAGTAGATGATAATAGATTAAATGTTACGGTAGAATAAGTATGTAAAGTGTTTACGTTCGATTAAAGCATTGAGGATCAACAGTTAAAAGTACACAAATGTTTTAAAAAAGAAAATTTTATTACACTGATTCGGTAATTTTAAGGATATTAAACCTTTGTAAACACACTAGATCTTTCAGGCAACGAACGAAAATTACCAATTACACGAAATTGGTAAACTTCAATTGTTATAATAAAATTAATTATTAAATTAGTTTGAAAACGTAATGAATCGCGTTTATTTCATTTTTAAATAATATAAAGTGTGTCTACAGAGGGTTAGCTGTTATATTAAATCGCTTACAATTTATAAATATCAAGCATAATCGACTTTTAAATTCATCTTGATAAAAACATAATTTATGTTTATAAAATATTTTAATTTTACATGTTTTATATTAATACCAAAGTTGATTCAACTTCATCTAATTTTTCGTACGTAAACTTTAATCTTAGGCACATTCAAATCATTATTGTTCAGTACTTAATTTTACAACTAATTATAAACTATGTAATATAGGCAAATTATGTAAGTAATGAAAAAATAATAAATAATTATGCATGAGTATAATATACAAAATTTTACAAATGTGACGAAAAAAAAATCAAGAAAGTTTTGGTGGAGCATAAAAAAGTATTCTTTTTTTTTTAGAAATGCAAGTAACACGCAACAAAATTTAGAAGCAAAAGCATAAGCTGTGTATTTTTTCAGTATAAACATTACAACAAAAATAGTACAAATTAACGAAAAAATCGAAGAATCATCTTGTCTAATATTATTGTAAAATAATTTTTCTATTTACATTTACGATACGCATGAGCTTTAAGAACTGTCAAAATTATCTTATTTATTGTAATAATTAAAGAGAAAAAAGATATGACTACATTCAAAGTACGTTCTACATTTAAAACACTGTCATAGAAAGTTATATAGATTTATTTTTCAATCATTATGTAAAAACAGATCTATCTTTTAATTTTTACTTAAAGTAGTTATAACTTATGTCTGTGCCTTATCATTTAGTAAAAATACCAAAAAAAGAAAAAAAAAGAAAGAAAGAAAACGGTCGTTGTGAAGTACAAATAAGTGCGCATTAGTTCATTTTTATTTCATTTTCGTTTCTGCATTGTTTTAAAAGAAGTATTTATCAAAAGTTAAGCGTATCATTGACCTGTTTAAATATTATTTTTTAGATTTTATCACTTGTTTTCATTTCAAATCACGATTGTAATACGTGTTGAACTAACTAAAAACAATTTTTACACTTGTAAGAATTATAACTAAACTTTATTCTCTAACATATATTTGATGTGTCAGTTTGTCGTAATTTAACAATTAAAAATAATACGTAACAAACCTAATCTTAATCCTTTATGATAGATTGATCCATCATTGAAAAACGTGGAGGAGTTTTCCAAATAGCACTAGATGACCGCTTCAATTTTCGAGGATCAATTCCTTTAAATAGATCCCTAAGGTCTGGTGTACATTTTTTTACATCAAAAAATTTCTGTATGGCTTTCATAGGAATATACTGTTGCATTGCTAATTGAGACTGTCGTACATGTTCTAAAAAAAAAAAATGATTTTCAATTAAAAATTGTTGAATGAAATTATAAGTAAATTAAAATATTTGTTGAACATACTTAAAGCCCAGTGTGGAACCTGATGCTTAGGTTTGCATTCGTCATCAGTGTCCTCTTCATCAGGATCGCTATCAATCTTGTAATTATAAACCACTGGCTTTTGTGATGTTGCAGCTGGTTTCATCTATTAGAAAAAAATTATATGATTATTATCTATTTCAAAATTAAAAAAGTAATTGTAATTAAAAATAATAAATATCAACCTTGGCTTGTAATGCGGCTTTATCTAATAATTGTTGTTTCATTTTCATCGCCTCCATTTGATGCCTCAATTCTGCCTGCTTTCGTTTTTCCATTTCTTGTTCACGGCGCTTTTGTTCAGCTAGTAATCGTTCTTGCTCCTCTTGTTCTTGCAAGCGCTGCATTCGTAAATATTCTTCTTGCTTTCTCCTCTCTTCCTTCTCCTATAATAAATTATTTTAAATGTATTCTATAAGTTTTACCATTATTATTTTTTTTTAAATGTGATAAATGATACAGCGGCTTGTAACAAAATAAATGAAATAATTTGAGAAAATAAATCCTTCTAAAATTGAAATTTCAAACTTTACCTGTGCCCTTTGCAACTGAGCTATACGTTTCCTTTCCATTTCTTCCTTTTGTTTTTCTTGCATTTGTTGCGCGAGTTTTGCCTTTTCTTCTCTTTCTTTTTCAGCTCTAAGTCTTTTTTCGTGTTCTAACTTTTCTTTCATTTCTCTTGCCAATTTATTTTTTAACTCCTTCTCCTCCCTTTTTCTGGAAAAGATGCGGTATTGAAAAAATAAAATATGTAATAGATTTAAATAAAACTGTAAAATAGTATCTTACCGTCGTTTTTCTTCTGCGCGAGCTTTCAGTAATTCTTCTCGTTTTCGTCGAGCATCTTCTTCGTGTGCTCGTCTTCGCCTTTCTTCGGCCATTTTATCAACAGTTTTTGATGCTGATTTCATTGGTTGTATAAATGAGTCGACATGGGTCACAATATTTCCTCGTGATGCTGTTAAAGGCTTTGTATACTGTAAATAAGTTTTTTTTATTATTTAGTAATAATTTCATTTCAATAATAATAATAATAATAATAATAATAATAATAATAATGAAAACTTACAGAAATATGAGATTGAGCATTTGAAGGTGTAATATACTGATTTTTATTCGCAGAGTTTGGTACTTGTAACATTCGCGTTGTTCTCAGTGGAGTTGTTTTCGATTGTGACTTCTTAGATGATCTTTCTATTGAACTTGTCTTTTTCTTGGTTTTAACAACAGTATTGAGATTTTCATTCTAAAAGAATCCAAATACATTTATAATAAATTAGTTAATTCATACAAATCAAAAAAATTAAAAAATATACAGCTCTTAAAAATTGACCAACCTCCTTAGTATCATCAGAATCTTTTGCTAGTTTAGCAAGAGATATTTTCTTAGCTTTAGCTAGAGATTTTCTAGCCAATTTCACTGTTAGTGTCTGACCAGGAGTTTCGGAAGCTGCCGCCAATGCACGTGTTTTTGTTCTTGTGACTCTTCCACTTGATTCGCTACCGGCTTGCTTTGGACTGACTGCAACTTGTTCAAAAGCTTCAACTCTCTTTTTAACAGAATCTTTTGCATAAGGGCTAAACAATGCTGATGGTTTATAAGCAGATTTCACAGTTGGTAATTTGAATTCCTTATTTTTGCGCATTGTATTTGGAGTACGAAGAATTTCATCCTCACTAACCATAGAACTGTTTGATCTGGTCACACGCTTTTTCTGATTCAAAGGCGGTCGTTCCTTGTCATATCCCTTTCTTTCAGGCGACGACTCATCATCTGTTATGAGTTCACTTAATTTATTAACATTTTCTGTAACTTGTGCGTTTTTGCTTGGTTTACTTTTGAGTGATCTTTTTTTAACATTAGGTGAGCCAGAAATAATCTCATCAGTATTTTTATCTTCCACTATACCTTTTAACATGCTGTTCTTACGAGATTCTGGTTCTTTGAAAAAGGTTTTTTTGAGGGTAACAGTTTCATTAAGATTCTTTTTAGAGGACAGTGGTTCAATTAGAACAGTGACATTCATCATTTTTTCTAATGTAACTGTACTGTTTGGATTCATTGTTGAATTCATTATTGGTAAAGGCTTTCCAATTGCATCTTCATACATTGAAGCCAAAGTTTCATCAGGATTATCTATGTCTGCAGTTTCGTTTATAATATTTTTTAATTTAGTTGTTCTGGCATTTTGAGCAGTAATCAAGGAAGATGATCTTGTAGTACGAATTTGATTTTGTTCTGGAGTATTTGATTCCTGAACTATTTCTAGTTTACTTTCATATTTTGAATTTTTCTTTTTCTGTGGTGACTTTGAGTAATAAGGTTTCTTTGTAGCTGGTTCACTAATTTTTGGAGAAGTTTCTTGTATTGAACCATTAGTTAAAGTAGTCTCATTATCTTGATCATCCAGTTTGCGTTTAAGACTCTGCTTCTTTTTTGATACATCAAAAGTTTCATTTTCTATAAAAATAAAATGTAAAATTGTTAATTCTAGTTATTCATTTGAATATTTATAAATTATGTCTTACCTTTTTCAACTCTACTGTGTTTAGTAGGTCTTGTATCTTCGTCATCTGAGCTTAATATTAATTCTTTTGGACGCTTTGACTTTTTATCTTTTACAGTCTGTATAAAATTAAAAAAAAAGTCAAAAATCTACATTGTAACACTAATTTTTAAAGATCAAATAAAAATACAAACCTTGCTCAACAGTGATTCATCATTTTCATTGGATGGGCGTCGAAGTTTTGTGTTTAAGTTTGTAGCTTGTTGTTTTTTAATGTTGTCAGCTGCCTTAATGGATGCTCCTCTTTTTGCCCTGCTGGGACGAATATCTGATGCTTCTAACGTCACATTCTCTATTTCAGAATTTCTGTTACTTGTAACGGACAGTGAATCAGATGACACTTCATCATTTTCTGGAATGGCTTTAATCCTGGTAGTTCTTTTTCTGGGAACCTTTGGAGTTTTTGAAAATGGATAACCTGAATTATTTGTGGCTATTTGTTCAACTAAAGATTTTATATAAGTTTTTGTATCTTCTGCCATGTCCCTAACATTCTTTCTTATCTCTATTGATTCATCAATAATCTGAGAAATATCTTTTTGCAACATTTCCCTTGCTGTAGCGTTATCCATGATTTTTAACTATTTCTAAAGGAAGAAATCAAATTTAACATTAATAAACAAAAATGTATTATTTAATTTTACAGACATAACAATAGTAATAGAAAAATTGATTGACTAAAGTAAATAGCAAACATATAGTTTAACAATAGTAGAATCAACAAACGTTCATAGTTATACTCACAACTTCAAGGAAAGCAGAGAAATAAGGTGGGAGCTAGCTTCCCACAAAGGCAGAGCGACTGGACACCTCCAGTAGACCAAACAAATTGATTTGCGTATAACAAAAGTATCCAAACAAGGATAAATTTTTCGCAAAATTCCTCCTCGCCTTATGACAGTACAAATGAGCGGGAAGCTCCGGTCAACATGGCATCAACGTGTGCCGAGCAAAACTTGAACTCCGAAAACTAATAGCATGGCAGTTGCGAAGGCGTTCGCACCAGTTACAACTTGCACTCTGGCAACGTCGTGCTCGGCCTTCCTTGTCCACTCGATTATATGGCTCCGCGAAGCCGGTACAACGAGCTCCGATTCGACTGAAGAAACAAACCTTGCAACCGAACACGCTCAACCGTTGCTCAACGTCTGCTTTTTTAAATTTGCCACACTAGCGCCTCCTGTGCTAGAGGTTAGCGCGCGCCTAAAATTAACAGCGCTGCCGCCATTCTTTCCTATTGGTCGTCCCTCTTCGCGGCTAAACCCCCAATAAAAAGTACGTATTTAAAAAAATAATATCGTATTTCAATGGTAATTTATTATTACAATTTAAAAGCTTGTAAAATATACAGGGAGCGTATTAAATAAAACATAAAGGTTGTTTTCTAATTAAAATTGTATTTTATTGTAATCAAAGTATACAATTTAAAAGATTATGAAACAATTTTTATCATTTTTTAAAATTTTATTAATATTATCAATGTAATTATAACTATAGTTAATATTATTACTATTATTATATTATTATAATCGATATTATAAATTTGTTTCTTTTTAACAAAAAGAATTTGATATAAATACATTGGTACATTTAAAAAATTTGTTATACAAATGATTTTCTATATACAGTATACTATATTTGAATTTTAAGCCGTTAGTAGCTACATTTCATTAAATTCTATCGCAATTCCATTTTTACACGATTTCATTGTGAGCAGACCTTATTACATAAAAAAAGTGGTATAATTTTATTCAATTTAAAAAAAAAATTATTTTGAACTAAATTATAACAAATATGACATACTCATTCACAGATGCATAATATAATAGGGGACAACATTACACTTGCAAAAAAAATATTTACTTAAAGTAATGTTACTTGTAATATTTCAGTTTTTCTGAAGAGTACACTTTGTAATTTATAAATGATGTAAATTAATAATTTAAAAACTTTTTGCAATTAATTACCAATACAACTTTTGATAATGAATTACATCTCAATATTTTGACTAGAAAATACCGCTTGATCATTGTCATCATGTTTATTTATGCTTTAATAATAAAAACATTTATTGAAATATACTAAAAATGCACTAAGAATGCATTTATCCATTGTGGATAAAATTAAAATTATTTAAAATGTTTAAGCATACATAATAAAATGTGAATTATAAATGTCAATTCAATATTTTTTATTTTCAAATTAAAAAATATCAAATTTTAATGTCCAGTTTAAAAACATTTTACAGTAAAACTTTGTGCAAAAATTGCCTCAATGTTTATATGAATAATTTCAAATTTAAACTAAATATAATTAACAATTCTTTTCCTTACATTAATTTTATCATTTTCATCTTCATTAATGTACAACCTATTTATACACTTGTATGTACAGTAAATTTTATCTAAATATTTTGACTGAAAGTATTTTTATATTGCAAAACTAAAACTTAAGACGGCAATGCATTTTTAAATCTTTGAAATTTTAGATTAAAATCTAAACAAAAAGTTTGGATGGTAGACATATATGTTTACAACAGTGGAATGTTTCCAAATAAAAATTGGACCATAAAACACTGATGATAAAAAAATTGTGCTGATAAAGGATATTTTACTTTGAAGAATTAATTTTTTTAATTTTCCAGTCTCTATGGCCATTTTGTGTTCCACTTTTTCATCAGGTACAGAAAAAAATCTGGTTTAGTTATACTGTTTGCCTTGGTATGTTGCATGGCATTGTGAAATGAAATGGGTATTATTTACGGCTAATTGGCATTAACATTTAAAAAGGAACATTAAAATTTAACTTAATTTGGCTTTGGAATACTGACACGTGTAATATCCATTGCCGGAAGAGAAGAGAGAATACCAACTACTTTATTAAGAATAAAGAATTTTTACAGAAAAAGAAAAAGATATTACTACAAATTTTTTACAATTAAACTTTTGAAGATGAGAATGCCAGCATTCTCTTGAAGTTTTCCAATTATTATTAGAAAAATTTGTTAACTTTCTCTTTAAAAATATTCTCTCTAGCAATAGACGCAATAAACAGCAATGGAGATTTTGACTTGAAGTAACAAAAAAATAATAGAGCATGAAAAATTCTCACTGCTAGTGGTTCAATGTCATAAAGGCAATATAATTAATTACTGTAATTTAACTGCAAATTTTATATCATGAAATATGGATTGCCTTCTTCTTGAAATAAAAAGTATGTACTCTAGGAAGATTCTCAGACAAATAATTTGTACTAGTTTATTATTTGCTAAATAATAAGATTCAGAAAATAAAGCATCAAATAATGCAAAATGATGTAAGTTATGTTGATGAAATACTTAAATATTTTTGAAAGTATTTTAATTAGTGAGTATTGTACTATACTTAAAAGAAGAAACAGGGATTTGAGGAAAGAATATTTCAATTAATGAAAGATGAATCATGCCAACATTTAAGTTCTGATAGAGTATTAAGAGTGTATTGTGTGTTCTACTAAACTACAGAACTTATTTAAATATTATCTATATCATTTTAGGAGTATACATTCTACAGTTTATAAATCTGAAGGTATTTATTCTGCTAAATTCAAAAAATTGGGTAATATTAGAATTCAAAAAGAAAGAAATAGCAAAAAAGATTGCATCGAAAAACTAACGAACCGAAAACGTATTACAACGCTACGCCATAATACGACGGAGAACGTGAAGCTTAATAATATTATTACAGTCAAAAGCAGGCTATTTGTTACTTAAATAACTAATGAAAAATTAAAACAGAAATCAAGATTAAAGTTTTCAGTATTGTCTTTCACATTGGTAGATATTAAAAATGAAGAATTTGATTATTGTTAAAGATAATGCGAGGACAAAATGGGCTTTTAAAAGTGGCATTAATGATTGTAGAATAAGATTGAGCTCTTTAAAGTAATTTATATGCTACAACTCAATGGCCAAAATTCAGTTATTGCGCCGATTGCGTGATGAGAATGGTATGAAATTAAAATCTTTGGCTTTCTCTACTAAAAAGCCAAAAAAATGAAGTAAATTAATGGCTTAGTAAGCCTGAAAAGGTCGACAGACCAATCGACGAATTGTCGCGAAAATCAAAGTAATTGCACATTTCTCAACGCACCTAGTCCACATCTGGGATCAACATTATCCTCTATTTCATTATTTTCACTTTTTTAAAGGCAATTCCAGCATTTAAATATTGACTTTTTATTTTATCAATTCACTGCGAATAAAATAATCGTTTTATTGGTTGGATTCGATAAAATAAAAAGTCTTCATTTATTACAATTGTTCTGTTAAAAAAAATTTTGCGCAAAATATGTCATTGATGAAACCCTGTCACAAAGCTCATTTGCAATTGTTTGTTCATTAATAGTGTATATAAAATATTTTTGCTTGTAGCCAAGGATTATTATGGATTGTAGTATTTTCCATAGTTTACAGCATTGCCCATTTTAGCACCGAGTTCATTGTACTTGTTGAAAAAGTGCTCTACTAGCATTTTTTCAATAAGTATGATTCATTCAGTTTCTAATTTTCACTGCGTCATATATATATTAACACGTATTTTGTGGCACAAATTGTCGCTTATCGCCGCGAATCTAATCATATTTTAAATTTAAAAAATGCGAAACCTGATAATATGCTCACGAGATCCCATTTTTTAAACTCCAAAACTCGTATTTTCTAGGTCAAAATTTATTTTACTGGAAGTTCGACTACCAGTGGATGATTCGTCCAAATTATTAAATAATACAAATACTTCTTCTTCCAAACTGGCATTTAATAAAATATCCATTCCAGTCATTCCTTTTTCGCTGTATTTTTGAAACACTGCGGTAGCCATTCTCCAGATCTCACGATTCCTCTCTATTATTTGCACGAGCGATTTCATCGACGGAAATAAAGCTGCGAGGTTCCTACAAGAGCAATTAAAATTAAGCTAGATTGTTTTCCTTTTAATATCAATTATCAATTGAAGTAAGAAATTGTTTCTACGAACGTGAATAGAGGCAGAACAAGATTCGTAATGAATTGAACTTGGAGATCCGGTATGGAAGCTCGTTCTCTGTCCATCATTTCAATTGGAGCTGTACCCATACTTTTCTCTAAATCGCCTTGAGAAAAAAATTCGTCGTATATTTGTTCCTAAAAAAGAATAAACAGTAAAGATATAGACATGATGTTTGAAAATGTGAAGAACAAAATTTTTTATTTCTATAATATTACCGCTGTTTGTTTAGAAACCTTCCAATTTTTCGTTTGGTCATTGAGATCGCAAGATGTCATAAACATTGCATGTAAAATTTTTTGATGCTTTGGATTATTTCTATCGTAACCCGTTTGCGTCATTTCTCGTTGTTCTTCAACGCTTCGGAAATGAGAGGCGAGATCCGTCGCAAGAATGTTATTTCTCAAAAGATCAAGAGCTTCGCTGTATTCTTCGCTGCTAAGATTCTCAAATATATTACAACCTTCGGTATTTAGAATGCACATTGATTGAGCCAAGTGGTGTCTCTGTTTAGTAAAGCACAAAAGTTTAATAAATAAAAAAAGTCTATTATTTCTGCATAATGAATAATGGTTACAATAACTCACTTCCATAACAGATCCTTCAGAGCTGTAAAGACTGGCAAGTATAGTACCGCATTTGGTTTGAAACGAATTATTAGTACCTCTGTGATCAATGTCGTGGCAAAGACACGAAACTAGGAAAACCAAGGCTTGTAACGAGGTCATGAAACCATCTTTCACTAAATTGAGATTTTTCATGAGCAAGTAGGCAAAATGAGCTACTGAAAATGCGTGCATCCAGTTGTGATACGGAGCATCTCGGTAACCTTTCTTGACGTAAAGAATAAACCTGCGCAATAATGTAAAAATTAAGATATTAAGCATACTTGATGATTTATTGCTTTTAGCTGCGTGGTTAACATATTTTACCTGGCTAACACAGTTTTTCTTATCTTCCATCGTCGTATGAAATTTAAATCAGAAAACATTTTTAGTACATAACAAGGCATATGTCGGTATGGTACAGTACGAGGACAAAAATGAAATGCATCAAAATCTTTAATATTGTGATCGTCTCCACAGTTTATCAGAGCTTGAACGTCTTCTTCTTCAACCTGAAAGTCTCATATATAAATTGATACATGGCTTTTCACTTTTTTATAAAATAAACATAAGAATCATAAAAAGAAAATTTCGAATATTATATATTGTTTACCTGCTAGATTAGTTAAATATCCATTTAGCATAAAAAATATATAACGTAAAAAAATTAGATAATTGCAGTTACATTTTTCTCTACAATCTTAAACAGTTACATGAAAATAGACCATTCTTAAATAAAAATTTTTCTCCTCATTAATTGCAAAATAGAAAAAGTGTCAACAAATCATAATTAGAAAATGATGAAATTTTCATGTAACAAATGTTTTCTAATTTGTAAAAGTACTTTCAACTAAACTATATATTTTTTTATGGCAGAAAACATCAAATAAAGGATAATCATCTAGAAAAATAAATAAATATTTTACCTGCATATGATACATCATTAATTCATTGCTAAGTTTGCTCCTAGCTTGAGCATCCTGAATTTTTTTATAAACAATACTATGCATTATGGAGATACCGCAATAAATACTGAAAGCCATTGCCACCTCTTCGTCGAAGACGTCAAAATACAAGCCATTAACTTTGTTACACAGCTGAGCAACACCTAGTATTATAAACAGAGATTTTTAAATACAAACAAGCCACAAGGTTACGCAGATAAGTGCGTAAATCATAATTAAAAAATTCAAGTGCACGAAAGGAAAAACAAGAAGAATAAGAAGAAGAAGAGTTAAGAAGACGTTTCATGAAATTTACCAATAATGCCATTCTCATCGCGAATGGGAAAGCACAAGATATTTCTCGTTTTAAAGCCAGTGACTTCGTCGATGCCTCGATAAAACAGCGGATGCTCGTAAGCGTTTCTAATGTTGAGCAGCTTTCCAGTCGTAGCGACGTGGCCCGCTATACCCTGGCCAAGAGAAATTCGCATTTCTGGAGCCGACTGTACACAGAGAAAGAAAAAATAATCAATCATAGGGAAAATTGTGAAATTAACGAGCTTGAAAAAATAAAAACAATGTACGCCCGTACTTCGTCGGTCGGTAGTCCATCGAAAACTTTGGCCACGAGCTCCTGCTGCTCGGCTTCGAGAAGAAACAGCGAGCAGCGCTCGGCTTTCGTCAGTTTTCTCGCCTCGGTCATTATCTCTCGCAGCAGATCTGTCAAGTCTCCTTTAAGCAGAAAAAAAAAGTGGCGGAATATTTACATTAGTATACGATCGTCTGATTTATACCATGTATATCATTGTCATTATGTCATGAAATTCAACATTGCCAAACGATTATCCAATTATCGGCTTTATTTGTTTTTTTCCTTTCACAAACTGTTTTTTTTCCTCTTTTCATTCAAATTTCTCAATCGTTCGCCTTTTTTTTCTTTTCATTGACGCAAAGCATCTCCCGAGACTAGACAGCCGTTTGAGCTGGTTTTTGAAGAATATTTATCATTGACATTAATATTCTCAAGTTTTTCGAGCGCGCACTATCGTTATCGAGCCGCCGCTTATTAACATAATTATCGGTATTAGGCACACGCGCGCGCGCGCGCCTTCAGCGAGCCTGCAAATTGGCAAAGAAGAGAGAAAGAGAGAGAGAGAAAAAGTACACACACACACAGCTTGTCGAGCTGTCGAAGGAAAAACTGAAGATTCGCGCGGTATATAGCCGCAAAGCAAAAGGAAAAAGGGAAGGAGGAAAAAAAAAGAGCCAAACTCACCAAGTCGCGTGAACAGTTTCTTCGAGACGTCCAGTAAATCTTGACATTGCAGCTTGAGCCGCGTCTCCTCCTGACACCTCAGCGTGCTCAGCAATAGGCTAAGGCAGTATCTGCAAAAGAAAACGAAAAGGATCATGCTCTAAGAGCCGTTCGCTCGATCGGCCGCCTTTAAAATATTGATTCTACGTATTATGCATATGTGCATATTATACGTGTGTTCGATCGTATGTAAGCATGGCACACGTTTATATGCCCCGAGAGAGAGAGAGAGTCATTTGTAAAAGCAACAGCAGCAGCATAAGCTTATGATATTTACTGCCGTTTACGGGCATCCTATATAGCTTACGGGAGCTGCAGCTCTCCAAGCTCGTTCGTTTAATTCGATTGCTATTGCGCAGCCAAGTGTGTGTGTGCGCGCGTGCATGATGTGTATGTACGTGCACCACGACGTCCTTGACGTCCACACCGACATTTTTCGTTTTATTCGTATTCTTTTCTTTTTCAATTATAACGATTCGAGATAAGGGGACCGAATAAAATTTATAACTTTATCGTCTATTTCTTTGAATTTACGGTTTCTCTCTCTTTTTTTTTGTTTCCTCTTTTTTTTTTCCTTTCCTCAAAACAAATAAGCCAAGGCGCGCACTCGTGGCTGTTTATCGCGCGCGGCAATCGATAAACGAAAAAATAACGAAAAGAAAATGTGCGTAGCGATTAAAGACGTAGAATATATTGATACAGACCACGTAGCGGCAGTCATCGCTCGCCTTTTTAATACAAATTTGTTTGCCAAGCCTTTTCGACACAAACACGAGCTCACACGCGCGCGCACACTCGCGCCCGCTCTTGCCCCCCCGAGAGCTTATTTTCACCGTACGTTATATATAGGGCCCATCGTTTATATGACTCAACTGACAATAGCCGGGCTTATACACCCACGACTTACGAATTACAAATTTAACGATCTACCATTTGTTTTTTTCTTCTTTTCGACTCCCAAATCGATAAAAAAAATAAAACCTAAATCCTAGTGCTGGACATTAAGGGCGTCGATGGGGTGTCGCAAAAATTTTAGAAAGGAGCAGTGTGGCCCGGCGTGCAGTAAAGCAGGCGCGAGCACACATAATCGTTGCCGCCGCCGTCGTTGTCGTCTCATCTTTGAAAGTAAACATTGACTTGAAAAGCGATTATAGGCCGACGCGACTACAATAAAAGAGCGGCGCCGTATTTGCGCGCTTGAAACGCAATTACATAACGATGCCTTCCTCTCCCCCCCCCCTACCATCCTCCCTCATCATTCGCTTTTCCTCTCTCTCTCTCTCTTTTTTCCTTACTCTCTGACTTTGACGATTATATACACACGTGCAAAGGCGACAAGCGCATCTCGTTCATTCGATAACTTGCAACACTTGCACGTGCGCCTCGCAATAATGCGCTTGCGTAGTAAATCTACTACTTTTCTGTAGCGTAAGCAGAAATGAGAAAAGTTACAGACACGCTCGCGCCGCGATAGTTTTCCGAGTAACGTTTACTTTAACACGCGTTTCTTTTTCTTTTTGCCTCTTCTTCTTTGTCAAACGTATATCTTTTGTGTAACGTTAGACAATTTTTTTTTTTTTAATCAAACGAGTAGAAAGCGACGACGAGGAGAAAAAAAAGGCGGAGGTGAAGAGTCTGGAGAGAGAGAACTTGATAGTTGATAAGAATCGTTATTTGTTCCTGCAAAGCTGATGCAAGTTACGACGATGGGCTCTTGCTGCGCTTTCCGCGTCTAGTTGCCGAGCGGCGTAAAAGCACAGGCTAAGTATACGCGATATTTGAAAAATCACTTGTTTCCCGATCGCGATCAAACAGGCCTCTTCGTGCCAGCGTATACTCGTCAACAACTTCACCGAACGTGTCTTTTGGCACTAAGCCTACACGGGCGAGACTTTAAAAAGACATCTATAGAGGTAAAGAGAGACGCAAAAAGCCCTGCTTTACTACGTTCTACACTCTCTTTCTCTCTCTCTCTCTCGGGAATATAAATTGGCCTTTACGATTATACATAAACACATGTCTCATTGCAAAACTTGCCTGAAGCACTCTTGGACGATTTTCGTGCAGACGAGCTCGGCGCTCGCCTCGTCGACGAAGCCCACGAGGCAGACGACAAGAGCCACCTGCCGCTTTATCGGATGCTGAACTGGCAGGCAGAGGTAGGCTTCGGGCAGGGGCGAGACGACTTGTCTGAGCGTCGCTACGAGGTCCGGGTCCAATTCGGCGACTTGCTGCCTGCCGGATTCTCCTCTCAGCACGGCCTTTTGCAAGCCCTCGCTTGTGATCTGTTGGCAATGATATTAAGCTGCTTTAGACAAATGCTGTAACAAACGTAGTCGTCCGTTCTTTCTTTCGACATTGTTAGAGAGCAGAGCGATTGTTATAGCTTGAATCGTGACACGGGGTTTTTTTTTTATCGAAAATTTGTGCGATTCTGCTGCTACTAATATGATTAACTTGATATACGTAATCACGTAACGCGATGATATATATTTTACGATGAAGCTTTATCGATCGCGATTAAAGAGCGATAATGATTAACTTGGCTTAACGATTGCAACAATATAAACAATGAAAATTGGAAAAAAATAAAGGATAGACGATAGCGAGGAAAAAAATAGTAATATAATAGGGCAGAGGAATAACAGGAAAGAGAATAGACAAATAGATCTGTGTGCGGCAAATAAATGCTAAACAAAGTCTGAAATGTAGTTTGTTCTTTCAATTAAGGTTAACGAATTACAATATATGAGCAATAAAATTCGAGCTTTATCGATTCCACGAAATTGCTTGTGTCTGTGTGTGTGTGTGTACGTAAGGTGAGAATTAATTTGAATGATAAGAGAATAAAGATTAAGACAGTTGCGACAGAAGTCAATTTCACGTGATAAATTACCGTGAAGAGAAAAAAAAATACACACACACGAGCGCGCGCGCGCGAGCGGCGAGTGCCTGTATAACGAAATTTTTAAAAAATTACGATGTTTTTGTTATTGTCATAAACGCGAATTTCGTTGTTGCTCGGGAAAAACCACGTTGTACACAGGCTCGAGGGCGCAATTAATTTGGCCCGACTGTTGATTTTGCCGAGATAATCTTTGCAATAACCGCGTGTCTTCTTTATGTTCAATCAGTGAGCGATTAATTTTTCACATTTTTTTTTCTCTCTCTTACTCGTCTCGCATTTGTTTGGAACGTGAAGAGACAGTAAGATGATTTATCGACGAGATAAATTTTCGGCTTTTATTTATTATTTTTCCGCTTCCCCCCGTCTGTCTCTTTCATTCTTTCCTCCTTTTCTCTCGCGCTGCAAACTTTATCCCGCGTCGTCGGCAAAAATATTCTATTAAACTTTTTCGACGATCGTGCTTCTGGCATGATTGATGCAATAATCGTCTTTTATATCCTATATACGCCTCGTATCGTCCTCGACGTTAAGAAGACGAGGATGATAATGATCGTTACGATCGTCATCGCATACAGTCTTTATCATTACTATCATCATTATTTTCATTATCATAATTCTTATCGTTGACATTCGTCATACTTTTCACGGAATCTGAAGCAATGATTGACAACTACGAAGTAATTCTTCTGCCACGCTTTAACGCATTACGCATCCGCTTCTTTTTGCTTCGCTTTTTACAAAAAAAGAAAGAAAAAAAAAGATCTCATGAATACAAATGCGAGGCAGATTTTTACATTTTCAGTAGCGAGATTGCTGGTTAAAAGTACAAAGTTTTTGATGAAATTTTTAGAAATTCCACGTATTCTCGTAAACTTTGTTCTTCGGTTTATTAAAACATTAAAATAAATAATGCATTAACGTGTACGATAATATTTTTTGCGGTGCTCGAATTTCTCGTATTTTTTCAACGGCACGAATATGCATTGTATATAAATATTGCATATTCCGACGAGCTAGTCACGATTTTTGTTACGAAAAACAAGAAGAAATAAGAAGAAAAAAAAGGGAGGGAAGTAGAAAGAACGAGAGAGAGAGAAGCGGAGAGAACGGAGGAAGAGAAAAAAAAAGAGGAAAGGAGGAAGAAGAAGAAAAAAAAGGAATAAGCAGCAAGCGAAAGTTGTACAAGCGAGAGAAGAAGCCGGAGCGCGGAGAGTTTAATTGAGTGTGCGCAGAGAGGCGATTGTAGAGATTTTTTTATTAATGCAATCAACTACAATTACAGTATGAAACGATTGTCTACTCGCCAAGTAATGAAGTGCGTTTAAAGCGGCTTAAGTCGCGGAATATGAGTGAATAAGTAAGAGATTTAGGCGTAGTAATGCATTTGACTCACTGGAAACCTCAATTCTTGCTCGAGTATTTTCTCGCCTACGACTTGAATGACCATCTCGTCGGTCTCTTTACGCACCGGGGACAGGAAGGATATCTTCGCACCAGTAGCATTTTGGAACTGTAATAACAAAAAATCGTAGTCGTGTGAAAACAATTTCACGTACAGAGGCGCTCTCTTTCTCACATGGACGTGAGCGTTTTCGTTTTACACACAAAAGAAAAGTAATCTTTGTAATATGTCTTATTTAAGAAGTAAACAAATGCTAGCTCTGAGTACTTGATAAAGATAAAAAAAATGCGTGTCGGGAAAGAGATAAAGAGCCAGGGGGGAGGAGGAGGAGGAGAAGGGAATCTCGGGCGAGAGAGATGGAGAAAGAAAGATGGAGCATGTTGCAGGAAAATAATGTAACAGACACGAGAACATGCGCTTGCTTCTTTTCCCTCCCTCCCTCCCTCTCGTCCTCTCTATCTCGTTCTGTGTAACTGCTGCAAAGATTTTAGATATAACTAAGCTTTATCATACACGCGGGGAACCCACACAAGAGAAAAAAAAAGCGAGAGAGAGAGAGAGAGAAAAGAGAGCTGATAAACCTCCGGAGAGTTACATTATCGGTTTTTCGTCGTGACCGCGCGCGCGGAAAAATCTTGGTCAATAATCCCGCACCTTGGCAGCGTATAGCGGGACGGACCGAGGTGATTTAAACTTTTGTCCCTCGCATTGATTTACTCTCCGATCTTCATCTGGCTCTTTCCCCGCCTCCCGCTCTCACCGTCCCTCCCTCCCGCCCCCGCGTCGCCCGTTCGTTCCAAACCAATTTCTCATCTATATAAAAATGCACCCAGTATATAGATACACACATTGGTCGAGAGAGCGCTTGTGGCATGTGAGAGAGAAAGAGAGTTAGCCGGTGTGTGAGTGAGTATATAGGAAATGAGTAAGGAAGTGTGCATGGAAGGAGGAGCGAGAAAGAGGCACGTTCGAGTGTATGCGTTTGTGCGTCTGTGTGTCTGTATGTTGGTGAACGTGAGAGACAGCAAGAACGGAGGAGAGCAGCACTTACGTATCGGTTAAGCCTCTGCTGTACCGAAGTGCAGGGGAGATCGGCAAGCTCCTGAAGAAGAGGTAGCGCGCTGTCGGCACTCTCCGACGAGCTGTTGGCGCAGATCGGCTGTGCATTGTCGTCACCTCGAGACGTGGCCATCCTTGTTTTCCGCCGGATCAACCGCCACCGTTACCGCGTCCGCCGCCACGGAGACGCCGTTGCCGCCAACGCCGTCGTCGTCGTTGTCGTCGTTGCTGCGCTCTGCCGCTCTACAGCAGCACACAGATTGATTCTCCCTCTTGTGCAGCTTGCAGTTGCGTACTCGCTAACTCTTTCTCTCTCTCTCTCTCTCTCTCTCTCTCTCTCACTATATAGTTGCCTCTCTTCTCCACACGTACACTTTATATACGTATATATATGTCTAGCTATCTATCGGCTGCAGCTCTGTACGCGTGTGTACATGTACTTGCTGTTCTCTGTTGATACTGTGCTGCAGGTGCCGCTGTTGCTGCTGCTCTTCTGTTACTCGGCTGCTAGTCGGTATAAACTTGCATTTGTCTGCTGCCGCTGCATATATACCGAGAATGTATGTATATATCTGTATATACGGGTTTGCTAGTGGCTATATATTCGGCTCGAATGCCGTCGCCGCTGGCTCTGCAGCTTGTTGCTCGCTGTGTCGTCGGTCCAGTCGAGCGCACCATCAAAATAACCAAATAACCGGGCTGCTAATTGTAGTTCGGAGCATAAGCAGTGGCAGTCGTCGAAGCGGCATGCATGACCGATTCGGCAGCCTACGTGCTCTCTCTCCTCCGCCTCCTACTCTTCCTCGGCGATATTATTTCAGTGGGACACTCCGGTTTCTGTTTTGACGTCATATGTATATATATGTATATATGCACACATGTGTGGTCCCTGCTCTCTCGTATTAATATATATATGCTCGTATGAATTCTCTCCTGCGTATGTGTCCATGTGTGTCTCTCTCTCTCTCTCACTCTCTCGGCCCGCGAGTCTACGTATGCATGTGCTCCTCAGTGACACGGGTGTGCGTGAGCATGTCCGTTCACTCTCCCGCAGCCTCTCGCTCTTTCTCTCACTCTCCGAGAGACAGATCCAGCTCTCTCACTCGCAAGTTGCAAGCCAAAACCAGCCTGATTCCGTCTCCGTGTCTCTCTGCTGCCCTGTGTATATGCTGCGGACGCCAAGGCTCTGCTTAGCTATCCGGCTGACACGACGACGAGGACGTCTCTCGACGACTGATCTTGAACGAGAGGGCTGCCAGAGAGAGGGCTAACGGAGTCGCGCGCGCGTCTGCTAAAAAAGAGAGAGACGACGACGACGACGGCAAGTCGAGAAGAAGCTTGGCCGCCGCTGTATACTGCACGATTACGACGACGATGACTTTTATACTGGCCCGCGAATCCTCTCACGAGTTTATCAGCCCCGACGACGACGCGCGCACATACACATACACACACACACTCTTTGCGATTTCTTTTTTATTTCCCTCGCTTATTTTTTCTCCTTGTTGCTTCTCTCCTTCCTCTTGTTATTACTATCGTCGTCTAGTTATAAATTACAAACACGAAATCACATGTTGTCACAGCCTCTCTCTCTCGAGAGAGAGCGCGCGTGTGAGAGATGAGAAGCTGGTAAAGCACACAAGTCTATCTCGCTCGTTCTCTCTCTAAGGCTGCTGCAACACTGCCAAGAGTACGTTGTCTCTGCGTATGTATATATCTATAATAAACCGTGTCCCCCAGTCTATGAAATATATCCGCCGATGCTCTCTCGGTGTGTGAGCGAGAGAGAGAGAGCGGGTGAACGAGCGAGCGAGAAAGAGAGCAGTGCAACTTCCGAACCCGTTGACGTACGCACGCACACTGTTGAGCTCTCTCGAGTGCCGAAGCGAGGAGGAACGCGTGCTCTGCTGCCGCCGCCGCCGCCACACACCGCTGCTGCGAGTGAGCACTGGCTCTCGTTGTCGTTCGGCGTTTGCCGTCGCGCGCATTAGCTTGCGCCTCTTCTTCGGCACCCCTCCGCGGCTGCCCTCCTCTCTCCTCTTCCTCCTCGCCGCTCCGCACCCGGCCCAGCCACCAGGCCATGTTCCGCAAGCGCGCGTGGCGTGAGGGGCACAGCGCCAACAGCGGCGCGGTGGCGGTTGACGGCGGTAGTAGCGACGTCGTCTCGGCGGCAGCAGCCAGCAGGCGCACGATAATACTACGGATGAGGACGACAACAAACCTCCTCCTATCTCTCTCCTCTCGCTCCGTTTCTCTCTCTTTCGGCTTTGCCGGGTGAGACTGTGTATACATGTATTCACCGATATTCCGGAGCATTTGTGCACTCGGCCGAACGTGAATGAGTAGAGCTAGCAGCAGCAGCAGTCGCGGGGAGAGCGCGCACACGCATCAACCGCGCGCTAGACAATCGTCAGGAAGAGATAGATAGATTAGGGAGATAGAGAGAGAAGACGAGGATGAGCGGGGGAGGAGAAGGAAGAGGAGGTGGTGTGGAGAGCGGCCGCGGGGCTTTGGAGAGGGGCAATCGAAGATCAAAGGTGCGAGCGAGCGGCTAATACTCTAGCAGAGTCTCTCTCTCTCGTTGCGGGTGTATATGTGTCTGCGTGACGCAGATGATACTACGTGTACATCGGCTCGTCGTCATTTTCGCTCTTTGGACTCTCTCTCTCTCTCTCTCTCTCTCTCTCTCTCTCTCTCTCTCTCTCTCTCTCTCTCTCTCTCTCTCTCTCTCTGCCGCCTTGCATATTTACTAAGGTGTTGCCATTTTCTGGAATAGTTGGCCAACCCATATTTTCGTCACGCGCGCGCGAAAGTTTATAAGTTCGCCGACGGTCCCCCCCCTCTACCCCCCGCCCACCCAGCTAGGCTTTTTATATTTGTCTAAAGTATGACGCATTTAATATCAAATTGCGACCATTGAATTTAATTTTATTGGCAGTCGATCAAGAAGACAGATTGCCCACGACGCGCGGCGCTCCGGCTAATGTCCTATCTGGAGAGCTAAACATTTTTCGTTTATAGGCGCAAGCTTATAAGGGGGTTGCTCGCGGTGCGAATACCGCGAAATCATTCGTAATCGACAAGTTTTTCAAGATTTTTAACTTGGGCGCTTCCCTTATTTTGTTTTTAATCAATGACATTTCTCTCGAGTACGGCATAATTTTTTTTGTAAATATCAACGGCAATTCCGGTTCAACGCCGAAAATTCATATCCGCAACACAGATCGGAAACTCTCGTGCATTAGTCACGCGCCTTTTCTCGCGCGCTTACCGCATTGTTTACCTTAACAATTCTCCCTATCTGCCGCAATTCTTATGAAACGCTTATGTAGGTTGATCGATCGCCGTGTTTTCGGAGTATAATACTCGATGCCGAACGGGTGAGTATAGACCCAATTTTTTTTTCTTTTTTTTTTTAAGATGACAAAACGCGATAATACTCGTATATCGATATCGCGCGTTGATTTGCAGATGCATCGATCATCGAAATTAATTGATCCACAGCGACAACACTGGATTAATTGCAAATCGGCATAATAAAAAAGAAAAACAAATAAAACAAAATAGCCGATGCCCATGCCGAGCTGATGCCTATATCGATCAAGAGTCAGAAACGTGTCCCATTACCATCGGGCCACACGCACGAACACACACGCTCTCTCTCTCTCTCGTGCACTTGGAAATAAGAGCGTATATACATAGGAATGTTCTATTACAGCGGAATGTGGAAGCGATCATCGTTTAATTATGCGCGCGCGCCCGTCGGCTCTGGGACATGGATAACGGCCCCCCGAGCGCCCCTTGTTTATAGGTGCGTTATGTCGCCGGGAAAGATTTATTTTCTTATCAACAAAGCGATTTGATAAAGAGCGAGAGAAAGGTGTACAGACGAAAATGACAATTTATATTGGCTCTCGGTTCATTAAACAATTTTCGAGCAACTTTTTTTGTTGTCTTTCTTTTTCGTTAATACTTTCCAAGCATCGCGCGCGCAAGGCCCATAAAACGTTTCGGCACTGGCGAAATAAGCGCGCAATTTCTTTTTATTTTTCGAATGGCCGACTATACTCTTTTTAAAATGCAAGTCAAGCGCCCCCCGGGCCAGATATGGGAATGGAAAACGGGCGTTCTATTAAAAAAACGCGATGCTTGCTTTACTTTCGTTGATTTTTTATCGGGTTTTTATTCAAATTTTATAATCGTATTATGCCATCGCGAGGGAAAGTTGGGCCTTGCGAATCAATCGATATATTTATCGGCCTTACTTCCTGACAATGACGATTCACGCGCAGTCCCGGACGCAATATCACTTGCGATAATTGCTCTACGTCCATTTCATCGAACGAATGTATCACTTTTGGCGCCGGCTTTTAATTTAATTGTTTTCGAGTATTTATGTATGCGAACGAATAAGAGTTGGAAGCCGGGGAAAATTGCGGATAAAAGGAAAAATTCCGTATAGCGTTGTCTCGGAATTGTTTTCGAAGGGGATTTTACGAAAAAGAAAAGTTGGAAATTCAAGATTAGAGGAGAAAGATTCAGGGACACGGGCAAAACACATCGCTTCTCTCAATGCTCTCGCATGCTCCTGTGCGAGCAACGTATAACTGATGCGCGATAAACATCGCGCGTACACATGTGCGCGTGGAATGCGTTTTTGGCATTGAAAAGTAATAAAACAGTGATTCATTTACTTTATTTTTTTCTTCTTTTTTTTCAATTTTGTGTGTATACGTTTGGAAATTTAGATTAAAACTTTTTTATTTGTTGGCAAATTTTTAAATGTCTCACGAAAATAACCAAGACTTTTTGGGAAACCCGGAGTAATTATACGTGACTCATGGAAATGTAAACTATTTCAGGTTCAAGAAAACCCATTTTATTCTTTTGTGCGTTTGAAAAGAAAGTTTTTTTTTATTATTTTAAATCAGCAATCGTATAGACATTCTGAAACCGTATAACAATATTTTGAATAAAGAGCATTACAAGTTCATTTGAATTTCTGTCAACTCAACATTTTTATTAGGAAATCAAATAACTCGTACGCGATATAGTAACATAAAACTCTAACGACGATTGTAAAACAAAATATACCAAATCATCCAATAATCGATGGCCTAATGCCGCAATGCTATAACGTGACTGAAGCCTTTTAGTATAACGACTAATTCAACTTTGCTCCGATTTGCCGATTCTAGAGTACAGCATTGGCGAGGGGAGGGTTGGTAAAGACCTATATGAAATTCAGCCCGAATCAACCTAAATACACGCACGTATATATAAAAGTAAATTTGACGCTGGTAACTTTTCGCTCGTCGATACGAATAAATAACTCTACATAAACAATAGCAAAGGTATCGAGTTGCCAAGTATTATAATCGAGTCTTATTACGGAGAATATTTATTATCAGTTTCTTGGGCGCCGAGTTCTTTCTCTGCAGTCACGACGAGAGAGTGAGTAAGCTGCGAAAATATAAAAGGGCGACAGAGATAACAGCTCTTTCGACTTTGGAGCCCGAAAATTATATGCTCGTTTAAAAAAATTTTCCCGGCGCTTATTTATATGGGGGGGATCTACGCAGACTTATTGGGGTTTTGTGTGGATCTGCAGAGGCACAGGTTGAATTACGAACAAGGTCAATGGCAATTACGAATTCGGCATAATTTTTATTGCATCGCCAGCGAGAGAGCCCCGACGTTGTGCGCGCCTCTGTAGATAAGTATTATAAGCCGAGCGTGACACACATATACACACGCGCGCGCGTGCGAGGGAGAGAGTTGTAAATTGGAGCAACAATATAAGCTGCGGCGGAGAGCTGATAGTAGTCGAAATCCGAGAGAATCGTTGTTCACCTATAACAATTATACGATACTTGCAAGATATCAAGAGAGAGAAAGAGAGAGACGTTTCGCCGAACTATCCATTATTTTAAATTCGGAGCTCTCTTTGCTTTCGTATTCTTAGCGAGTACGCATAATATTTTCGATCTTTTTTTTTTCTTTCTTTCTTTCATTACTGCTCATTTTTATGGCGCCGTGTCCCATTTAAACGTGGCGATATTTCAGAGTGCTTCATTTAAAATTTCGTTATTAATGCAGTTATACGAGGGTATACCTGGGCGAGAGAGCAACGAATTCATGAGCGAGAGAATCCCGAGAATTTTTTATGAATAAAGTCGCCGACTTGGCGTTACCGACGATGGCGCTGATGGCTTGCAATGTTTGGTCTCTCTCTCTGCCAGTGTGGCGGCAGGGGAAGAGGAGGGAGAGGTAGCGTGAATGTAGTGGTAAAAGCAATATACAGTAAACGTAGCTAAAGAGCGGTACGCTAAAAGCGCCTCTTCTGTATATACGTACACGCGCGATACACTCTCAAAAGTAACCAATACCAACTCATCAGCCAACCAGCATTGAGATCGACATAACGTTGAAGAACGAGAAGAGTTGACGCCGCCATTTTATCGATTGCTCTCTCACTCTCTCGGTGAGGCCGAGGAGCAATTTGCAAGAGGGCTTGTTCTACGCAGCGTCGGGCGCTTTAGTTACGTTGCGTCCTGCTTTTGAGTAGCCCAACGCGTCCGGAAAACCAATTCCGGCTATTATGAGCAGTAAGGTAAGCGCGCAAAGCCGCATTCGCTTGTTTCTCTCTTGTTTTTTTTTCCCCCCCCTTTTATTTTTGCTCTCTTCCGCACGCAGCCCGCAGCTCACACCCGTCGCCCTCTCTTCTTCCCGCACCAAGACCGCCTTTCTCCTTTTGGACTATCGCCTTGCCACTTCTTGTTGTTGTTGTTTTCGGTGTAGAAGTTGTAGAGCTTGTCGAAAAAAGCCAACGGTATCAACGGCAAAGCCACACGCACGTCCAGCGATCCCCCGCACAGCTCGACGCCAGCGAAGCAGCGTTGCGGTCCGAGTTTGAGAGCGAGAGAGAGGCCAATATACCAGGG
Organism: Anagyrus pseudococci; assembly: GCA_030522585.1. Classification (NCBI taxonomy): domain Eukaryota; kingdom Metazoa; phylum Arthropoda; class Insecta; order Hymenoptera; family Encyrtidae; genus Anagyrus; species Anagyrus pseudococci. The sequence goes on along the minus strand of JAPYYQ010000004.1, from coordinate 245,751 downwards.
GGCCACGATAAGACCCACGAAAAACCAGCACCAGATAACGGCACGTTTGCCTTGGCCGCTCTCGAGTGTGCGATTCGGCAGCTTTACTCCCAAAAACCATAATCTTCCGCAAGCGCGTGCTTGTGGAAAAATTCCTCGTAAGCTAACCTCCCGTCACTACTTTCCATCTCGCACTCTATCTATCTCTCTCTCTCTCTCCTTCCCGAGAGTAGCGTACCCCGTGCGTACACGAAAATGGCTAATCGATGCCTTCTCATGCTTTGAATTCCAGATGTCTCGCTACCCGTCTGATTGTAAAGTCTACGTTGGCGACTTGGGTAACAGCGCGACCAAGCAAGAATTAGAGGACGCTTTCTCACACTATGGACCACTGAAGAACGTCTGGGTGGCGAGGAATCCACCTGGCTTCGCCTTCGTCGAATTCGAGGACGCCCGGGACGCGGAGGATGCGGTGAGAGCCCTCGACGGCCGGACCCTCTGCGGGCGCAGGGCGCGCGTTGAAATCTCAAATGGTAAACGCTCCCGGGATCGAGGAGGCCCGCCCAGGAGGGCTGGCTCCAGTAGGTCCTTCCATCCTGAAGACCGCTGCTACGATTGCGGTGAGCGCGGCCACTACGCAAGGGACTGCTCGCGACACAGGAACTCCAAAAGACGCAGGTTTGTCACTGGCCTGCACAATCGCTTGCTTAGCATTATCATTTCATTTATTTGTAATTTATTTTACAATCGATTTGACCATTCTTACATCAGCACAACCTCATTTATCTTGAATTGTAAATATGGCAAATTGTTAATACTATTATTCATTTTCTCACAGGAAATGCATAAAGAAACTTGAAATTACTCATACCGTACCAAATCCAAATTAGTTGCACTGTTTTAAGTGGCAAGCATTAAGGTTTAATATTTTTTTTTTTTTTTATATATAAAAACATATTTATTGAATTTTTTCAATAGTTTTCATTTGTTTAATTTGTTCATTATAACAATGCATAAATTAAATATAACAACCATATGAACTATTGAAAATATAATTTGAAATTATCTGAAAAATTTTTCAATTGTGAATTCTAAAAATTATCATTTTGTACAATTACAAGTACAATTTAGTAAATTATGAATATAGTTTAAATATTTTGAAAAAATATATATTTATATTTATGAAAGAATTAAAGTATATTGAAGTAAATAATTAAACCTTATTGCTGTACTAATATAACATCTAAAGAGAAATGAATAGCCTTGCATAAAAAGATACAAAAAATGTTAAAAAAATTTCATGAGTTAAAGCGAAAAACCAGAAAATCTGGTAAATACTCCACAGAGAACGTCGTCCATGTAATCCTTGCCCATTATTTATAGGAGGTGCGGCTGAAGTGGCATTTGCATGAGACTATGCAATGCTGCACAGAGTATCTACTCGCGAGATTCGACTAATCGACTTCAGCTCACTTAGTGATGCACACTCTGCGTATTTAACAGCGTGTAGAGCACCTACCTACTTTGGGTTAACTTCTGCACTACGAGACACATCAGAAAATAAGAAAAATGAAAAAAAAAAGTCCTAGATACGCAGCGAGCGAGAGCGAAAGAGATCATTCATCGAGAATATGCGACAGGGCCACTTCGTTTCTTCTAACACCGGCACTTCGCTGCGCTCTACGACTCTTCGTATTTGCTTCTTCGTGACTTCGCTCAGCTCGATGTTTGCGCCCAAACATCGCATAAATCCATAGCCATCATCGGTTCTTATAGTCGTCTACACTCTCCTCGCCTTCACACATCCAAACGTTGCGCGATTTTGACAATCTGCTCTGCTATCTTCTTCTTTCCGCGCGTATTCACGCAGCCTTTAATAGGTATACAAAGAAGTTACAGTTTAACGAGTTCATAGTTGAATGGCAAGGGTTAAAGAATTATTAATTTTGTTTTATTAAGAGCAGTCATAGAAATTTTAATATGTGTGCATCGAATATTGATACCTGAATGTCTATGCGTACATGTTTTAATTTTATGATATATAGATACATATACAGTGTAAGGAGTCAAATTAGCAATTTTCCCTGCAATAATCAAATTTTTTTGCACATTGCTGTAATTGTGTCAATAATTATTAATTATATCAGATAGATCATGATTATCGTTAATTACCATTTTAATAGTATTATTATCACTTAAAAACGGTTTTAATCTTGCTAAATGAACATAAACTTTTCCAATTGAAAGTATAAAGTCACAAAAATTGTCCACTATTAATAATTATTAAAAAGTACAAAAAAAACGAAGTGTTTAGTAAAATAATCGTTACTAAAAGAAAAGGGAAATTAGATATAGAAAATGTTAAAAGGCATTATTATTTTATGAATATGTTATAAAACCAAAAAATTTCTTTAATAGGACTTTGTCTAGATCTCGCTCAAAGTCACGTTCCCGATCAAAGCAAAGAACTCGTCGCAGTTATTCACGTTCTTCATCACGCAGCCGGTCTCGCAGCAGGAGCAAGAATGACCGCTTTAGATCTTTAAGCAAATCAAGATCCCCAAGGTCAAGAAGCCGTACTCCACGCAGGTCAAGATCTGGAAGTCCCCATTCAAGATCTTAAGTTTTAAAAAATACCAGGTTTGTTCCTTTAATACACGTACTATTGTATAATCAAGTCATCTTTGTTTTTTATAACTAATTTAAAAAAAAAATTTTTTCAGGTTTAATACTCAAGGATCACTTTGATTAGAACAGTGATTGAGTATTCACAGTGGAAAACATTCAATGACATTATCCTCATACAAGTAGTTTTAATGTGTTTATAATTCTTTTCGATTTTTTTCCATCAAAAGTTATAACGTAGTTGTCTATTAATGAAATTATGTAATTTTGTTAATACGTATTGATGTCAATTGTAATAATAATTTTATGTGACAAAATTAGCCCCATCAAGCTATGAAAAACAAAATACTAGGTATAACAATACTTAGCGCAATTAAATAATGAATAAATTTACTTTATATTATAATTTACATTTTAAGTCAGTACATTATTTTAGGAATTTGTATCTTATCTTTAAATTCAATTTTGTTATATGTAATTAAAATATCAAATAAACTAATTTCACGAAAATATTGTTAAAAATTTATTATTTGTACATCACCCAATACATAAAAAGTTATCTTTACATAAACTTAGGATTGAAAAGTGAAAGGATATTGAAACTATTCTTTTTTAGAGTATGGTTTTTTTTATAAATATTATATTTATTTCTTTAATATAAGATACAAAAATGCTAAACAATATTTGGTAAACTCCAGAAGATTTAACATTGGAATTAAACTATAGAAAAAAACTATTGGTAAAAACTTTAAAAAAGTAAATACAAATCAGAATCTACAATTAATTCTGACTTGTATTTTATCTTTTTTTTAAGTTTTACTATTGCAGTCAGCACTTTTCTTAGAAATTAAATTTCTTCACGAAAAATAATAAATTAATAATAGTTCTTGAACCTAATAATTAACAAAAAATTTGTCTGTAGAATTTCATATGTAGCTTATTGTAAGTAAGCAAAACTGATGTATATATCCAGTAATTATTCTTAATTGTTTTATTCTACACGTACTGTAAACTTTATCCAAAAGATATTTAGTCACCTTAATGTCTTGTATGTTATAATTACAGATCTACATACAAACTTCAATACCTTTGTGATTAATGTCATATTAACATTTTTTAAAGTTTTTATTTTTTTCTCTCTTTTGTCAACATCAAACCTACATGTTTTTGTGAAGTCTATTATAACATTTTTCATTACAATGTAATAAAAACGAAATGTTGATGATATATTTAACACAATTATCATTACTAAAATATGAACTGAAATTTTGTTTTTTGGCAAATTATACCTTAAAAATTAAAAACACTTTACAATAACTAATGTACGCAACTGGTTATTAATATTTTTGGCACAGATAACATACAAGTTGATGTTTACAACATCCATACTAAAACATTAATGACAATTCAAAAGCAAATTATATAGTGTAACAATATATAATTATGCATCAAATACAATATTAATTTTTTGTATATTTAAATTAAATAATTTAGTACTATTCTACACAAAGCATGTTTAAATTACGTCACATTAAAGTTTTCTTTGGTGCATATCATGTCCAATTTTACAATAATTTTTATTTTTTTTTCTTTTTTTCGAACTTGCAAAGGCAATCGTTTTATACAATTACCTTTCATACAACTCTCAAAAACTGACATTTTCATCACATCAACCTTATAAAAAAAAATTAGATTTCTTTTACAACGAAAAAAATACGGCCTTTTTCATTTCTTTGAAATCTTTTAACACAGATATATTCTCATAAAATAATTTTACAATATTTTTTTCTTAAGTAGCTAGCAACCTTCTGTTGATATATGAATGGTTAATATTTATGTTTTTAATTATTGTTTTTTTTTTTAATTTTTTTTCAATGCTATTTCTCAAACCATTATCGTTACTAATTTCCTTTTTTACTAAAATATGTTCGATTAGCGGACTTTTATGAAAAAGCTTCGTTATTCACAAACTTTGTATATGAATTAATGTACACGCGCGCTACTACATCTTTAAAGCACACATTTTGTGGTTACAACTAGTTTCGTTATTAACTTATAAAACATTCTTTAGCCTCTATGTGGATTTTTTGTTGAGGAAATACAATTTTCTGTTATCATTCTAAAATCAAAGTAAGCCTCATTTAGCTTATTAAGTTACTTATGGAAGTCGAACTTGGGTTTAAATTCGTTAAATAAATAGATAAAAATACTTAGCGTTGTAGAAGAAATATCAATAAAATGTATAAATAAATTTGTATAAATTATTAAGTAGTTAAAGTCATAAGTTTCAGTTTTTTTAAGTAAAAACTTATTTGTATTAAATTGACTATAAAAGTAAAAAAAAATCAATACAAATATAAAAAAATAATTTTCAACTATGGCAAATTTATCCAAAGAAAAAAAGAGTTAATCACAAAATTATAAATTCCATAATGCACATTATAATCTCTAAATGATAATAATCGTCTATCTAGGCCTGTTCTCAAGAGCCTATTAATTCGCTAATCGTAGAATTATGACGAGTTTTTCTGGAACCTTCATCAATATCGCTAATTAAATTTGAATTAGCTGAATGCGAGAGAGCGGCTGTCTTGTTAAAGTCGATCGTCACGTAACCGTTTTGTCGAGGCAGTGAAGAATAAGACTCTGTTAGTTCATTAGCCGTTAATAAAGATGCTGTTGTAGTCGCCGCTGCCGTTGTCATTGCCGTTGCAGTCGTATTCGCTGCCGTCATCGGTGTTGCAGCCGCCGTAACAGGTATCGTCGCTGTCGCCGTCGTTGTCGAGGTGGATGTCGACGTCATTGCTGCTCCCGGCATTGTTGTTGCTTCCGTTGTTGTTATACTTAGCCTGGTACCAGCTGTCGTAGGCTGCCACGACGGAATCTTCTTGTCCAAATTCAGTACGGCGTACTTAACTTCCCGGATACCTGCGTTACTAATGGGTGGGGGTGTTTGCAAATGACTCGGCAGCTTATCGATAAAAACTCCGGAGTTACGTTTCTTGAGAATCTCGACTTCACTGGCTTCCAAATTAGCGTAGCAATGTTTAGCATCCTCTTCCAATTGCGATGATGACATGGGCGGAATGGAAAGCGCGGGAGGCCGGAATTTGGCAGCTGAAAGCACCAATTCGCCACTTTCTTGTTCGGGACTGATATTCATGTAGGTACGGGAACAATTGTTGCCCGCGTCCGACGAGTAAGTCGCCGTTGGTGTTCCCATTGCCGCTCCCTCTTCTTTCGGCGATAAAATACTACAAGCGTTGTACGAGGGTGAGAGTGGAGATGCGTCGCTGCCAAGATCGACGTTCATGTAGGAGGGCACGGATGATTGTGAAGGCACTGCCGAATAATTCTGGCTTGTCATCCAAACATCACTGCTGCTTACTTGATCCGATACTTGCTCCATCGACGGAAAAACATTACTCGATGTCGAGCTACTTACAGTCTGGGATCTAAAATTCGATGTAAATTTTAAATATTAATTTAAAATTAAACAAATCGAATGTACAACGTTAATGTGCATCAAATTTTATTGAGTAATAAATAAAAATAAGGCGTACCTTTGTATAGATCTCCTTACAACATTTTTATTATTATTGTGCTCAGAGTCTCCAGCCGCGGCTGTTGAACATACTTCTTCGTTGACGTATGAGGACGGATGAACATGTAAAACCGGAGGAGGAAGTGGTAAATGTAACGGCATTACAGGAGGAGGAGATGGAGAGCCCACTGTTGCCCTAGGTGACATTGGACCACTGCTACTTCCGATACTATTCAAGCGATCATTTTGATGACTATGAGCAAACGCGGATACTAAAGTCCCATTACTTTTAGCAGCAATAGGATCCAAATAATTTGGTTCAAGCGGTGATGTCGTCGTTCGGTCATTATGAATATTTACAGATAGACCTCTTAAGCCAATATCTTCATTATTTGTTGTAATTTGTGTCTGCAAATTATAAAAAAAATTTCAATAAATTTTAATTTCTTTTATGAAAATCATAGTGTCTACAAAAAGAATATTAGATGATTTACTCACTTGTATATTTGTTTGTACAAGATTAAATAGTTGAGCTGCTTTGTGACACTTAAATGCATAGATACCTGGCCCAGTCTTACATCGCCTTCCAGATTCAAAACTGAAAATTTCGTTGTCATACCCATAGCGTCTTAGGCATCTAAATGGCCATTCAAACACTGATTTGTTTTGTTCAAAAATTATGTAAGATTTTGTAATCTTTAATTTGCCAGGTGCCACCAAGTTTCCTTCATGATCAATATTCATCACATCAAAAATATTTGAATCATTATCACAGCTTTTCTGGCTATAAACACAACCCATTGTCCAATTGTTTTTAGAAGTAATATACACCATTGAAATACCAGAATTAATCCGTTTACAAGCTTATTAGGCCTACAGTAACATACTCATGCTGTAGATTTTTACCAATCTACAAACTTATCAATACTTAAATAATAATTAAAGTCTTTTGTTCATTATCACAACATATCTTAGTTCCTTGTTTCTTCAAGTCTTCTTTTTTTTTCCTTAGTAATTAGGTAAAACTTGCACGGTAAAGTGTTAATATTCTATCAAATAATTTTAGTTTCGTGTACCTAAACTTGATGTGCAGCGATGGTATCTCATATTGTCACTGTAAGCAGCATCATTATCTTGTAGTTTTTAATTACTTCCTCCAACTTGTTGATAAAACGTTTAGCCATTGTTTCTTGTTTGGACTACATAATTGGAATATAAAGTTCCGGCAAAGAATAGAAAATCAAATGACAATTGCAATATCAATGGAAAACGCACATTTTCAACGATAAATTCCAGTTGGCTGTGGCAGACGACGCACTCTGACTCATAACATTGCTGCGCGCTGTTAGGCCTCTACCCTTTTTATTATTCTTTTTCAACACTAGGCCAATTGTGCAGATGAAAGTATGCGTAAGTATGTAATTGTGCGAGATCGATCTGTTGAGATAGTTGGCAACTTAAAGCTTGTAACAATTTTAACTTTGACAATCAACACCGTTTACACTAGGCCGTGCACTCGAACCATCGAATTCAAGTTCCCGTTCTTGGATTTTGTTATTTTGCTTAGAACAATTGTAACTTTGTCGGAATAATCAGTGAGGATTGCGTGTGTGCGTATTGTTTAGCACAGCAGGTTGCAGAGCAGAATAACAAGTCGCCTTGGGCTTATCTTGGCCATTACAATTAGTGTCGGACTTGGCCGCTAGTTGGCACTGACGGTAAAAAATTGTCCGGCATTTTTGGGTTTGTCCAAGCTGCGCGGCGCTCTCTCGCTGCACGCGTCTGGCAGACCATGTGTTTTCCTAACCTTTGTCAATTCAAGTAAACACACGCAGTCGATTGTTGGATAAAATAAAAAAAATGAAGACTCGGAACAAGGTGTTGAAGAGAAAACAAAATCCCAAGCAGCCTGTTGATTCTACTGAGTTGTCTGAAAAGAATAATGACGATTGCCATGAAATAAATAAGGAGGAGGTAAGTTTAAATATATTGCTCTAGACTGTTCTTTTTTGTAATATCATTTAAACATTTAAATTATACCTTTTTATCGTTTGTTTTTAACTTATAAATGTGTAGAAAAAAATTTTTAATAAAAAAAGTTTTTATTAGATTATTTTTATTATTATGTTAAATTTTACAAGTACAATTTCAATAACATAAGTTATTCTTAGGATTCAGGAACAGAAGATTTATTGTTAGGAGATATAAGTGGAGATGGAGATACCACAGATGAAGAAGTTGACGATACAAAAAATAATGAAGAGTTTGATGATGAAAAAGATGAGCCTATTTTTACATCAGATGAAGAAGATTCTTTGGAAGAAAATCCTTCTGATGTAGAAGAAAGCGAAGAAGAGGATGATTCAGATGAAGAAGAAGAAGAAGAAGAAGAAGAAGAAGAAGATGATGATGACGATGATGACCAGAAAGAAGAAAAAAGCAATGGAAAAGAACAAGAAAAAGGAAAGAAAGAAAATAATAGTAAACTTAACAAACAAAATAATAACAAAAATACATCTAACAACAAGAATATATTAGGTAAAGTAGAATAACAATTATTTTTACTGTTGAGCATTGACATTTTATTAAAATAAAGTTTAATATTATAGGGAACAGTATAGTAAGCACAAATGAATATGAAAACGAGACTGATACTTCAGATGAAGAAGATATTCGTAATACTGTAGGTAACATACCTATGAAATGGTATGATGACTATAAGCATATTGGTTACAATTCAGAAGGAAAAAAAATATTGAAGCCTGAACAAGGTGATCAGTTGGATAATTTTCTTAAAAGAATGGAGGATCCTGATTTCTGGCGTACAATAAAAGATTTTCAAACTGGTCAAGATATTGTATTAAGTGAAGCAGATATAGAATTAATTACTAGGATACAAAAACAAAGGATACCTGATGCTAAATTTGATGAATATCAAGTGAGTAATAATTTTTTATTTGTTTTAAAAATTTTATAATAAATACAAACGTTTTTGTTTTAGCCATGGGTCGAATGGTTCTCTTCACAAGTGGAAAAAATGCCACTTCGTAAATTTCCGGAACACAAGCGATCTTTTCTTCCCTCAAAAACTGAAGCTAAAAAAGTTTCAAAACTTGTGCATGCTTTGAAAATGGGTTGGATGAAATCCACAGCAGAACTAAGGAAAGAGAGAGAAGAAAAGTCACAGGGTCCCCAATTTTATATGCTTTGGCAAACAGATGATCAAGCTGAAGAAATGAGGAGAATTCACAAACACATACCAGCTCCAAAAAGATTTTTACCTGGTCATGCAGAAAGCTATAATCCACCTCCTGAGTATCTGTTTGACAAAAAAGAATTGAAGCAATGGGAAAAATTGAAATCAACACCCTGGAAAAGAAAATTACACTTTATACCACAAAAATATGAGTCTCTGCGTCATGTTCCTGCATATCCAAAGTTCATTAAAGAAAGGTTCCAAAGATGTTTAGATCTATATCTGTGCCCAAGAGCCATAAAAATGAAATTAACAATAGAACCAGAATCTTTAGTACCACAATTACCAAGTCCTAAAGATCTGCAACCATTCCCAACAGTTCAATCAATGATTTATAAAGGACATTCTGACATGGTTAGATGCATGGCTGTTGAATCAACAGGTCAATACTTGGCTACTGGTAGTGATGATATGACATTAAGAGGTAAACAAATACAATACATAAACACAACATTTATTTATTGTTTTAAAGCAATTTTTAAATTTACTTATCTTTTTTTTTTTTAGTATGGGAAATTGCCACTGGCAGGTGTGTCAGAGTAATCAATTGTAATGGTGTGGTCAGAAGTGTTGCCTGGTGTCCAAATCCGAATTTGCCATTGATAGCCGCAGCAGCCGATCAAACAGTTCTTTTAATCAATCCAAACGTGGGAGATCACCTTATTACAAATAAGGCAGACAAACTGTTAGAAATAATCCCACAAAGCGATGCTATCGGTAAATTATCATTTTATTTACTATTTGGTATTTATTTGTTAAATTTAATGTATAATTTTTCATTGCAGTACCTGAAAGAGTAAAGACATCTGTGCAATGGGAGCAACAAACAAAAGAGGAAAATTCTGAAAACTGGAAAATGGGAATTAGAATTATATTAAAACATTTTAAAACTGTAAAGCAAGTTACATGGCATGGCAAAGGTGATTATTTTGCTACTGTTATGCCTGATGGCCAAAATAGGTCAATTATAATTCATCAATTATCAAAAAGAAGATCACATATACCTATTGGAAGACCAAAAGGACAAGTGCAATGCGTTTTATTCCATCCAATTAGGCCATTTTTCTTTGTAGCTGTAAGTTTTTATACTATAACGTAAATTTATTTTATGATAAAAAAAAACTGAAATTTATGCTTTCTGTAGACTCAACGAAACGTCAGAGTATATGATTTGACAAAACAAGAAATGGTAAAAAAATTGTTGACAAACTCACAATGGATTTCTACAATGTCTATACATCCAGGTAAGAAATTATTTAAAAAAAAATTGAACTTGTTAAAGTACTTTTATAACTTTAATTATTTTGTACAATCTTAGGAGGCGACAATCTTCTCGTTGGTACTTATGACAGGAAGCTTTTATGGTTCGATTTGGATTTGAGCACGAAACCTTATCAAGTTCTGCGTTTACATAGCACGGGAATACGTGGAGTAGCTTATCATAAGAGGTATCCTCTCTTTGCATCTGGAGCAGATGATAAGAGTTTAATAATATGTCATGGAATGGTTTACAGGTAGGATTTTCTTTAAACAAAAATTGTCTCAAAGTAATGCAACATTTTTTAATTTTTTTCCTTTTTTTCCAGTGATTTACTGCAAAATCCTTTAATAGTGCCTCTCAAAAGACTGAGTAATCACGAAGCCTTTAATGATTTTGGTATTTTGGATGTGCTTTTCCACCCTATCCAACCTTGGGTATTTTCAGCAGGAGCAGATGCAACAATACGATTGTATACATAAACGTTTTTTTTTTCATTATAAATATAGATTTATTAAAGAGATAATAAATAATTTGTATAAATTGTGAATCATTATTTATAATAAATTAACAATAATTGATAAGGTCAGAGGAACTTAGAAACAAAAAAAACTGCTCAATTCATAAATTTTTGCAATAAAAAACGGCGTTTATCAAAAGTAAAGGGATAAAAAAGTTTTTAATTAAAAGTCGATAATGGAGAATGTCCAGAACATTGCCATTCGGGTTGACCACATGCACACATGCGGCCAGCTTGTCGTATTTGCAAAACGGTGACTACTCTCTTTTCATCGTCGAATCTACAAGTGATGTGAAGATCGTGAATTAAGAAGGTATAAAACTGATTTCCGTAACGTTGTCTCAAATAAACAGATCTTGGATCTTCTTTTAAAACGTTTTCAACAGCTTGTCTTTTTTCATTAGCTTTATCGTTTAAAATTTCGTGAAGTTGTTGAACGGAACGCTCATTAAAAATTACCGATAACGTTGGCGTCTTTGGTTTTGATATCCAATTTGGTATCCTTACATTATTATCTCGTGGTACATTTTCATTTGTAAGTCGGTCTACAAAATCGCCACTTGTGCTAACGTTTTCGGGTTCATTAGAAGATGCTGTTTGTTGCTGTATATTAATGGGCTGGGACGAATCAAATCCCTCTTCACCATCGGGTGCTTCTCTAATGCCCATTCTTACTGGAGAAGAAGATGAAGATGAATCGTCAAGTCTTAAATTTAAAGTTCGTCTGTTGATCGAATCTAAATCTGTACCGCATATCGTATTCGGTCCATCCGCTCCGTCTAAAAATCGTGAGTGCGTATGACTTCGTTCGTCATTATCATTGATTTGCAAATTAGCCGATTCGTAACTAATGGAATCCAAATTATTTGTGTTTGTGACAATGGACGAAAGTTGATTATCTCTTAAAATATTTGTATTCTCACTATTGACATGTATTTCTTGAAAATGGAAATTTTCTTGAAATTCCTCAGCCTGCAGCCTTAAAGCAAGTTCTTCGTCTTTTAATACATCCGCTAATGAAGATGTAGATGATGAGGATGAAGATGGGATTTGTATAGGAGATTTATAATCTTTGGTGCTATGTTTAACATTCCTTTTTTTTCCAAGATTAATCCAAGTGCTTGTATTATCAGCAAAAGATGCTGCTGAATCATTGTTTTTTCCAAGATTGGCCCAAGTGCTTGGATTGTCAACAAAGGATGCTGCTGAACCATCATTCTTAACTTCTTCATTACCAGTAACTGCATTTAACATTTGTCCAATGTACGCTGGATTATCATAATGTGGAATGTAAGGTTTTATATCTAAAACAGGTGTTTGGTCAATCATGTCAACACCTTCAAAATAAACAATATTATCTTCAATCTTAACTATTTTCACTAAACTCAACCCTATAGGGCATGGTCGATGAGGAGATCTGGTAGAAAATACTCCAGTTTTTGAACCATTTAATCTAGGAGGTGCAACTTTTGCACGAGTGTGTCCCAATTCATTTTTATGAAAATGAAATAATATCCTAAAAACATAACAAATTTTTAATAAAAATGAACTTTCTAAATTATTTATGTCAATAACAAATAGTCTACTTACCACATGTGAGAAAATGCTTCCAGTCCTTCGAGTGCATGGTGAGGATTTGTCAGAATACTTTTAAAAAGTGTTATTTTCCCAGGTGCTTTACCACAAACTGTAGCCTGCCTTGGAGTTCCTTTCTTATTTGGAAACCAGCTTGAAATAACTCCAATAGGTTGACAATTTAAAGAGTCATCTATAACACTATTACTAGTCGATGGTTCGTTACTCCTTGTAAAAGTATTTGATGCTTCGCAAGCAGCTGTGTGTGGTAACAAAAGTTTTTTAATGCTTTCAACATCTCTTTCGTGTACATACCGAAGACTTTTCACTTGTTGCCTGTAGGTTGTTAAAAATTTCACGTTGAAAATTTTGCATAGGTTATGCGCGATAGTTAAAAAAGTGATTTGTTTTCAATAAAATTAAATAATCAAAAGGTAACGAGTGAAAGCGGTTTACCGTAAATTATGAATTTCTTTTCTTGCCGTGAGTAACTGTTCCAACAAGTACTTTGAGTTGACATTCAAGTCCTGAGATTCATCCATTTTTGCTAAACTGCAAATCTGATAAAGACGAAAATATTACAAATCGACGTTGCTGAATAATACTTATGCAATATTAAATTGTTTAAAACGGTCAAACCTCTTAATATACAACTTTTTCGTGTAATCTATTCATCTCCAAATTGATAGCTTGAAGGTTCGAATCTCCGCGAACGATCAGAAACACGCGAACCTAGCCTACTGTGGGAAAGAACGTCAATAGTTTGCCAATGCATGCAGAGCAAGTACTTTTTAAAATTGTAAATATGATTTAAATGAACAGAATGAAAAATTTGAATTAAAAAACGAATATTAATTAAAAAATTATTTATTATTTAAAATCAATATATTTACATTAAAACTTATACAATTAATATCATAGTTTAAAAAAGAAATTCGTTTAACAATTTTAATTCTGTGGCTGCAGTGGACACTTCTTTCACATTGTGTTCACATTTTTCATCGGCTAACATGTTGAAGCTAAAATAACAAATACACATATGAAAAATTATATTAAAAAATGCATCAATTAATTGATATCATTAATAAAATTTACTCTATACAGTTTTGACAGCAAAATTTAATGTCATTAGGATCATTCAAACTGAAAAATATATATATAAAATTAAGTCAATCGGTTATAACAGCAATTAATAATTATTTAATAAATAATACTTACATGTAATCTCTAATACTTAATAATGTATTTTCCTTAATACAGTCTTTTATATATTTTTCTTTTAAAATCATCAGCTCTGAACTAACTGGTTCATTATCATTTGCAGCCAGGATAATACATCCATCATCTCTTTTTGAGTATTCCACACAAATACCACCATGTGTCTGTAAAAAAAAGTAAACAAATATTTTGTTGTACGTCAAATTAGTCAATAATGGAATCGAATGAACGGCCGGAAAAATATAAGTGTAACAATTGTTTAAATACCTCTATCATTTTAGCGAGTTGTTTACGTTTTATTCGCAATATATTGTCTTCGCATATGCAAAATTTGAGTTTTATATTATTATGAATAATAAATAGTTGTTTTTTAACTTTATGATTAGCCATGTAATCAACAAAATATCGTATTTGTCGTAGCAAATACTTGTCACGACTGGCAGCGGAATGTCAAATCAAAACATCCTTGTTGTTATACGTGACTCCGTATCCTTGTGATGGAAAAACGCGCGAAATGACAGTAAGTAGCGTAAAAAAATTTCGGTAGAAGTGGATGTTAACGTTATTTACATTTTCATAAAAAGTTTTCCGTTTGAATTCGAATACTCTATCTTAAACGTAAATATATAACGAAACTACCGCAATTTACAAGAAAAAATATATAGCACATGCTCATTTTTTACCGACCATCGGTCTTGCAGTTTACAAACATTACGTACACAATACATATAGATTTAGACAACTGAGTTTTTCATAAAAAACTCATAATGGAGGTTAGAGTTAGTTCTAAGATATTTAAACAATTGTTTTTATAACGATTATTTGTTATAAAAACGTTAAATCGTGATTTTTGAAAATAATTTAATTGACAGTGCAGTGTAACCCAATAAATTTGTCATAAACATGAACATTCAAATTTTAAATACGTTTTCAAGGTAATTTGTCTATCTAATGTGTTTTTCAATTAAACTGTTTCTACAATTAAAAATTCTTTTTAAGACTTGCCATAAGTAATGCCATTCCATCTCGAAACATCTCTCTGAATGTTCCACTGTACTTGAAAGTTACAAATACCCTCTAGTAAGTAGAACAAATTAGATTTGTTATTTATTTGTCAAACAAACATTTATAAATTTTTTGCCTACTTCTTACAGTGCAGAGCCATTGAAAAAGAAAAAAAGAGTAGATCCAGCTGTTGTAAGAGCAAGAGAAGAGCGTAAACGAAAAAAATTGGAAAAATCCATTAGAAGATTGGAAAAAAGTGCTCGCCAACTAAAACCTATTGCTGAAATAGATTTATCATTGAAACTTAAAAAAGAATTAGAGTAAGTACTGTTTTAATTGCTCCCATTTGCATTTTTTTTATATTACATTTATAAATGTTGAATGCAGATTTCGGAAAAGAGAAACACCCGCTCTAACAGCTGAAGAATTGGAAAAAGATGCTTTGTTAATGAAAGAATGGTGTAGATACAAAACTCAGCAACATAGAAATACAGTAAAAATTATACATAAATATATGGAAAATCAGGAAAAGTCTCTTCAAAAACTTAGATCTGTATCAGAAGATCTTTATTTGGCTGCCATACAGGTATGATAAAGTAATGAAACTCTTTGTTTTATCTTGCTTACATAATACTATCATTTTTAGATTGATCCAGATTTGTTACCATATTCAGCAAAAGGTCCAACACGAACACCACCAATTGATAACTATGACCCTCCAGATGGTGATTACTATGATATCACAAAAAAATATGAAGGAGAAACTTAATTGAATAAGAGTAAATAATGACTCTTAGTCTATTCTTTTTGTATTAAAATAATAATTGTTATTGAAAATAAAAAAAAATTCATCATTGTTACAACTATGAAATACTTTGTTTATTTATTTTATTCAATAGTAAAAGTCGACTTTTACATATTTACCAACATTAATAGTTAAACAATTAACTTATGTTACATTATAGTTCATAAAATTAGTTTGACCACAAGCATTTAAGACTTTCATACTATTTATAATATTTCTCTTTCAAATGATATTTTTTTAAAATTATTTTATGTTTTACATTTTAAGTAAAATATTAAATAAAACCTTACTCCTATAAATTCAACTACGTTCGGTTTAAACTGATAAACACATCAGGGCATTAATAAATCTTAATCAAAGAACATATTATCTACAATACTTGAGAATTAATCATCGCAGACTTATGCCAAAGGAAAAAGGACGAAACTACGAAAAAACCGTAGTAAAAAAAAACGTCTACAAGCTAATCGATACTAATATCACAGTAGATCGGTACCCATATCTCGCGATACTCCAAGCATATCAAGCAACTCTCTCTCTCTCGAAAAAAAGATAAATATCAAACGAAAACGAGCGGCCGTTTGCATAGAGGACAAGCATCGCTTGACTTGAGGCACTGCCTCAAGCAGGCCGCGTGAAAGAGATGCTGGCAGGGTGTGACCCTAGCCCTGGTCATCGGGGACAGGCAGACCGCGCATACGTCGTCGAATTCCTTGATCTCGTCTTGCGTCGCTTTTCTGTACTTGCTCAGCGCCTCTCGTTCCCTCTTCAACGCCGGCCAGTACTTTTGCGCCAGCTCCTTCGACCTGATGAAAACGTTGAGGTAGCTCGACATGAACAAAAAGCGCCAGGGCGCGCGTGGTAGGAGAGCCAAGACGAAGAGGCTCGATAGGGATATCGTGAAGACGCGCAGTATCACCGGGGCGTACAAGCTCTCGAGGCTCTCCAGAGCTTCGAACTGCATGTAGGTCAGTGCCGCTGGGAACATGTCGACGAATACCTTTTCCGTCGCGGCGTAGTATGCTAGGGTTGTCGTGCTGTATAGCAAAGTTGGCCTGTTGATAGATAAACGAGATTATATATAGGTATAGGTTTTTTATGGAAAATTTGAAAATTTTAAGTTTAGAGTATATTGTATTATTGGGAATAACAATTTACAGTTATCTCGAAAAGATATTGCTCAAGCAAATTGATACAGCGAGTGTCTGTTAAAAATTTTAATAATAGAACATATGTATAAAACAGCGTATCGTTTCGATGATTGAACTGTTTTGACTTTCGAAGCCTTCGATAATCGACATGTGAGAAAAAATGTGTTTACTGTATTATTGTCTGGAATAATAATTGGTTCGGAACAACAAAAAAAGTATTTGCTAAGCTTATATTTTCATTGTTTAATTGCGTCTTCTGATAAAACCAACGCGAATATAAATTCGAGTTTATAAGAAAATTTCTATTCTCGAACGTACGAGTTGTATCGAGAACGTTAGTTCTTTTTTTTTTTGATCGGTATAATCGAGGCTTTTAAATAGAACGAAAAAATATTCCGTTAATTTTTAATAAAATTAACTGTCCATATAAAAAAAAGAAAAAGATTCAAAAGTACATTAAATAAAAGTCGAAGGGGAGCAAAAATGAAAGTGAAAAAAAGGCGGTGAAAGGCGAAAATGGAAAACAAGGAAGAAGATGGTTACTGAATTTTCCAAAGTCAAATTAATAAGGCGTCGGAGAGTGATGTAAGAGGCGCAGAGAGAGAGAGAAGCGGGGACGGAGGGTTGAATGCTTAATATGCGCGCGTATTATTAGGGCAAGAGAGAGAGAGAGAGAGAGAGAGAGAGAGAGAGAGAGAGAGAGAGAGAGAGAGAGAGCTCGGAATAAAATCAGGGGCGATAATTTAACGACGAGGAGAACGAAAGGGGCTAAAGGTCGCGATGTTAATCAGGAGAGAAAGGAGAGAGGGTGCCGGTGGTCTCGGGACACGAGGGTGGGGCTTATGAACACGGCAAGTGTATAATATATACTTGTAATTGTGGAGGGCCTGCTCGAATCCAAAGACGATGAGGGTGAAGGTGAGGGTGACGAGGAAGGTGACGGCCTTGGTCCACTCGAGCACGATCTTGGTGGCGGACATGGCGAGGTGGCGTATGTTGGAGCTCGCGGTGAGGGTGACGTAGGGCGACCAGTCCTCCTTGCACGCCAGCTCCTTCACGTAGCAGATGCAGTAGGCGAGGACGTTGTAGAACATGAGGCTGTAGAGACAGCTGAGACGCTGTGAGCCGGGCAGGAGCAGGCGATCGGCAAGGGCGAGAAAGGCGAGCTGCTCGGCGAGGGCGGAGAAGTTGCGCATACGGAGCAGCTCGTTCTCCGCGCGCTCCAGCGGCGCGTAAAGACGGCCCAGCAGCTTGCGGGCCCTTTGGCTCCAGCAGTTCGCACCGAGACCTATGGGCCAAACAGAGAGAGAGATATATATTGCATTGATGAGATTATCCGTGTTGCTAGCCGGGCGATCGAGACTAGGCAGCAGCCTCTCTCTCGCTCATGGTTAATCGTTAATCGAGAGCGCTGTATATGATGCGCGGCAAGCCGAAGGGGGGGAGATGGGCCGATTTGCATGTTAATGACGGGGAGAGTCGGCTGTCGGGCAGCCGTCACTCAGACGCCCGAGTAAGCGGAGGAGACAGCAAGCCCGGCACCCGGGCGCTGGGCAAATCGTCTCTGACAGCAAGAGCGCCCAGAGATGATCCGCATGGCAACTCCTGTCCTCTCTCTCTCTCTCTCTCTCTCTCTCTCTCATTCGCACGCGCGCTTGCTTTCGCTCTCTCTCGCTTGCGCGCGCGCGCCCATGCCATTTTCTCGTCCTCGAGATGGCCGAATAAGCTTTGAAGGGATATGACACGACGACGACGAAGAGCAAGCGACGCGGCTATAAAAACGCAGGGCCTCCTGCGGCTCGTTCACTACGTTGCCGAGCAGCCGACAGGACAGCCGTCAGCCGACTCGCTAACGCCCGCACACCCTTCACAAACGTAAGCACTTTTAAATTTCATTGTCCTTTTTTACATCTATTTTGCTATAACGTTATCGAATTGCACTGCCTTGCCGATCGCAGTTTATTCTTTTTTCTTTTGTTTATTTAGGTCGAATCTGTTTGTTTAACATTTTTGTTCGACATCTCTATCGTTAAAACCCTTTGCCGAAACTTGATTCATGTAACAACTCTTTGATTCGACACGATCTTAAGTATTTACCGGTAACAATCTGAGGAAAAATTTTTTTTCCAACGATTCATTTATTTTTAATCGCGACGACTCTTGCAAAAAATCTCAACTCCACCGTTAACCCGCGGTAACGTGATGAAACTTTTCGAAAGGAATTTTTGTTGCGCCGCTTACGAATATTCGGCGTATAATTATAGACTTCCTTAACGATTTAGCAAATTGCGCCGGGTTACAGCTCTCTCGAAAGAGAGAGAAAAATAAGAAAAAATAAAGTAAAAAAAATAAATAAAAGGAGGTCTATTTCAAAAACGAGAGTCTAAAGAGGCGCGCGCGCGAGCGAGAGAGAGAGAGAGCTTAAAATAATGACGAGGAAAATTCTCGTCGGGCAATAATAATAACAACAACACAACAGACAGAAATTCACACGCAAACGTTGGAGGGTATAAATGTCGAAAGTCGAAAGGAAAAGCAGGAGGGATAAACGGCAGTAGATAGGCGCAAAATATACCTTGGAGCTCTAAGCCGATAATGCTACTTCGAGCACTTTCCATTCTCTCAGCGTATGTACACCTGCAGCCGCTAGACACTCTGCGCGTCCTGCAATTACAAACGGAGCATATAGCGTTAAAATCTCCCCGTCGCGGTCTCGGCAACTTTATTTCTAGAACCTACTTCACCGCTAACTCAAGCCCATCGTTAAAAAATCACTCGTCTGCAGCCACTTCAAAGGGAGGGGGGAGAAAGATTTTGGCTATAGCTTGCCTCTCGCGGTACAGGTGAAAATCGAGAGGTAAATCGAACCGAAAGAGAGCAACTCTGCGTGTGCGAGCGGTCTCGAGAATTTCGCGGTACTACGCGTCTGGTGCAGGCCCGTTGGCTCTCGCAGCTGGCCGCAGCCCCAAAACGGCCTCTGCTATTAATATTCGAACAGGCCGCGCAAAGCGATCACGATGAGGGAAGTCGCGCGGCCCGAACACTCGCTTACACCCCCCCAAAACTCCGGGTTTCGAGAGACGGGAAAGGGCCTTATTCTCCAACAGCATTTCTACACTCCCGTCAGCTTTCTCTCTTTCTATGACGCGTACGAGGAAAAAGGAGTCGCGAACGAGGATAAACGCGCAAGGGAGCAGAGAGCAATCCCGAGTTTAGCGGCTTTCTATTTCGGGTGCGTTATAGCAGCAGCAGCAGCAGCAGCAGCAGCAGCTGTGCGGCAGGCTGCAGCGAGAAGGAGGAAAAGACGGGCGAATATGCACGAAAGACACGCGCGCGTATGCGTTAAAGGCCCCCCGGGCGGCCCTCCGCCGACTGTACAGCGGTTTATAGTATTAGTGGGCGCCGACGGCCCCATTAGCCCAGATAAGCGCGTCTTTCGCGACACTCGCAGCCGCTCCGCCGGCGACGACCGAGTTATTTTCGCGAGTAAGAGCCGAAGTTCGGCCGCGAGACGCGGGGCCAAAAGATCGGGAGAGTAGCGAGAGGGAGAACGATAAGACGCGTATGAGGGAGAGACTCGGCGCCAGGCCGATAACTCCTGTAGTCCCGCCGCCTGCGGCTAGGTCAGTGTTTCCTTATCGCTCTGTCTCTCTCTGGGCCGGCGAGCTTTCAACTGCAAGCACCAGCGCGGACTTTAGTCCGGCAAGACCGGCGGATATGAGCGGCTAGGACGAGTGCGTAACGTGTAAGGCTCGGTCTCATCAGCTTCTTTCTACTTTGACGATTGCAGATACACACAGGTTACCGGGGAGAAGTCTGCACCATGCCCGCCACTGGAAACGCTAGTCTTATTTGCTTTCTCCTACTCGTCATGATGAGCGTCCTGCCCTTGTGAGTACACCAAACTTTTAAATTTTTTTCGTTTTTCTTTTTTGTTATCGCTAATGCGTTATACTGTTTAATCGTTTAGGTCTTACGGCAATCCTACCATAATAGACCGCGGCGAGCAGAGGTCAGAGTGCGAGGGCTGCGCCGGGGACTGCGACAACTGCAAGTACGGCTCGGCGTTCTCCCTTTGGTGCGGCATCAAGGAGTGCCTTAAGGTTTGCCATCAATTTTTTTCGTTATAAATATCAACGATTCGGCTCGAATCGTTCGATTGTTCAACTACTCAGCCGTAAAACAAAAAGCAAGAAAGTCGATCGCAATAAGAGTAGAATTGCAAAAGAGCACGTTGAGCAAACGAGCGCTCCGAGAGCGCAGCAATTGTACGCATGTCGATAACGAGCGCGACACATTATATTATACGTGTGTTGCAACGCTAACAGGGCCCCGGCGAGATTTGCGGGGGCGTGCGCAACAAGTACGGAGCCTGCGGCGACGGCATGTTCTGCCGGTGCAACAAGTGCATCGGCTGCAGCATAGACACCCTCGAGTGCTTCTCGAGCTTCTGCCCGATCGACGAGCAGATGCAGACACGCCATACCGATCACGTCCAAGGCCTACAGTTCGACAAGTAGAAGTCGCCGGTGCCCACCAGCCACCAGAACGCAGGCTGCTTCGCTCCTCCCTGCTAACCGCTTCTTCAGTGAGAATATCATCTCCCCCACCCACCCCTTCCCCCTACCCCTCCACTCTTCCATTCATTCGTGTTTATCCATTTATTATATA
This sequence comes from Anagyrus pseudococci, assembly GCA_030522585.1. NCBI lineage: Eukaryota > Metazoa > Arthropoda > Insecta > Hymenoptera > Encyrtidae > Anagyrus > Anagyrus pseudococci. The sequence goes on along the minus strand of JAPYYQ010000004.1, from coordinate 224,144 downwards.
TTGCTCCATTCCATTCGAGAGATCTCGCTAGGTAAACTTTAACAAATTATCAATGTGATAGGCAAATCTATTAATTCAATTTGCGATAAGTCGGCCCATCGTCGGCCGACAAACGCTACGCGCTACCCGGTTAAGTTCTTAGTCACTGCCGGGCGTATACATATATTTATATTTATATTGTGTATTTTATAGTCTCTCTTTCTCTGATCTCCGGTGATTTCTTTTAGACTTTATGTATTTATTATTATTATTATTATTATTATTATTATTATTATTATTATTACTGCTAGGTTATCAATTATTAATTATTTCAATTAATTCTAGAATTTAAAAGTGTGGAACACTATATAGGCGCATTGGCTGTGAATGATCAAAAAAAAAAAAAGAAACGATCGCATTTTATTGAGTGCTTTGAAATCTTATGTTTGACAAAAGAAAGGAAATGCTAATAAAAAAGCGAGACACTTAAGAAAAGCGCTGCTTCGTTGATACTTCTCGAATTTCATAAAGTTAAGAATTGCCGTTACATAAAACAAACGATTTATGCTTGAATTGGCGTTTTTTTTCTTCTGTTTTAATCATCATGGAATTGAGTTTGCGAAAATAAAAGACAGTATTTTGTATTTTGGTCGGTGTCAACAACATTTGTATGCAGAGTCAGTATTTCTAACTTATCTAGTCAATAAATGTGCATTTAAATAACAAATAATTTTACTTCGTTTGATTTAGCTTTTACCAATGTTATTTCATTTAGCACGTACATACCTATTATTTGCTTTGCATTTCGATATACCTATACGTTTAATTTTATCAGACACGATTGCTAGCACTTTGTGCACTGATGAATCGTTAAAATTAGCTTGTAAGAATCAAATAAATGGTCTAAAACTCGAAGGAATATCAATTACTTAATTTATTGTAAAAGAAAACAAGGAGATACGTCAGTAGTGGCATTAGGAGAGAAAATATAATTTAATTAATTATCTTCCACGTCAAAGTGCTTTGTAATGAAAATGAGTATATCTATTAAAACTTTTGTTGTATTATTTAAAACATGTAACATATCTCGCATTTAAATCAGCTTTATTACAATCCGTAATTTTTCATTTTATTGTATTAAATAAACATTGCATACACATAGTTTGGTCTCGATTTACTTACCTTCAATCTCTTATATTTTATCTTCAAATTACGTACTTTGATTATTGAACTTTAAGCAACGTACGTTTATTCATTTCTATTGTTTGAATTATTTTGTTTATTTCAAAAATTATAGACTGACAGATTTTTGTCTATATTATGTAACGTTTTTAAGAAGCTATAAACAATTTAACAAGCTTCTTCATATTTTTGCAAATGAAACCTAATTTATAAGACATGTTAGGAAGAGGATTGTACTAAATACGAGATAGATAACAATTAAGGTCATTTTTTTAGAATTTAAGATGTCAATGCCAAGTTGCATTTATAACACTAATCACAAGCATTGCAAGAAGAAGTTGTTATTTCAGCTAAATAATTAACAATTAATTAATTATTATTTATTCGTTAAAGAAAGTCACACACATCTTTCGTTCTTTAAATATTTTTAAAAATTTATTTATTACTGATCAAAGATTTTTTCTTTAATTTTTATACCGAAACATATTCGAAGTTCAATATGTGTTGATTGGTATAATAAACGTGTGTCTGTGCGTGGACTAATTAGAAAATTTTATTTGTATGATTTCATTTTTAATGCTAAAAATACATAATTAAAAGACACGCGCTATATACGTACATGTAATCTGTAAAAATACAATTCGTTTCATTGACATTTATTAAGTTAGAAAAAAATGGTGTGTATTTACAAACAAAACGTTACAATATATAATTAGCTTTTAAATTTAATCGTTTCCAAATATAAAACGAACTACAGGCACATTGTTTACACTTTATGTCATTGTTTTTTATTAACGTATATACCTCTGGTATTTATCGACGAGATAATTTTATATATGTATATTATTTAGAAAAAAAGTTAGTATAAAAACAATCTATTCTTAAAATACCATTTATTGCACAATTAAACAAATCCTACAGAATTAAACGACTAATGATTTTAAAGATAGTTATTATACTTTATTTATAATAATTTTATAGTTCTAAAAATGTACATGAAAATATAAATATATATGTATATACTCTTGCAAATTATTAATTATGTACAGATTTATCGTCGTAAATTGTGTGGCTCGAATTGTAAATATAGTTCTCATATACCGCCTTATGCTCTACACAATTAAGACAACTAAAAGTTACAATCAATTAATAAAGTCACTCTAACGAGTAATAATAGTCGAAGACGCATAAGCCATAGAAAAATTACAAGATATAGTTAAAAAAAAAACAAAAAATAACAACAAAAAATAGAAATAGAGATTAATTTTTATGATGGACATATACGAAAGCTTTTGTCTTATACGCAGTACAAAATATTCTTAAATTACACAGATGTTCGAGTAAATTTGGAATTTAGCAACCCCCGAAAATTTTCATCGTCCGAAAGAAAAAAAAATTCAAAGATATTTAAAAAGACGCCTTGGCCGTTCACATATTCTTAATCCCTAATCGGGAGATAACGTACTTTGTCTCATTGGATGAAAACGGATTAATAAAAAACACCGGCAGCATAATGGACACATCTCGATACATCCGATCGGCCGTAAACAACATTGTCAAAAACGCCTGTGGGGTAGTCCAAGATGCCGGTGTTACAACAGCCGATAACGATCGGGCGCCACTCACTGTCCGCTTTGTTTGAGCAATTTCCTTGTCCTGAAGCCTCGGAAGCCAGCCTGGATCCTCGTAGCTGCGAGCTGCTCGGCCTGCTGTCGCTTTCGCACGAGGAATCCCCGTATTCCCGCCTGGATCTTCGTCGCCGACTTTTCCTCCAGTGCGCTCTGAGGCTTCTCCTCGTCATCCTATACACGTGATGGCAATACAAGGTTGGTATTTTCAAAAAATGACAAAAGAAACAACAACAGCAGAGCAGCAGCAACAACAAGGCAAAAGATTTTTAAAACAGCATCGAATACTTTGCCGCCCTCTCTCTCTCTCTCTCTCTCTCTCTCTCTTGCTCTGATGCAACTCTCTCGACTATTTTTAATTGGCTCGGCGTTTTAGCGTATGCAAAGCAAGTCTAAACTCATATATCTGCCCGCAGTAAATATAACAGCGCCGTGTGCGTGTCTGTATGTATATACTTGTATGCGTGGGTGTTTGTGTTTTTGTGTGTATGCGCGCGTGTCTGTTGTTATTGATAATAAAAAGCGCGTTCGAATAACGTGTTAACGTACGCATGAATGAGCTGTTAATTTTCCAAGCAAAGATCATCTGGATATCTCTCTCTCTCTTTCCATTTTTAGACAGACAGAGGCCCTCCCTCTCGAGATACACCTATAAAAATGCTCGCTTTATTTTTAAACTCTCTACGCTCTTTTTTTTTCGTTCCTCGCTCCCTCTCTCTCTTGCGTTTGCCTAGTCAGTTTATCAAACGAGAGAGAAGAGAGACGTTTGGATTTTTTTTTAGCGAAAAAATCGTTACAGTTCGACGGCTGAAGAATAGCTTCAGCGACGTGGGAGTGAAGAGAGAAAAAAAAAGGCGAAAATATCTTCGAGTGGAAAAGTCGAAAGAAAAATAAGATGTAATGAATGACAGCGGCTCGGCTCTGCGTAAACGCGACGGCTAAGAGGCAAATTATAACGAGGAAGAGTAAGACAAAGCAGCTGGCGGATGTTTTGAAAAGGAGAAAAGCCAGAAGAGACGTTAAACAAGAGCGATGAGACGCGGGGGAGGGAAAAGCGAGCGTAGCGGAAGAAAAGAGAAAGACGCGCCGAAGCAGCAAATAGAAAGCAAAAGGAGAACAACAAAAAAAAAATGCAAAGCTCGAAAATCTATAAAAGTTTAACAGAAGAGAGAAGCGAAAGGAGCGTCAAGCAGAATGAATAAGTCGAACCGAGTGCTGGTTGCCGATGAGATCCGGCGAGCCGGAGCGGTGCTCTATCGAGTTGTCGTCGTCGTCGTCGTAGCCGGCGACTCTCTCCTTGGCCTTGCGCTCCTCTTGCAGCCGCTTGCGCACGCGGTAGCCCCGGAAGCCGGCCTGGATCTTGGCCGCGGCCTTGTCGGCGCTCTGGGCTTCGGGCCCGGCTGTAGCGGCGTTATCGCCCCCGGCTACGGCCTTATCCTCCGACATCCTCGAGCTTTAGCGCTGCACTAGGAGGACGAGGGCGTTCGGTTTATCGTATATATCCCAGCCGATTCAGCGGAGAGAGAGAGCTTTTGCTCCGGCAGTCGCGCATGCGTTATTTTTCTCTTCACGCACGCACACACTGTCTCTCTCTCTCTCTCTACGGAAAATTGTGCGTGTGACGCGCGAGGATCGCTGCGCCCGTTTGAAAAGAGAGAAGAAAAAAAAAAGTCGCGGCGCTTGAGTTGGGGGGGTATGCGAGAGCGAGCGTTGATCAATTGCTTCTCTCCTCTCACTGCAGCTGATGATGATGATGATGCGAGAGCTCGGCGCCAATTAAGCGTCCGATTGAATGAACGACGGGCACACTCCTCCTTCTTCTTCTCGTTGTCGCACAAGTATAAATGTTGTCAGCTGCAGCCGAGCCCTCTCCTCCACCTCTCCTCCTTTCAACGATTTTAATATTCCCTTATTCCCCCGATATATGCTTGTCCGTCCCTCCGTCCGAGAGAGAGAGAGAGAGCAGTAGAGAGCGTTGTCGCGGTGGTGTCGTGGTGGTAACAGAGAGGCCACCCGGCACGCGTGCGTTCCTGCGCCCTACTAGGAAGATAATCTCTCTCGGTCGCGCGCGCTCGCGGTCCGCTCGTTACAATGCCAGCCTATTAATATCTTTTAAGCGCGTCCGCGATCAGAGCGGCTACGGCGGTGGAGGCGGCTCTCCTCTCTCTCACTCTCTCTCTCTCTGTATTGCTCTTAAAAAGAGAGAAAGAGATGAGCAGCAGCAGCAGCTGCTTGCGTCACGCGCGAGCGCAAACCACCGCGCGCGCGAAGCCTATAACCGGAGCAACCACGTCACTGGGGCCTATGTCGCGCTCGCTCTCTCAAGCTCTCTCCCTCATCCTCGCCAGCGGCAGCAACGTCGGTGGGAGCGTCGCCGCTGCTCTGCCACCACCACCACCACCACCGAGAGCACATATCTCACTCGCTCACTCTCTCCTCCTCTCTCTCTCTCTCTCTCTCTCTCTCTCTTGCAATTTCCGCCAGCTAAATCCGACTAAATTACACGGGCTCTCTGCCGATCATCGAGCGAACGTCAGCCATTCACACTTTTGCCCACTGGCCCTCGCCGAAAATTACGTAAGCACAAACGGAATGCCATTCCTCGCACTCCCCCCACCGCCATTCCCGACCACCCATCAAGCTCTCATTCCCTCATCTTTCTCTATCTCTACCTGTAGCACTAGCTTCTATCCCTCTGACATAATTATCGCGGCGAGCTTGCAAGCTCTATCTCTCTCTTTCTCTTGCTCGATTCGACGTGCCTTTTCCTTATAACCGAGTCGCATTTCGTGCAACTGGCAGAGAAAGAGAGAGCCTCGTCGATCAACAAGCCGCCGGAGAAAAAAGATCCGATCAAAATGCTGTGGTATTTTTAAACGGCGATCGGCTATACATCGCCGCGCCCGTTCGACTCTTGACTTTGCCTCAAACTCGAACGGAAATATAGATCCTTTAGCCGGCGCAACTTCGGGCTCGATCGACAAAGTTTGCGCGCGCCAAGCTTGCCGTGTACTCGCTTTGTTGCGTTATATTTGCAATTACCGATTTGCTCTCGAGACCAGCTGCACAGCGAGTGCCTTTAATTAACTTCGGGTTAACGGTTAATTTGAGCTTTTCTGTTTTTCTTTCTTTCGTATACTTTTTATTAAGAGTTAAATTGTTCGGGTGATTTTATCTACAATAATATGTACAATATAACGCTACGTAAATATTTTAAAAATAAATAAATCCATTACATTGTTCAACATTTGTATAATACAAGTAAGAATTAGACGTAGAGAGCACAAGACGTGTTGGTTTACTTGTTTTTTTTTTAAATATACTAAAGTTGAAACTGCCTTCGACTTGGATTAAACGGTGCGCCTGAAAAAAGTGTGCGTCGTAAAGAATGTCGTGTTTACATTTCCGGACTAATTAAAATTCTTTAAACATTTCGAACTACAATAACTTCTCTACTATATGCGAAAAGTGACTAAAAGCATCTAATTTTATGAAGATTTTTAGTGGACGGAAAAAAGAAGTGATATTGATAGTCGTAAATTCTATCAATCCTCTTCGAAAATACTTCTTCTGCGCTTCTCTCCCTTTTGATCTCTATTTATCGGGTTACTTTTCTGGCTTTTGTTCCGCCTTGTTATTTTTATCATCGTTCGAATTATTCGTATTCCCGGCAGCTAAATTATCAGCTGTATCGGAAATTCCTTTGGGACTCGCAGGCAGGGCTGCTTTTAAATCTTGACCGGCTCGATCGTTCGAGGAACTTTTTGCCGTAACGTCATCCAATTTATCCAATGAATGAGACACCGTAGCTCTCGTCAGCGCTTCGTTTGTTGCTTTAACATTTTCACTACCTCCGGCCGTTACTGAATCTTGGTCAATGTCCATTAATAAATGATCGTCGATGGTCGACATGGAGGACTCGGGAAACTGGCCCGACGCCGTTTCCAAAATCGACAAATCGTCCGCGTCGCTTTTAACTTTCGGCCCGCTCGGCGTTTCCCCGACTTTTTCGCTCGCCGGCGATTCGGTGAGCGACGTTTGACGTGACCTTTCGTTTTTTATATCCGACTCTTGGCTTCGGCTGGACGCCGTATTTATAATGCTGTCGGAGGGCTCGATTTTCTCGTCGCTGCTTTGCCGCGAGGCCGTCTGGCTATCTCTCTTCCTCTCCAGCTGGCGAATTTTTTCCTCGTCGAGGCTCGTGATTTCTTCAATTATCACGCCTTTCGGCGTGTCGGGGGGAATCAGGGTGTCGGCGAACAGATCGTTGCTCACGTCCTCGACGCTCGTTATGAAATTTAGATAGCCGCTTTGTAGCATCTCCGGGTCGTTTGGTAACAGGACGACGTCGACGAATTGGCCGAGTTTCGTCTGGTTAGCGAAGCCCGCGCTCGTCGCCGCGTGTCCCAGCAAAATTTTGTTCAGCAAGTGCTCGACGTTACTCGCGTCCACCGGCTGCGGTATTACGTTGGGCTTGTCGTTGTTCCGAGTCTGTTTGGCCTCAGAGGCGTCGCTGGATGATCTTTTATCGCGAGAAACATCATGAGTCTTGTCTCCCGTGGCGTTACTTTTCGCCTCCGTCGTCGACTTGCTCTGCGACGCGCTGGCTTTTAATTTCAAGTCGAACACCGGCAGCGGAATGCAGTCGTGAAATTCGCCGGTGTGTTGGATCTGATTTTCAGCGAACGCTTTGTCCAATGATAACGTCGTGCTTCTCAGGGCATCCTCGCGGCGAAGACGCTTTCGTTTTTTCAACTCGCTGACCGACGTCGCGATCCCTACGACCGACAACAGGTTGGACATGGCTGACGATGTCGATCTCGCGGAATTTGGTGCTGTCTCTGACGCCTTGGCCTCAACTGTCTCGGAGCTTTCTCCCACCTGCGGAAGTTCATGGAAAATTGATTGTAAATGTTTTATTGATTTATTAGTCACATGGAAATTATGGAAATAAAAATAATATTTTAATTCTTTCAACTAAAAAAAAACTTAATTAAATTAATAAAAACGTCATTACTGTATACCCAAAAGTGAAAAAAGTTTAAAATGTCGCTAATTTAATTTTCTTTTATAAATAACCATCTTTTACAAAATAGTATTAATTTTAAATAAGTTGTAAAGCTCATAAGTCATACGTTATTTTTCATTGTGACACACCAAAACAAATATAACTTTCTGCATATAGATTTCGTTTTGACAGTCGAAAATAATTCTTTACTTTTCGGTAAATGTTTAAGTTTATTTCTAAAACGTACGTACGCGAAGAACACAATAATTTTGAAAATAAATCGTTTTTAAAGAGTATCGAGAAGTAACTCAATAACTACTACCTAGTCTAGAAAAATAAAATCTGTACTTTCTATTAATGTCAAGTTTTTTTTCTTTAAATTAACAAACATTAATTTTCGGTTTATTTGAATAACATAAAAAGTACGATATACACTTTACCAAAAAGAGAAATTTTTTATCCTAGACGCGTTAATGAGAAATTATTAAAATAGGGAAAATTAACTGGTTCGGATTATATTGACCTTCCGACTGAAATAGACTAGTGTGTGTATGCTCACATGACGTCATTCGACGTGCAGCTCGGTAAATCTTAGAGAGTGCTTTTCAATTAAGCACTGACAATTTTCTTCCCGTTAATGCGCTAATTTTCTCTGCATTTTAATGACTATGACGCGGAGTACAGTATTTATAAGCAAATAAAAAAGGGTGAAAAGTTTTTATGTCATTCTTTACGCGCTGTTCAGATAAACGAGGAGAAAAAAAATTACGAGAGCAAGAAAAAGACACTTACGATAAAGCTGTCAAGGATCGATGGCACACTGTCCAAAGTGGAGCTGCGACACTGAGAAACGCGCAGTCGGCGTCTCGCTAAGTATCCTCGGAATCCTAAAACAATAACGCGCGCGCTTAATTTATTTATCCAAACGATAAGCGAATAAGCAGAGGCGCGTACTGACCAGCTTGTATTTTCAATACCGCCATCAAGAACGCGAAATTCGATTCGGTGGACGATTTGCTGCTCTTTTCATCGCTACTTTCCAGTTTGCCACTCTGTTCTCTTTCCTTCTCCGAGGAAGCCTCGGGAAGTTGATCATCATCGAGCCGGAATGTCTCCGAGCCTTTAGGTTTTTCGACTTGTTCCTCGTGTTTTTCGCTCTCTTTATCCGCATCTTGTTTCGTAACAGTTTGATGACTCGGATCATTCCGAGGAGGACTTTCCTCGCTATTTGTCTTAATAGACGGGTCATTTGAGTCGGGCTGCTTGCCTGCGGTGGTCGTGCGTTGACACGGAGCCGAGACGACGCTCGTTGAATCCCCGGGCAATTGACGAGTTTGATCATTGGCTTCGATGCCGGGATGATCGGGCCGATCAGTGCTCGTCTTGTTTTCGAGCTCTCCTTTTAATGATTCCGCAGCGTCGTCGCTCAATAACAACTTGTTTTCATGCGGCAGCGCGGGCTGCTGCTCGTTCGCGAGTTCCTTGATGTTCTCTTTGATTTCCCGGGATATGAAATTGTTTGCAACGTTGATTACCGTCGAGTCGGATTCTTTGCTGCCGCTTTGCGCCTGATCCGCCGAGCTCCTACGGACTTGGGTTAATTTGTCGTCTTGCACGATTGTTGCTTGTTTATCCGTGCTCCCTTTAACATTTTCACTTGATGTGACATCCGTTTTACCGCTGTCTTGCGTAATGATAGTGCTTTCGGCTTGAGCCGAACGTTTCTCTTGGCTCTCGACTGCTTCGTCTTTGAACTCTATAACAATGTCTTTTCGACTTTCTTCTAGTGATTCTGATTTTTTCAGAGTATCGCTTGTCTCTTTATCGTGCACATGCGTGACCAAAGTTTCCTCTTTTACAATTGTTTCGACGGTTTGTTTTTCCTGAGTTTCCTGCGAAATTCGATCTGACACACTTTTCTCAGCAGTTATCTTTTCTTCTTGTTTAATCTTTTCGTGAGTTACCAGAGTTTCTTCGATACTTGCACTTTTAGTTTTGGGATCTGACTCGGCAGACTGTTTTTCCTCCTTTTTAATGTCCTTCTGTTCGTCTAGCGATGAGAGGGTCGCGTCAGGTAACGAGTCCAAATTCAATTCCGGCACGACTGGCATTGAGAAATCCATCAACGAACTAGATCTATCCGAAGCAATGGAAGTCTCCTTGATGTCGTCGCTCGATTCCGACAATTTCGCTGTAGTATCTTCCACGATCGATGAATTGCTGTCAGCTGTTTCTCCAGGTTTTTCCATAATGTCTTTTACTTCATCAACAGACGTCAAGTGAACGGTGTCCGCAGTCTTCGGCAAACTTTCCTCTGCTACGTCTGCTTGGACATTTTTAATTTCAATTTCGATATCTTTTTTGGACACGTACTCCACAGGTTTATCCAAGATATCTTCAAGCGAACTCGTCACGACCTTCAAAACCCTTTCATCCTCAGAGTCGATAACCGCTGCCTCGTCAATTTCCTTATCGTGCTCTTCCTTAATCAAATCCAAATCCTGCCGGGAGGCGACTTTATCACGCCCGTTTTTAATGGTACTGACGTAATTGGTATGAAGTTCAGCAATTTCCGTGATGTCCACATCGACGGGTTCGCCGAAAGCATCGTGAATGGAATTTCTCCTTTCTTCTTCCAACTCTTGGGACGACTTGACGAGGGTCGAGTAGATTTGCTCGTTCTCCGAATCGGATTGCAAAATGTCAGAGTCCGGGGTGGAAACGCGATCGGGTATGATTACCGTGGTTACGGTGTCCGGAATTTCGTACGGCGAGCCTTCCGTGAGTATGTACGAATGCGGCGACGTAGCTTGATTTCTCTCTTCGAACTTCTCCGTGAGTTTTTTATCGTCGTTACGCTGCACAGACGCCTCAGTCGTCTTGGTTGACTTTTCGCTTGAAGCTTCTTGTTTTCCGTTGCCGTTGGCTTGGACGACCGTAGAATCGAAATTTTTGCTCTCTTGACTCATGGAAACTTTGGTTTGTTCGGTGCCGTTTTTCGTACACTCCTCGCTCCTTACGTCGAATATGCTTTTTATTCGTTTCTCCACGCTCTCTAATTCCTCGAGCTTATTCTTAATGTTAACGTTGTTCGTTTCCGTTTGACCAGTGGTCACCGTTTGGGAATCTAAAATCTGCTCGATGCGTTTTTCCGATTCCTGTATCTCCAGCAGCTTATCTTGAATGTCCGAGCCTGCCACGGTATCGTTATTGATCGCTTCTTTCTTGCCTTCGTCTTTGCCAGTCATCGTGTCATCGAGAACGCCCTCGATACGTTTTTGCACGTCTTCGATTTCCAGCAACTTGTCCTTGAGCGTCTCGACCGGACTCGCATGGCCGCTGGGCAAGCTGATCTTGTCAATCATATCGGGTGTCTCCAGAGAGTCCGGCCTCTGACGATCGTCCAGCAGGTCCGGCGTTACGTTAAGGCTGTCGTGGAACTCCTCCTCGTCCTGGATCTTGGCATTCTGCGCGACTTTACCAACGTCGGAATTCAAGGAATCCGGAGTGACAGCGGAGCTATGGGGAGGCGAGAGGACCGGCAGCACCAGTTCTTCCTTGACTTTGGCTACTTTGGTCGATTCGGGCGATATAGGCGGTAGCACCAAGCCGTCGGCGGAGTCGCTACGAGCCGATACGCTCCTGGACGTTGACTTTGAAGACGTTGGTCTGACAGCCGGTAGCGATATCTTGGAATCGTTGGACGAATCCGAATTGTCCGAGTGCGCTTTCGGTTCGGCTTGATCGGTCATTGTCTCGGTGGTTTTAACATTGTTTGCAGTGGATTTTGGCAAATCGGGGTTCTTAGCCGAATGCCGAGAGGAAGATGAGGAGGAGGGGGAAGAAGATGAGGACGAAGATATGAGCAGCGCTTCTCGGGAGTTGGACTGCTGATCGTTCTGGTCGTTCTTGCCGGAGTGCTTGGAGTGCTCCTCGGCGCGGCTCGACGAGCGCTCCCTCTTCGAGTGCTTCGTCTTGGAGACCTTGACGAAGTCGGTCTTCAGCGCCTCGACCTTCTCCTTGATGATAGTCGAGGTTTCGTTGATGACCTCCTGGACCTTCTCGACGTAGCTCGGCGACTGGAGCTCCTCGATGCTGTCCATCCCGGCGAACGTCTGGATGGTGTAGTTCTTCACGCGATCCATGTTGGTGGTTCTGCCGGCTGGGGCGGCGTTGCTCTTCCTCGGCTGGGCCGGCGAGGATCTCGACTTGTCCTTGATCGTCACGACGTCCGTCGTCTTCTTGATGCTGATGCTCTCGGAGCGCGAGCTGCGCCTCTGCTCGCTGCGTATGATCTCGTGGCTCTTGGTCTTCTCCACGCACCGCCTCGTCACGGCGCTCTCGTCGAGGGTCTCGCGCCTGTCGCGCGACACCTGCACCCTGCGCTCGTCGTTCTTCTTCCGCTCCCTGCTGCTGCGCCGGTGCTTCTTCAGCTCGGTCTTTATGTCCTTCGTCAGGGGAATCTGCGAGATTATCCGCGGCGTAGCCTTCGAGTCGCACTTACCCGAGCTCGACGACTCCTCGGACTCCGGGTTCTTGCTGCCTGCTCGCTCGGCTCTCCCGCCCCGTCCCGTGGACTTGCTCTCGAGGCTCGACCTGCCGAGCCTGGACTTGCGCTCGGTTTGCGGGGGCTTCGGGCCCAGGGCCTCGGACTTGTCCGCGAGCTCGCGCACCTGCTCCGTGCTCATCTTCTGGCCGACCGCCTCGCCGAAGATGCTGCGATGGCGCTCGAGCACCTTGGCCGTCTCGTTGAGCGACCATCCCGGGTAGTTGGAGCAGCAGTGGCTCGGCCGGGCTCGCTTCTGCCGCTCCTTTATCGCCTCGCTCAGGCCGTCTATGATGCGTCGGCTCCTCTCCTCGCAGCTCTCCGCGTTGCCACCGAGCCCGTACTGCTCCCGCAGCTGGAGCAGCTTCTCGAAGTGCTGCGCGGCGAATGCGTAGATGTTCTCCGGACGCTGGCGGATCACCTCTCGCGTCAGGCCCTCGACCGCTGCGGCGAGACCTTGGGGCACCTTGGGCGTGAGGAACAGGTGCTCGCTACCAATCTTCGTCTCCTCGAACGTAGCTGCCATTTTTCTTTTTTTTTTTTATCGTTTGTGAGTAGTTACCGCAACTGTAATAGTAAGAGTAATATTTTTGTAAATTAATAAAATTCATGTAGCATATTGTTTTTACTATTTTTTCTTTATATATTTTATAAGTTTGATCGGCGTTGCTGTTAATTTAGATCTCTGATTTATAATATGCGCAGGGAGAGAAGAAAAAATGCGAATTCCAGTACTCACCGTCGAGGACAAAATGATCGAAGATAATGACGCGTGAATTTTCATGGGCGTGAAAATTGCCAACGTTCGAGATTAAAAATTCAAGTCCGGCGATCAGTGTCAGAATACTTCAACGTCAAAACTAAAAGGACTGATCGTTCGAGCGAGCTTCGTCCTCCGTGAATTTCACCTTCTCCAAAGGTCGATCGATGTTTTTCCATTATGTAGTTTCTACGGTCGCTTGACAACGGCTTGCGGCACACCGCGACTCTCTCCAGCAAGTTAAAGCGTTATAATATCAAATGCACTGACGCGTGCGCATACGCTTTTTTTCTCGTACATCGCGTCAGATTGACGTTTATACTTGTTCGTTGGATTTTTAGCTGTTATTTTCAATTTTATTGTTATGTATAAAAATGGTGAATTTATTTTATGTAAAATAAAAATGTCTTTATTTGAAATATTTTACAAATTATGTACAACGTTATGTACAAACATTCATTCGCGCTCGATGCACATGAACTGCGACAGGTAATCCTGTTCCAGAGGATGTAGTTCTTTGCCAGGTATTACAAGGCAATGCAAAGGTGGACCAAGTTCAATTTCACTCATTTGGGATAAAGAACAAGCAAGAATCTTTTGATCCTCTGCCCCCACTCTTGCCAGTCCTATGGCCATATTTGATGGAGTCAAACCTGCTGGAATTACAATTTTAGAATTATAAAATTGATTTTAAAAATATTACAATAGTATAAAATAAAACTTACATGGATCTGTGTCACCTTTTCTTTTTATTATTTGTAACAGTTGATCTGCTGCTTCAGCCACAGACATAAACTTAGGTGGCATGTAAACTTTATTTTTCTTTAAAATACTCTCTAAAGTAGGTTCCTTAACTTTGATATCAAGTAAACAGAGGGTGTGCAATCCTCTTTTATAATTTTCAAGAATTTTATCGTAAAAACTATCCGGTTGCCATGTGTCTGTCCAAAAAGGTATTGAAACTACCTCTCCATAAGAGTAAAGTTGTAATCCGCAACAACCAACAGCATTTAATATTGAAGCATTATGTACTATTTGAACTTTAATACATTTTTCTTTTGCTCTCAATACTAAATCAGTATGTGTTGTAGCACCAAATGGGTCTCCAACAACTAGAAATGCTACATCCTTTGTATCTGCACCTTCTAAAATTTCATCTGCAGCACTTTCAACAAGTTCTCGATCTGCTAAAAGAATACTTCGTCCATAAAACTCTTCCTAAATTATAAACAAAAAAATCTTAATTATGAAGTTTCATGATACATTGAATAAAATTATTAGGTTAGAGTTTGACATGTATTAGTTTTGAAAATTCGATAAAAAATTTACTAATGAATTATACTTACAAGTTTTTATAGTACTTACAAGTTTTTCTTTTCCAACTGTTAAAATAGAGGTATACATTTCTAAATAGACTCTGTCACATTTTTTAATAATTTCTAAGCCCTTTACAGTTACATCTTTAGCATCACCTAACCCTAAACCTATCACATATAACATTTTTGCTTATTGTTAATAATAATAGTAACAAATGAATACTAATATTTTTTCTTCAAGTATCAAAAATCTAGTCTAGCTTTTATAAAAAACACGTTTAATCCTTTTTAAAGTTTGTCTTCCATCTTTGAATTTTGTTTATCTCTTTTTCCTCCGATTTTTCGAAGCTCCCTCTTCGTTTTTAGGCGCAAAATTCAAAATTAAAATCCTTACATATTTTAATGTAGTCTCTTTATTTTGTTATATTGCAAGTATTTCTTAAACTTACTAACTAAAAGATTACTTCTATCATTAAAACAAGTTTTTTACCGCTTTTCAACGTTAAGATATTTAAATATATTAATGTATACAAACTAAAATCCAAAATTATTTGATAACAAAAAAATTATTATATTTTTACATTTACTGACCGGTGTGCCAAAACTTCATAAAATTGTATAATTAGTAATGTAGACAGTAAGCGTCAGTGTCAATCAGATTATTAATTAAATGTTGAATTTTACAGTAATTTAACTTTTTATATTTTTAATCACTTGCTATATGCACGCTTTTTTATTCCAAATTTGATAAGCGTTTTTTTAAAAAAAAAACTTAATATTAATAATTGATACAAATGTTTGTTCTTAAAAGAAAAAAAATATCTTAATTGCTAGCATTACATTTAAGTCAAATATTTTAAACATTGTCCATTTTAACAGTAAGAAACACTGTAAATAGTTAATTGTATTTACATAAAAAAAAATGTTGGGTATTTGAATTGAACATTATCTCTTGTTAAGAATTTCTCATGCGAGATTTCATTTGCAATTCAAATCGCCTGTTCATTCGGACGCCTTTTAGTACACTCCTTGCATCTTCCCTCTTCTTCTCTCTAAAATTTTTTAACATTATTAATTTATCTACAGTTAGCAATATTTTGTGTCTGTAAAATAAAGTAGGTGTAAAAGATTGAATAAACATACCTTGATTCCACATTACCGCTTTGCTTTTTGGATATCATACTAATAGCTTCATTTTTTCGCACTTTAAACCCGAATCTATTGTAATCGCCGTTTTTCGCATTTTCAGCTTCAGATGGTCGCTTTGATTGCGCTGTAAAAATGATTATAATTTTATAACTCAAATATACTATAATTAATAATTGGATTTTTATTGCAAGTAGTTAAATTACATTTTTGTGAACTTAAAGGAGCCGTATTTAATGTTACATGGCGTTCTTCGACGCGTTTTTTTAAATCTACCAATGATTCCATTTTAGCAAAGTTTTTCTTGTGTATTTCGGCAAAATTGGGAATTTTTCCAGACGGCGTTTTAGTTTCTAAAACATTATTCAAATAAATTAAGAAATTCCGAAAAGTTTTTTAAATAAAAAAATACTTACCTATTCTTTTTTCCAGACGTACAACTGGCTTTAGTTTACTGATACTGCTCAATGAAGAAAGTTGATTTTCCTGAGTTTTGGTAGTCGACTTTGGAGCTGGAGTAGATGTTATACTTGGTTGTTTTTTAAGCACGGGATTTTTAGGAGTCCTTAACGGAGTCGACACTGTTTTCGTTCCACTTTCAACTTTATTAGCCAAAGACCGATTACGTAATGAAGTTTGATGTTCACTTGCTGCCATTGATACTTTCTTCTTCTGAATAGCATGTCCTGGAGTTCCTAATCTACTAATACCTGAAGACTGTCCTCTAACTCTTGCTGGACTAGCGAATTGAACTTTAAAACTTCGTTTGCGATCATTTTCATCATTTACTTTTGAATTATTTTCTTCTAATTTTCTTTTTATAGTCTGTTTTTGAAATTTAGGGGTTTTTGGTTCTGCAACTTCATAAGTCCCATCTTTATCAATTTTGTCTTTTGAATTGAATGTGTCATTTTTATCAGCTCCAAATGTTATATCATTTTGAGAACTGTCAGAATCAAAAACAGCATTCATGGGAATCAAAGAACTGTCATCAATAAATGGTGCAGAGACATCTTCTAATAATAAAGGACTATTTTCAATTGTAGACTGATGATTTAATCGTCTTGTAATTTTTGCTTTTGAATTTAAAGATTTATTCAATTGGTTTTGCTTTAGTTTTTCTCTTGGTGTTGAAGATGTTAATGGTTTTAAATTTGAAAATCTTTTATTTGAAGCAATAGATGGTGTTGCACTTTTACTAATTGTAATAGATTTTCTAGATATACCTGTTGTAGATTTCCTTACACCTGATCTAGCATTGACTAAAGATTTATCTTTTAATTTTGAAGATTCAATTTTTTTACTTTTTGTAATTGAAGCCTTTGGAGATTTTGGTGTTTCTGGTTGAGCAGTACCATTCACCAATGTGAAACTTTTATTTGGCGATGTTTTTTTTATACTTGAATTAATAGGATTGTATTCTGGAGAAGTAAGCTTATTTACAAGCACCCTTGGGCTCATAGATAGAGTTTTAGACAAATTCATGTTGTCTATTGACTTATTGATTATTTCTTGTATTGTTTCTTTTTCTTGTTTGGATTCAAGAGTTTTTTGCAAATCAGGGGTGTTTGAAGATGTTTTATTTAATGTAGGTGATTTTGAAGGTGAATTCTTTAGTTTAGGCGATTTTAACGGCGTCTTTTTAAGTTTAGGTGATTTTTTTTTCGATTTAGGAGCAAAAGCAATTTTTGGAGTTTTTCCTGGAGTAAAAGACGAAACAAATTTAGGCGATTTTTTAGACGACACTGAAGAAAGATTTTTTGGAGTCTTAGACTTTGATGTTGACAGTTGAGAAGATGTATTTGATGATGCTTCTAATGACTTTGATGAAAAAGATACACTTAGTTTCTTTGAAGAATTTAATAAGGATGTATTTTGAGATTCATTCAATGATTTTTTGATAGATGATTTCTTAGGATTTTCACTGGACTTGTCAGATATTAGTGTTGTAGTATCATTTGGCAAATCAGCAGATTTTTCTGGTGAGATAGACTCTGCATTATTTGATACAGTATTTTCCGGTTTTATTTCTGATACTAAAGTCAAACTAGTGTCATTGTCATTTTTTGAGTTTTGTTCTGAATCAACTTTTTCTTGTTTTTTAGCTTTAACAGATGCATTAGTAGAGGGTGATTTTTTATTTTCTTTTGGTGTTTTAGATGTAGGTGTCTCAAGAACACTTTTTGAAGCCTTTGAAACTCTTGGACTAATTTTAAGATTCAGAGCTACTCTTTTACAAATGATTCTCCTAACAGATTTATTTGTAATTTTAGAAGAATTAGCATTCTGAGGCAATGGTTCATCAATCGTGTCTGAAGATGGAGAGTCTGAAATAGATAATTTTCTTGGCACCTTTAAAGATTTAAGAGACATTCGAGAATGCGTTTTTGGTGATCCAATATTTATAGGAGACTTTCTAGGAGTTTTTGTTGTACGACTTGGAGTATGAGGAATGCTAATTGGACTACTTTCTGGTGTAATGTTATTATCTGGAGTTTCAACTTTAGGTAACTTACGATTTGATGTTTCTGACAAATTAGAATCACTTTTCATCGGGGTTGCTTTGGAAACATTTCTCTTCTTCACAGATGGTTCTTCCAAAGTTACTTCACTATTATCAATCCTACTCTTGGATGATGCTTGTCTTGTTACTTTCTGTACTTTTGTATCAAAAGACTCATCTTCACTAATTAATGAATTGGCATTTGCTACCTGTGATTTATTATTCTTTTGCCTTCTAGATTTTGTAACTTTTGAGTCATTTTTTTGTTTCTGTGCACTTCTTGTTTCATTAACAGACTCTGATAAAATATCATTTTCTGATAGTTCTTGTTTGTTTTTTCTTTTCCTTAAGATGGTCTTTGATGTACTATCAAGTACTGAAACACTAGGATCTCCTTGATTATCACTGTCTTCTTCTGAACTTTTCAAATTTTTACCTGGAAACAATTTAATAAATTGTTAATTATACAATAAGTAAACTATTCAAAATTTATAACTACATTTTCATTGTTTACTTTGATCAATCTGACGAGTTTTTCTTGTTTTTTTGGTAGATTTGATAGTACTGTCAACAGATATTTCACTCACACTTTCTCTAACAGTACCTGCAAAATTAATTAAACAATATTGTAGCAATTTTCAAACAGGTAATATTCATGAACATTTGCAATTTTATATCGCATAAATTCAAAAGAAATAAAATCTTCAAACGATCGCACGGCTCCGAAATCGTATTTATCTTCCGAATTTAATAAAACGACATATGGACATTTTTTGCGGAACAAGAATAAAAATAATAAACAGCTAGTGAATACCATAGAGTTAAGGTCATGAACTCACGATAAAAACACAAAGTTACGTTTCAAGCTCCAGTTTACTAATCGTAAAATTTCTCAATTATCCAAGCCAATAACGTTTCGAGTATAAAACGAGCAGAAAATCGTTGTTTGACGAGTATCACTCGAAACCTTGCGTAAACAATAACGCGTATTTGATTTTATTTAAGCCGCCAAATTGAACGCCATTGTACAGTGTTTACTATTTACGGCGCCGGCAAGAGGAAAGAGAGCGAATGGGCAAAGCGAAGAGCCACCCAAGCCCGGGTCGACTTTTCCTCGTAGCAGGCCCCGGGCCGGCACGTGGAAAAAAGCCCTGGCACGTTGATACGTATGTCGCTTACCCCTTCTCGTTCTTCTAGGCGACATCCTCGTCTCGCAGCTCGTCGAGCTTTTTCTCGGGTAGTTAGCAGAGCAGTAGCCACCTAGTCAGTGGAAAAAAGCTTGAAAAACACAGCGAGGCTTTGACGTGCCTCCGAGGCTGTCGCTGTTGCCGGTTCAGCAGCTTCGTTTTCAGAGGGAGAGAGAGAGAGAGACAGAGACAGGCGGATGAAGCAAGCGAGATTGTTAATATACCCAAGCGGTTTTGTAACCGCAAAGATTAACGGCAGAGTTGAGAGAGAAAGGACTCTATGCTGCTAAGCACGCGGCTTGTGTTGTAGTTGTATGGCGTATATGTGTGCGGTATTTATCTCTTTCTCTCTCTATTTCTTGAGATTATAGAGTGCCAACGCCAAGTGCTGCCGGATGAAAAAAAGAGGGAAACAATTGCAGCCCGCCGTTTTGCCCTGACCCCGTGGTGATGTCTTGCCTCTCTCCCTCTTCACTCTAGACTCCGGAAAACCGCGTTTGAATTTTGGACTAGCCGGTTACCCCAGGTGTCCAGGCTCACTTCGCGCACTGCTTTTGTACTTACAAACCGTACATACAAACCCATCAAAATTTCACGTTCCGCGAATTTCGCCTTTCATCCACGCGCGCTCTGTCTCTCTCGTTTAACCGCTCAAAATTCTCGACATCCGCGAATCCACGAATCACGTGAGTCTTTCCTGCGATAACAGTTAATTCTTCTCCGTTTCTCGGCCAATCAAATTCATCCCTCTGTCCCTCGGTTTTTTTTTTTCGTCGCTTGGTGTATTCTGTTTGTATCGTAATATTTGAGAAAATCAACGTTTTTTAAATTTACGTAGAATTTTTGTTTTTATTGATAAGTTTTTTTAAATACAAAAGATGAGAGAAGCCGATGATAAACTGCGTTTAAATTTTCAAATGTTAAGCCGCCTCACTACTCTCTTGTGGGTGCATATGTTAATAAACAATCAAAAATAATGTTAACAAACTTTTTTTATTTCTAAAAAAAATCCAAAATTCGCCAACAATAAAAAACAGTAAAATAATAAAACTATTTAAATATATTCACTGATATTTGGCAAAGATTGCAACCGTTCAATTCCGTTTTCCATGTTCCATATTCCATACTCGTGGCTCGTGGAACAACCTGTATTACCTACTTTACCTACTGAGAGAAAAAAAGAGATTACGTAAATGGAAGGACAGTCGCTTAGTAAAGGTTAACTCGTTCCTTTCCAACACCTATCGATTCGTCTGCAACTTTATTATTTATTATTTCTAAATTCTGTCTAATCTGCTGCTGAAAAAACATCAGGTAAGCTATTACTTTTTCTACTGTGTTACTTTGTTAACTTCAATTCAGTGTTTCCCACCAAATATTATTACATGATGCATTATTTGCAATGACTTCATGTTCTTTGCATACATGGAAAAATAATTGATTAATCTTGATATTGCATAGATCTTTTTTTTTGATGATTTTTTATTCTAGTCTTAATAATTTGTTAATGTG
This sequence comes from Anagyrus pseudococci, assembly GCA_030522585.1. Classification (NCBI taxonomy): domain Eukaryota; kingdom Metazoa; phylum Arthropoda; class Insecta; order Hymenoptera; family Encyrtidae; genus Anagyrus; species Anagyrus pseudococci. The sequence continues at coordinate 203,377 of JAPYYQ010000004.1, read as the reverse complement.
TTCAGATAGAAGAATGATTTATTGATTAATTAATGTTTGTATAGAATATGTGGCAATACAAAATGACATAATTTAAAGCAATTACACTTTGCATTGAATGTAAAAAAGTTACTAATTGATGTTGATAATATTTGATTTAACATGTTATTTTCCTTATTTAAATAATTATACTGATTGTTAATTGTTTAACAAAAATTTTCAGTAAACATGGCTGATGAAGTTGCAAGACCCATGAAGTTCCCCTACACTTACTCTGCTAAAATAGCCCAGTTTCCATACAAGTTTTACTATCAACACAGCTGGGGGTACAAATATGCTTTTATATCATTTTTCCTTTGCCTTCCTGTTTTTTATAAGATTCAAAAGTTGTGTAAGTATTATTTCAAGTATTATTATTATTTTTAAAGTTACATAGCAATGTTTTATATGTAATCTATTTGTTGGGTTGCAGCTTACTCTCCAGAGAATGTCAAGAAATGGGATGAAATCCATAGAAAAGAATTTTATGGTGGTGACCACCATTAGTCATGTATTTAATTAGATTCTAGAAAATTTCATGTTCTGTTTAATGACAACTGTTTAAAAATAACTTTCTTGTGTCAACTTTAAGTAATGAAAATGAAATTGTTCACTGGTCATTATTAAAAATAAAATAATTAAAACTTATTTTTCATTTTAAAGGTGTTTATTACCAAATTAATTGTATAAAACTTACATTCATTACAAATGATTTTTCATTGTGCTGTACAAGGTAATGCTTAGTGTCCAAATTTGTGTTCAAAATTTGGATAGGTCCAGCCCAAGATTTATTTTAACAAACTTGGAAATTATGAAATAGATCTCACACTATGGCAAAACTAAGTACTTTTGACATAACAATTTGACAGTAACTGATAAAATTCTATAAATAGAGTAAGTAGAGTTCTTTTTTAGAACAAATCGGAAGTTCAGCTTTAAAAATCAATGAGTTCTGAGTAATAAAATAAAAATGTTCTGTAACAAGCTTGCAGCTTAGAATCTGATGAATTATGGTGAGATTAAAAAATGTTTACAAGATGACAGATACAGGTGATATTTTCTTCGTTCTACTCTAATGTGTAAATATATAGTTAAACGAATAAATAATAATTTATAAACCAAGTAGCTCATTTAACAGTATTATGAAACATTAAGTGTAGAAGTGCTAAACTGGGGTACTTCAACTGGGGTTGTATGGATAAAGTATCCCACGCTGACTAAAGTCACTAAGTGGCTCTTACTGAGAAATCTGAGTTTTAATGAATAATACTTATCTCAGTTTGGCCCAAGAAAAGATATAAACTCAACTTGAGCAAACCTATATATATATATAAATGAAAAAGTGGTTTATACCAACTAAATTGTTTCTCAATGATTATAATCTCTACCAATCAGTCAAGCTCTTGCACTTTTAACACTAAATGAGTTTTGAGAATTTGTTCAAAACTAAAAAACTTGCATTGTAAGATACACATTAAAACAGTCTATCTTGACAATGCATAATCGACTTAGCCAACGTAATATGCAATAAAATCCATACATTTTAAACAAAAATTAATTTAGGATTTTAAAGATGGCAAGTCACTATAAATTATTACATTTACAAATACAAAATTCTTTTCTAGCTGTGACTCGAATGATCATCTTCACTGTGTTCCAAGCCATTTTGATCACCATTTCTTTTAATTTTCTGTTGCTTTACATGCCGCACTGAATCTTCGTTATAGTTGAGATTCAGTTCTTTACATCGCTTTTCAAAGAACTTGAGTAACCTCATACCAGCCCTAAAAACAGAACTAATTAGAGGAAGGTAAAAATATTCTTTTTTATGAGGTCTTCAATGTTCGGAAGCCAAAGATGACTACTTTGTTCACTTTATTAAACCTAATTTGTTTTAGGTATAATAAAATATATTATCATTTATCAGAATTTAACAAATTTGAAATTCAACATTTTAAAATAACAACAAAAACAAATTGTGTTATTATGTTCAATGAAGAAAGTTCAATAACTAAAAGACTATTTCTTTATTATAAAAATAAGATTTTTGTACTAAATTTTTTTAAATATTTAAAAAATTTTATAAATAACATAAATTAATCAATTTGAATTATTTTTTTCTTAGAATTATTTAACAGTAAACAGAAAAATTATAAATTTAAAAACGAAAAAAAAAATAAAAAAAAAATTGAATTACAATTATTTTTGAATACTTTTGTCAAGACATCAATTGTCTCTGGCATCCGAACCCAAACCTGATACCAAATAATTACTTACTTATATACAGCACTGTGATCTGTATTATAAGTTTGACAATTATCAAAAACTAATAAACAGTCACTGTAAAAAGCTTGTAATGTGGAATATGTGTCATTCTCAAGCTTTTTCTTTATAGTACCAAAATCCATTGGCTGAGAAATATAATCATAGTAATCAGGAACCTCATCTTTTGTGACAGGTGAGAGGAAAGGCCAAGAATCTCGATGACGTTCGACGTCATTGATCAATTCTTGAAGGATTAATTTGCATCCTTTAATGGTTAATTTTTCTTCTTCTTGATGTTCTATTTCAGCAGCTCTTTTAGCTGCTCTTCTTGTTTGGCGTGGTTGTTCAGTTTCTTCAGATGCACTACTATCTGTAAATTAAAGAAAGAAGAAACAATTATTTAAAAAAAAATATTTCAACTTCTGTATTAATTGATATCCAGAGATGCTTTTTCAAGTCAAATTGAATTGTGAATTTATTTTATGATTTGAAACATAAATTGAATACTAAAGTGATACTAATATAAAAAAATATGTTTACAAAAATTTTGTGAGCTTCAAAAAAAATAATAAAGGGAATTAAATAAATAAATATCGCGGTATTCAAAATAAATTTAGTAAAAATTGACAATGGGATTATTTAAGACAGCTTATGAAAAGATTAAATAATGGATAATGGATATGGAATAATTGATGGAATTATTTGTGAAACACGATAGGAAATAAATACAGACCATCCCAGTCTTTTGATTCTTTAGTAAGAAGACTCTTGGCGAAGCTGTGGATGCGAGAACGCGCCGCAGCTGCGGAGGATCTTTTTGTCTCCCTATCCTTCTCGCGACCTTGTATCACTAACAACATACCCAAACCTATACCTTACTATCTTCACTATATTTTATTTATGAAGCTCCTTACATTAATAAGGTTTAAATATTTACAGCAAATAACCATATTTATATTTTTATTAATTTTAACAGCAAGCCTTATAAACCCTTTGATAAAATATTATATTATTAAAGAAAAAAAATAAGAGGCAAAGAAAATTAAAAAAAAAATAGCTATCTCATAAATATTTGATTGAAAGAAAGCAATTGGCATAAGCGGCTTAGTCTACAACTGCTTACAAATATGATAGCTTACCTAATCTGGTATTACTTTTTTTAGATTTGCATGTGTTACAAGACCAACGACCACGTGGCGTTCTTTGTAAAGGAGGATCAAGACAGTCAATGTGAAAACTTTTAGAGCAAACGTCACAAGTCACAAGTTTACCATCCCCGTCACATACAGAGCAAAGTTGTGTTGATTTTGATCTAAAATATACGTATAAAAATGATCAATATTTATTTACGTTGAAACAAAAATGTTTTAAAAAGAAATATTCTCACGTTTCGTATTCACTGTCTTCATCTTTCATCTCTTCATCTTCGTCACTGTCTATAACTTTTTTTGCCCGAGAATGTCTTGTTTCTCTAGAAAGGGTCGGTTCTTCTTCGATTTCATCTTCGAATTTCCGTCTCCTTTTTGCTTTTTCCTTCGGTTTAGTTTCTCGTGGCTTACACACACTACAAAACCAATCTCCTTCTGGGACAGACTAAAAGAAAAATTTTAACATTAAAATAAAAGAAGATTGTTTTTTGTTGAAATAAGAACGTAAATTACTAACTGTTAATTTTGGTTTTAGACAGTACAAATGGTGACCTTTGTTACAGCCGTCACAAAGTAACATATTTTCTGCATCACGGCGTTTTCTACAGATACGACATTGTGCATTTGTTGCACTTCTACTCCATGCAATACTATTATCCAATGTATTTAAGTGTACAAAAAGCTGCGACCAGCTAGTAGAAGCCATAAGGGATTGCTCCCATCTATCTCTAGCCTCCTCACCGGACCATTTCTTATCTTTATCATCATTGCCTAATGGCTTTTTCAGGTACTTAGGTTCAATGGCAAGCAAAACTTGCAAAATAGCACATGCCATGTGTTTTATTGCAGTCTGTTGTGTAGCGTCTGGAACTGGTTCTTTTTTGTCTGGAGGACCGAGATATTTTCCTGGATCTTTGTATATTTTCATATTGGAACTACCTACTTCAGAATCAGGCGTTCCAGGCCTGCTACTTTTGGATTCAGTTTTTATTTTATCCAAAGTACTGTTAACAATGAGATCTACTGGAGTTTCATTTAAACCGTATACAAGTTTGTCGCATTGTTTATCATATTTGCGATTGTTTATCGCGTTTCTCCACGAATCGCGATCTTTGACTTTTAGCGAGCCTAAGCATCCTACTTTAATTTTATCTTCCAAATCTAAAATGTAGTCGCGCAAATTAAGCTCTAATACTTCATTTATGGGCATATCTGACGGATAGGTGCTGTGAGAATTATCCATTTTACTTTTCTTCTGTAATTTTGATGTGTCTTTAGGTGGTTCTGTGAACTACAACAAATATTGTAAGGTAAGACATACTGTATAAACTAAAAAACTAAAACAAGTAAATAATAAACAATTTACTTACAATTTGAGAATTAAATTTGTGTTTTGGACAATCATTTATTGCCATTAACAAACTTTCTTTTTCATTTACAAGATTATTCTTCAACTCTGATTCGCGAATGCCTCTCTCACTCAATGAGTTTATCAAGTCCTCAATATCTTGTGGTGTGCCAAAAAAGCTCCATTTTGAATCAGGCCTATTTAAATGCACGGGGCATTCTTTAGTTCCTGTACAAGCCATTAAACTTTTACGTACATCTTTTTTGGTATCTTTACGAGGCGATTTAACCCCGTTTTTATCCGCAAAATTAACTTTTTTAGGAGACTTATTTTTTTTAAAGCTGTTTTCTTTATCACTACACTCATCTTCAAATTTACTTTTCAAATAAGAGTACAGTGTGTCTGTATCTGCAAGTTCTGGCATATGTGGAGTACCCTCTGGTAAACATGTACCAACCCAAGGATCGGTATTTTCCACGAAAACTCCTAAAAATTAGGCAATATTTATGAATTTAATTAACGTAATTCACATTATAACATTGTAATTATAACATTGTACATACCCGGTATAGATAATAGGCGCCAATACTTTCTGTAAGCTCTGTCATAGCCTAAAAGTACCATCATCTGATCATCTCTAGAGGCTTGATGCAACTCTTTCAATTTCATTTCATACTCTTCCTTCTTTTTCTCTTCTTTATAGTTGTTACGCGTTATTTTTTTGGGCTCTAATTCTTCTTCTTCAGGTTTACCTTCCTTTTCTTTTTCTTTCTCCTTTAGTTTTTCTCTTTCTTCTTTTTCCTTCTTTTGTTCAGCAAGAATAAACAACTTTAATTCTTTTTTTGCTTGGAAAAGCTTTTCATACCTTTCATCAATGACATCACGTATCGACGCAAAAGTGAGTAATTGATTCATTAAACAAATCACTACCGTTAATCTATCTTCAAGATTAAATTCGCAAATGTGTTGATGACTTAGAGCCCGTAAAATTCGTGGTTTTTCTATTCTAAATAATAGAGCTGGATCATCTTGATTGGTGTAACCGCCTATAAAAGATAGAACGAAATTATAGATATAAATTTAATAACAATTAAATAATTTATAATTCAAAAGTTATTTACCTCGCTGAGAGTATCTCCATTTCGACGCTGCTTCACTTATGCGGCCTCCAGAACTTAAAAGATGTTGTCTTAAAACTTCACTTACAGAATAAGAATCTAAAGCAAGTTCTGATAATTGAAAACCTTGATGAGTTTGACTCCAGCTTGATGCCATTGTAGCTAATTTAACAGCTTCAGCCATAGATGATACTCTTTGATCAGTATTATTGTCACTGACTGTTTCTCCTGACTCTGCATGAATTTCATCTTCTTCTTCAGCCTGATATTTGAAAATATTAGCAAGAAGCAATTGAATAAGATCATTCAATGATCCAGTTACTTCTTTTTCGGTCATAGCCTTCTCTAATATTTCAAGAGTAAAACCATTAGGGAAATAAGTTTTGACTTCAATTTCATCATGAAAGAACTCCAAAAATTCTAATATCATTGCAAATTCGCCAAATTTTTCTTCTAGTGAAGTATTTTTAAAAGGTGTTGCAGTAGGAAGAGGTTTAAGATCTTCACATTCTAAATCTTCCCTTGGCTTATTCCATTTTCTCATATAAGCTGCTAGAGCTGCCTGTTTTAATTTCTCTTCTTTTTTACGTTCTTTCTTTTCCAAACGTTCTTCCTTTCGTTTTTCTTTCTCTTCTAAAGCTTTAGCTTTCAATTCTTCTTTGAATTTACCGTTTACTCTATAACATAAATAAATAAAATTTTATCTTTTGTAAAATAAATGAAGAAATTAAATTAAAAAATACTAACTTTGGTTTCTTGTACTTTTTTCCAACCATTCCACTTTCATGAACTTTTTTCAAAGGATCTGGCTTATCAAAAGCTCTATGTTTTGATACATCAGAAATCAGAAATTTATCCAATGATTCCTGTTTTTGCTTTACCACTTTTTTGGGACGAGCAGAAAAATCTGGAAGTGGTCCAGCAAACAGTGAATCAAATCTTGTCTTATTAATTCCATATTTTTGTAATACATTTTCCTGTAAATAAAACAATAAAGTCAGAATTTCTTATTTAAGGAAATAACTCAATTCTTAAAATTCTATAAACATTAAAAATTTAAATAACCTTAATTGTCCATATGCCTGTGGTGCTCTGTTCACATAACATTCTCAGGAAAATCTTGTTGCGCTCGCGCGTGTACTGTTGTTTTTTTCTTCGTACTTGTGAAGCTTCTACAATCATGAGTTGACTAACATCAGCATCTCCACAATCTAGCTGTTCTACTTCATACCGGAAAAGTTTTGCTGGAGGATAATACTGTCTGTCTTGCAAGTTTCTGTTAAATAAATTTAAAAAAATTAAACTCTTATAACACTTTTAAATGAAATTAAATATATACCAAAGGTATTTTTAAACAACTTACTTGGAACTGTCTGCTTCATAAGCAGTGATTTGTTGTTCAGTAGGTTCAATAACTTGCAAAACATGACATTCACACCAGGAATCTTCAGTGAAACTGGCTTCAACCATTTCACCAATAAAGTACCTTTCTCTAGCATACTGATAAACATCTTCAATCATTTCACTCAATGAAGTTCTAGATGTTTTACTGGCCAAGTAGAGTATTGGTATCCGCAACTGGTAAAAAAATAATAAGAATTTAGAGAATATTTTATTTACTAATCAACTTGTTTAGCAAATATACATACCTCCATTGGAAATTCTTTGAGACTTTCTTTAGCATTTTCCTCACATTGCAAAGCTTCTGTGTAAGTCATTCCAGATTTCCCTGTGATACTGCATGACCATACCATTGAATTGCACAAAATTATCCTTTCGCAGAACTCACTGAAAAATAGACAATATAAGATTAGTATAAGTAACAAATGCTACATAAGCATGTTGAAAAAAAAGTGCAATGAAAGAAATTAGAAGAGAAAAAAAACGGAATAGAATGTAAGAGCAGAAAAGAAAGAGGCAAATAAAAGAATAGAGAGCTATTGTGAGAAGAGAAAGATTGCAAAGAGGCTAGTTACTTGTAATCTTTGAAGATCTCGTTGGTAACGGCGCAGAGGAAAACCTCGTCGTCCTCGCGAAAGTCGGAGGAGACGTGAAGCCGATTAAAGGGCTTCTTACGTAGTAGCGGCATGTTTGCCGGAGTACACAATGAACGTCGAGCAGAATTGTCGGGAGGGGGTAAGTTGCCGAGGACGAGTGGCGGAGCCGACGACGAGGAGGAGAGCTGCGGCTACTGCCGTTGCACTTTCCTCAGTCCTCTCCGTCTATTGGAGTGCCGGAACAGGCGAATCGCGCTCTCTCCCGCTCTGGGCGCCTAGGCGACGAGCACGAGCGCTACGGCCTCGCGACGGCGACAAAGACGATGACGACGGGCGAAGCTTCCTCCGAGCCATCCACGATCAAGCACGTCGTGTGTGTCTTTTGGCGCTATTGCCGCTATCCTCGCAATCTCCCGAGTACAAGCTGCGAGAGACAGAGAGGCCTGGCTGCTGTTGAGAGAGAGAGCCGGCAAGCTGCTGTTGGGCGACTGATCCCCGCACGCTCGAGGGGGGAAAAAGTCGCGACTCGCCGCCCCGATAAAGCGCCTTCTTCACGCGTCTCTTCCTTTTGCACGCGCCTGCCTGCAGCAAAAGAGAGAAAGGGCGGTGGGGGGAGAGAGAGAGCGAGAGGCGCGCGTTGCCGCTAAAGACTTGGATTGTTGCGGTCTCCGCGTAAGCCCGCGTTCGGACCAGCGGCTCCTCTTCTCTTTCTCGCGCCGTTTATTCACTCCCGCACACGGTTTTCTTATGCCTCCTCCTTCGCCACTGCCGCCACTCGTGGTGTGCTGCTGCTGCTGCTCCTCTGCACGAAGGCGGGCGCGCGCGCGCGCACTCTTTTTCCGCCAAACCGACGCACACCTGCCAGCCAGCAGGCCCAGCAGCCGCGCACAGTTCTCTCTCTCTGTGTCCTTTACACTCTCCGCACAGGCACAGCAGCAAATTAGCGGCAATGTCAGCTATCCGCGAAACTCACCTCCTGCTCGAGGCGTCCAGCGGATGCTGGAGCCCTGCGACGAAAGGTCAAAGGTTGCGCCCTGTGGTGGAGGCACACGATGCCGAGGCTAAAGAGAGACGACGACGAGGAGCGCGGTAATTTTCGGGAAAAGGCGCAGAGAGCAGCTGCTGCCTCGCTCGCTCTCGCACGGAGAGACGTCGGCAACTAAAGCAGCACGCTGCTGCCACTGCCGCCACCGCCGCTTGCGAATCCGCTGTTTCTCCCGCCTCTCCCCCCGCTCACGACGCGCGCTGCCTCCCCGCCTCCTCTGCGCGCCCGAAGAAAGAGAGGCCGAGAAGCCGAGCGTACTACGCTTTAGCCGTTGGAGCGACGGAGATGCTAATAGAGCACGACGAGAGTAACGAGCCCGATGGAGAAAACCGATGACTGCCGAGAGGCAAACTATCTCCAGCTGTTGATACGCAGCAGCCCGCCTCTCTCGCTCGTTCGTCTTGCTTTTGCGCCAATTTTTAAATTTCCAACGCACCAGGTTCGAATTTGATTAGCCACGGACACTCGCGCGCGAGATTTATCTTGCTTTGCTGACTCGGGCTTTTTGCGCGAACTCCGACTTGGCGCTAGACCATTTTTGCAGGAACATACACCTCGCTTCCTCTCTCTCAACGGCCGATCATTATTTTTCTAGATGTAGGTATGCTTGATATAATGCGCTTTGCGCGCTCATTGCTCTCACTCTCTCCCTCTCCTCTTCTCTTGCTGCCGCTTTTCGGAACTGCCAACTTTATCAATATTACTTTCCGTTAGTCGATACTCTTCTTCTTCTCTCATGTATCTATTCTCTCTCCCTTTCCCCACAATCGACGCCTGACGTAATTGAATGGCGACAATATTTTCAAGTTCAAGCTCAAGCGAATGATATTTTTCAAAACAAACAATCGAAAAGAATGTAGATTCAATAATGTCATTCACGAAAAATGGTCCTATGTCACATGATATTTTCCGATCCGATGCACCATTTGCACTCACACATGGACACATGCGCAACTTGCAAGGCAAACTTGAGGCGGATAAAAGAAAAATAAGAGAGAAAGAGAAAGGAACACGCGCAGGCGCCCGCGCGCTTTTTTTTAATTCCGTTGGCAACAATTGCGGTAACCCAATGGTTGAGCGGGAAAAAGAAGAATTACGTAATGGAGTAAAAAAGCTTTAATAAGTGCGCCTGTAGCAAAGGGATTACTGCAGTTTGGAAAAAAAAAAGAAAGAATTACGCTCTTTTGAAATGCAATAAAAAAAATAACATTACAGTATATACAAATACGTATGTACATAACAGTTGTTAATTACTGTTAATAATTAGAAAACGTTTATGCTTTATGTATCCAACCATTCAGATAAATACTGACATTTTACTGGAGTTACGTCACCAGTGTCACAGCAGTTTGTCCTTACCTGAAATACATTTGATAAATTTTTAGTATATGAAAACTTAGTTTTTTTAAACAAAATTAAAATTTACTTACAGGACAGAGTCCACAAACACTTTTTACAAGACCTGGAGGATCTAATAAGGGATTAATAGCTCTATATACATTACTACCATCACCAGTAGGGGTTTTCTCCACTTTTCCATCATACACTAAAGTATTAAGAATCATTTCCAGATCTTCTACAGACAAATTCACCTGTAATAATAAATGGTTAATAATAAATAGTTGTACTTTATAAATTTAAATTAAAAAAAGTAATATGGAATTTAGTATTAAAACTTCTAGACAATATACCTTACTAATGCCTAAATCAGATATAAACTTCCAAACTTCATTTGATGTAGCAGAAACAGCCTTTTTAACAGCTACAGGTCCACTATTTATATGTACTTCAGTGGCATTATCTCTTTTCAATTCCAAAAATCTGTAGCATTGTTGATTTAAAACATCAACAAATTCTGATTCAAAATCTTGATCTTGATACCAAGCTCCACCAGTTACTGTACTATCTGGCTCCAAATTGTACAGCATGTATACCTTCTTTTTACTGGCAGAAACAGACTTGACAGCTTTGATAAACTTTTTTGTTTCTAGACTTTTTAAAATTTTATTCAATTGAGTTTGAGCCAAATTTGATTTGAATCTTATATCTCTAATCCAGATTCCTTTATTTCCTGCTTCTTCAATAATAGCATAAACAATTTTCTCCTCATTATCTGCACCTTTTACAGTTCTAGCTTTTGATAAATCTTTTAACTTATAAAGCAATGTTTCTCCTTGTTTAAAAAGATCAAAGTATCCTTGAGCTAAAAGCTTATTTATAACTTCTGCTTTCTTATTTGGCTGTAAATTTGGCAATTCAACAGAAATATCCTTATCAGATATTCCTTTAGGTTTTGATTGTGCAAGAGTGATTAATCTGTAAATATAAAAACATTTGTAAAAAGAATAATAGTCACAGCTTTTCCTATAAAATATTAAAAACAAAAGTCACTGTACTTTTGAGCAACTGGATCCAATTGTTCCACACTCCTTGAAGCTTGTTTTTCTGTATCCATGATTTTGAAAGACCTACAATTTAAAAATTTGTTTAAAAACTATAGACATCAGTCAATTTTAAAAATTACTTTTGGTACATAACAATTTAAAATAATCTAACCTAACCTAAAACTAATAAACAGCTATAATTCATTATTTTCGTATCTCATGATTAATTCGTTAACGTAAATCGAATTCCAATTTTTATCTAATGTGTAAAAATAAGAAACATACAGACATTAAATAAAAATATAATTATTGAAATTACCTGAATTTGATACGTATGTATCCTTCACGCACGCTTCTACAGTCCCTGTCGTCTGCCTGATTCGCCGATGGATGTGTTCGGTTGACATCGTAATTCGATGTAACACGACCCCATAAAATTCAAGGGAACTCAAATCCATTTTGTTAAAATTGAACTAGTTAAAAGGCAATCAGTAAAATTATAACGGTATTAATTTTAAAATTTCGGGATTCCAAATTTATTCACAAATTTACTGATTATGAATGTATTTTACTTTTTGAATAGTTTCTGTAAACTGACTAAAAAGCATGCAGGGTCTAATTTAAAAATAGTCAAAGTTTAGTAAATTTTATCAAAGTGAAATTTTAGAATGTATTTTTTTTTAATTTTGCTTGTGATTTTTACATAAGAACAAAATAAAAAATATTCTTTAAAAAAAACACAGTAATTAAGTTTTATTTTGAATACATGTTTTGTTAACATTGCAAATTAGATAAATAAAAAAAACTCTTTTTATAAATATAAGCCTTCTGGAGAACCTTCTTTTTTCCTATATAACACACTTTCTTTAGACTTTTTGAAGTCTTCGTTGGTTACTTTCATGCGACGTTCTCTCAATGCCATTAAGCCAGCTTCAGTACATATTGCCTAAAATTACAGTTTTTATTATAGTTCATATTTATATACAAAAAGTAGATATCAATTATCTAAAGCTAGACATAATTGTATTATACCTTAATATCTGCTCCTGACAAATCATCCTTTGCCATAATCAATTCAGAAAGATTAACATCTGGAGCTAAAGTCATTCGACTAGTATGTATATTGAAAATTCTCTTTTTAGTCTTTTCATCAGGCAATGGAAATTCTATTTTTCTATCAATACGACCAGGTCTAATAAGAGCAGGATCTAATGTCTCAATTCTGTTAGTTGCCATCACAACTTTAACATCTCCTCTACTATCAAACCCTAAAAAAGACAAGAATTTAATATAAAGAGAAGAAAATAATTTAATTTAATTGTTTTGAGTAAACCTACCATCCAATTGATTTAAAAGCTCAAGCATAGTTCTTTGAATCTCCCTTTCACCACCACTGTTACTTTCATATCTCTTAGTACCAACAGCATCAATTTCATCTATAAACACAATTGATGGTGCATGTTCCTCTGCAACTCTGAATAATTCTCTGACAAGTTTGGGTCCATCTCCTAGGTATTTTTGAATAAGTTCAGATCCAACAACTCTAAGGAAAGTAGCTGATGTTTGATTAGCTACTGCCTTGGCCAATAAAGTTTTTCCTGTTCCTGGAGGGCCATACAAAATAACTCCTTTTGGAGGTTTAATACCCATTTCTTCATAATATTCAGGGTGAGTCATAGGAAGCTCAACTGATTCCTTAATCTCTTGAATCTGTGTATCCAAGCCTCCAATATCAGCATAAGTTTCTTGTGGAGCTTTTTCTAATTTCATGACAGTAACCATAGGATCTGTGTCATCTCCTAAGACTCCAACCACAGCATGGACTTTATGGTTTAAAAGAACTGAACATCCTGGCTCTAATTGATCTTTGTCAACAAAGGATAGAATAGAAACATAATGCTCAGAACCAACAGAAGTAGAGACAATAGCATGATTATCATCAATAATTTCTTCTAATGTTCCTACAGACATGGGTGTTCCCCTCAAATCATCAACCTTTGACCTTTCCTCTTCATTCTTCTCTTCCTGAGGCTTCAAGCGCTCTTGATTCCTGATGAACTCTTCCTCCATCAAAAGATAATCCTTGATACGTTCAAGCTTCAACAACTTTAGCCTACACCTTGTATGAGGAGTAACTTGAGGTAATTTTAAGGCTGCATCTGGCCCTTTTGTCCTGCGCTTCTTTTTGCCAACTCTAGTAGGAACTGGAGGCTCATACTTTTTCTTTTTATCCTTATCATCTTTTCTATCTCCACCTGTTCCACCAGGGCCTGAAGCATTTTGACCCTATGAAAAAATAAAATTTGACATTTAATAACTTTTTATACAAATTTTCTGAAATAGGTTAGTTTATTTTGTCCAGTAAATGCACAAACGTGGCTGTAAGTATTATCGATTTTAATCGTGTTTCATACAAACTTGAACAATTTAATACTTAAAAAGATAAAAATATTATTAATATTTACGTTAAAATATAAAGAACTTACCATTGTTACACGAAAGAAGCTCTGACAAACACTGGAAAACACAAAGTCATCAGCAAGCAGCGTTAGTATTCGGTACGCGCCATCTTTAAAATCCGAATCACCGCGGGAATACAAAATTTATTGAAAATATCGAAGTTGTAATGAAATATATTTATTTTTGTATGCCTAACAAAACAATAGCTTTTTTCAAACAAATTACAATAATTTTATATTTCACTCAATTTTTAATATTTACTCGTGGAATAAATTTCATTGCACAAAATTAACAGGATTTTCTTTTAAAGTCATTTTTATTAATCGTAAGTACAGTCGTCTTATAGTACAATGGCAATGCATAACAGTATTTACCGCAGTCGTCGCTTCTTTTTAACACTCCCGCACAGTCATTGAAATTGATTTAAGTGTATTTCCTATTAGATATAATTACGGATATTCGTCATGCAAAAGTTTTAAAAACTGTTACATTTACGTCTTTATTATATAAAATCATTTCGTAAGAATTCAAAATTTTAATCGTGAATCTTATTTCAGTTGTTTCCAGCATCTCTATCGATATTTTTTTAAAAAACTAAAAATAAATTATAGATTTTGGTATTTTTATAGAATTTTATTAATGCATGAGCATGAACTTTTGTCAACGTCATTTTATTTACAATATTTTATTGTTTAAAACATTTTTAATAAATTATAAATATACTTTGAAATTTCAATGAAAGTGGAAAGGAATATGTGAAACAATCTTGAAAGTTTTAGTATACAGATTTTATAAACATAATACAAGGAAAATAAAATTGTGATTCAGGAAAACGTTTTTAAATTGATTGTAAATTTAGAGTTTTAAATCTTAATACATTTTCTACAATTTAACATCCTTTTTATTTTGGTGAATTTACATCAAGATATTTACTTGAATCAAATCTTATTAAAAATAATATATTTTTAATAATTTGTTGTTATGTAATAAAATAAAAAGCAAAATATTTATTTCAAAATGAAAGAAAATGTATTATTATTGAAGTATGCATAAAATACTGAACAAGAAACAAATGATAATCCATTAATTCATTAATGCATGTAACAATGTACTTATTTTTACTTTCATTGAATCACAGTTGGAGGGTTTAAAAGAATTGAAAATGTCCAAGTTTCACAAGTGAAACTTTTGCATTAATTTAAGAAATAAATTATGGTATGACACTGTACAAATAAATGATCCTTGGGAAAACAGTAGAGGTGCGTGAAGCGATTGAAGAAATATCTTCTTTGAATGTTTTTAGAGACCAGCTAAAATTATTCTAGGATCTTCCACTGCTTCTTTGATTTTTCTCAAGAATAGCACAGCTTCGCGCCCGTCAATTAATCTATGATCGTATGTAAGAGCAATGTACATCATAGGACGAATAACAACCTAAATTAAAAACAAAATAATTTAAATTCGAATTTTAAATTTGATACAAAGCTTTACTTAGGTCATATCAAATATTATACCTGTCCTTTAACAGCAATAGGTCTTTCAAAAACACCGTGCATTCCTAAAATTGCACTTTGTGGAGGATTAATAATAGGAGTTCCCATCAGAGATCCAAAAACTCCACCATTACTAATTGTAAAAGTGCCACCATCCATATCTTCAATAGAAATTTTCCCTTTTCTGGCCTTATCACCAAGATCAGCAAGGGCTATTTCAATTTCAGCAAAATTTTTGTTTTCTACACTTCTAAGTACTGGCACAACTAAACCCTTTGGTGTAGCAACAGCCACACTAATATCAACATAATCTCTGTATACAATGTCTCCACCATCAATAACAGCATTAACCACTGGTTGTTCTTTTAATGCATAAGCTGAAGCTGCAATAAATGGACTCATGAAACCCAATTTCAGTCCATATTTTTTAGAAAAGGCATCTTGATTCGCTTTACGGAACTCTATGATTCCACTGAAAAACATAAATCACAGAAAGTTAATAAAATACTAATAACTTCTTCTTTTTTAGCTTTTAATTCACTAACCTCATATCTAATTCATTAAACGTTGTTAACATTGCATTTGTATTTTGTGCTTCTTTCAAACGTTCTGCAATGCGTAGTCTCATTCTGTTCATTTTTACTCTTTGTTCAGTTCGGGTACCAATAATTTCCCTACTGTAATCTTGTGGAGGCAGTTGCACTTTAGCTCCTTCCAAAGACTAAAGTGATTTAAGAGAAATGAGATTTAAATAAAACAAATTATTTCTTTTATAAAATATATTAAAATTTATACCTGTGCATGTTTAATAGCTGCAACTGGCATAGAAGCTTTTGGAGCTTGAGGTGGAGGAGGTTTCGATGCTGGTGGTGGTGGTGGAGGAGGTGGTGGTGGAGGGGCAGCAGCAGCCGGAGCAGAAGCAGCTGCTGCTGGAGCTGCAGGTTGTGGTGGTGGAGTTGCAGCCTTAGGTGGAGGTGCATCATCTTTAGGAGGTGCAGCTGATACAGTTCCAGTAGCACCAACTTCAATTATACCTAATTTTGTTCCTGGTGTTACTGTAGAACCATCTTTTACAAGTATTTCTTTTAAAACTCCTGCTGCAGGAGATGGCACTGGTACCGAAGTCTAATAAAGTATATCATTTTATTAATTGATTTATAAAAAAATAAATGAAGATTGGCACACTTGAATAATTTATATTATGTACCTTATCAGTTTCGATTTCACACAAGACATCATCTTCCTTTACTTGTTCTCCAACTTTTTTTTCCCACCTAACATCTCCTTCACTTATACTATCAGCAAATGGAGGCACCACAACATCTTTTACTTCCCCTATTCAATTAGAAAGAATCACAACTTTAGTAAAATAAACACAATTATGTAGGACTTTAATTTTTTCCAATTATAACTTACATAAACATGGTGTTGATCTTATGTATCTAGTTTGAATGCTCAAATGTGGAAACTTATAAAATTTGTTGTTGCTTCTGTAATGGAAAAAAAAATAATGAAATAAAATGAAAATTGAAATAAAAAGAAAAGTTTCCCATAAACTCACTGCTGCGTAATTCTATCCAAAATTTTTTTCGTTTGAACAGCTGATGATGGTCCTGCAAACGAGAATTGTCAGTTTGAAAAGCACGCAACAATTTACCCATCAATAAAAAAGTAAAAGCATAACTTTGCGCTTACCTCCTTGGTAAAAAGATCTAGCGACCTGAAAAAAACCATAGAAAAAATTCAGTGGAATGATATAACAGACGAAAAATATGAGTAAGTCTAGCGTGCAAGTGAAGGGGCGCGCATGGAGAGAGATTACAAAAATAGCAGTAGGCAGAAGAGGGTAGACAGCTTATTGACAGCGGTTCCATGCGTCTATAAATGGTGAGCCGTCCTAGCCTTTATCAGCAAGGTTTCACCGAGGTCGCGAGCGGAAGTTAACGCCAGGAGCGCGGGAAAAGCAACTTTTCGGGCTGGTTATTTGCAAATTTTCCGTGACGATTACATAACATTCGGGGCAGGTGTAAATCAGACAACAGAAGTCGGGGGCGGCCGCGCGAAGTCGGGTACGTTCAACGGACTTATCGGAGCTTAGCCCGTGTGTCCCCGGGGGAGGGCAAGTTTCGCAAGCTCTTAGCGCACGTAATTCTCGCTCTCGGCGGAACAAGGGCAGGTGTTTTTAGCGGAGGAAAAGTTGGGGAGCAGTGGCTTACCTTGGTCTGCAGCAAGGTTAGCCGCCTGGGGCCGATGCGCGAGGAGCAGCTCGTCAGCAAGATCCCGGCCATCGTCGAGGAGTCGTTCTGCGCGTGGATGGATAGCCGCCTAACACCGCCGGGTAGGCCGGAATTTCTTCAGCCGCTCCCCCTCTTCTTCTGCGAGAGCAGCTCTCTCAGGGACACACGGGACAGCAGCAAACACACGGCACACACGCGCTGACTAGATTAGAGGGAGCTCGAAGAGCCAAGCAGCCGTCAGAGTCAGCCGCCTTTTCGGAGAGAGCGAACATTGCGCCTCGCCCCGCACACTCACTCACACACGCGCACACTTTGCTCCGTCTCTCCCTCCCCCGCGTCAGCCTTTTTCCGCACCTGTATATTGGCTTATGCTGCTAATGCTTGGGTAAAATTATTTATTTTTTTATTTCATTCAGTCTGTTGCCGAGACGATTATAGTTATAAAAAAATATTTAATTTTTTTTTTGTAAATGAAAAAATATCTCTGTGCTATGTACCGCTGAGCTTTTCCTAATGTATTAATTATTCAGCAAAAACTGCTTATTATCGGTTATTTTGACGGAATTGCATTAAGTGTTTATTATCTGAAAAAGATTGATAAATTATTTGGCAATATTACTAAGTTGTTGCTTTAGTTGCTCAAGCATATAGGTTTCCTAATTTCTGCATATTTATGCGCAAGATTTTTTAGTATTCTTGTTTTTTAAAGAAATCAGAGAGACTGATAACGACGCGCCTCCCAATGATAGCCAATCAGCTCGGCTGACTCGTGATGTTCCTCATTTCCCATTTGATGAATTTGAATTTTCGCAATTTCATGTTAGAATTGTAAAAGCAAGTGCGCTTATCTCTAGCTTTTTTTAAAACTTGTTTTGCTTAATTAATTAAAGTTTAAAATTTCGTAATCGCGTTAATGGGATAAATAAAACGTGTTGCAATAGCTGAGGAAATGAAAATTACAATTTTTTGTTATGTTTTATCTCAAGTATTCGTTAAATTTATTACAACGTCATTATTTTATTTATGTACAAAAGAATAACTAAGGCCACAAACATTATACAAATATTAAACTATGTTTGGTGCATAAAATTTTTATTTAAATTTCTTAGTCTTTATGTAAAAAGAGCTTGCGTAATTGAGAAATAATTGACTATCTCCTTCTTTATCTTCTCCTTACGACGCAACGCTTTTTCTATACAATATCATAGCGATTCTATGATTAGTCTTACAGTTATGGGACTTTTTCTCATTAAACATCGCACTTAAATACTAGAGTTTTGTATACAAAAGTGACTTGACATTTCATCAATTTTCTTTTATCAAAATTACAATTTCAAGTTTTTAAAAAACGAAAAAATTACTTAAAAAATAGAAATTTACATTTTCGTACAAATTGTACATACATTTTTTATACATTTGTGGTGTGATTGTGCATTTGCCACCTAGAGCGATATTTGTTTTTTTATTAAATTAGTTAAAACTATCATAGTTTTTTTTCGTAAAATATAAATAATTCAAACTTTTTACAGATTGCCATAAAAAGCAAAATTGAAATTTTACACGATTAATTAAGTATTAAATACTCGCGATATTTAAAGAATAGTATATCGATTAATGAGAAACGCCAACGTGACCTGCGACATTATGGCTCAATAAGCTTTTCTCATAATCAAGCAAATAAGTTACTAAAATAAATAATAAATAAATCAAAATTCGTTTTAGTGGAAATTACACACTCGCGTACTATACATTGATTGATATTTTTGAAAAATAAATATGGTGCTTGAACTTAATTCTTTGCGTAAAAAAGAATTTTTAAAATCGGTCCTTTGTATGGAATCGACAGCAATTATTAGCTGTTCAAAGTGTTTTCAAGTAAATCTCACACTGCCACTGGTAACAAATTGAACTAGTTTCGCACCACTCCTTCGCGATTCGCGATAATGAAAACTATATACAAAAATTGAGATAACCTCAATGATAAACGCATTTACACATTGGTCACCTTTTTATCATGGACCATGTACGTTTTTTAAGATTCAGGAACTTAAATTCGGCCGGCTATTTTTTTCTAAATATCCAAGACATTTCTTGGACAGCGTATTAACTCGAATTGACAATTTTTATTGCTAGTCTTGTAATACTTTTTTGTTGCACAACTAGAAATTTATGTATAAAATTTATAAAAATAGAGAAAACTCGAGTTTTTTCTTTTAATATAATTTAATATTGCAACCGGCTTAATCATAGATTTCTCTTTAGAGAAAATTTTTAAATGCCAACAGTAAGTACAGGTAACATATTATAAACTACAATAATATTAATAATAATCGTATTAAAATAATAATAAAAATAATCATTAATAATAATATTTATAATAGTTTAAAGTGATAAAAAACTCGAATTTTCTTCGCGTGTCAGTCGCATGTTCTTAGGTAAAATAAGAACATTTAGAGACGTTGGTCAAGTAAGATGCGTGAAAAATTCGTGCGCAAGTTACTCAAGGAAGTACTTTTCTTTGAATCTATAACCTAGTCAGCCTTGTGAGTGTTCCCGGTTCACGCGATAAGTAAGTAGTAGCCGCCGGTCATCCCGGTCTGCGTGTGCCCTCTCATTAACGTTTGCTGTTTGTGTTTGTATCAGAATCTGGTTCAGAACTCGAGCCGGAAGATTCGGCCGTGTTGACTGAGACGTTGCAGCGCGAACTTCGTCTGCCGCCAGCGTGCCGACACTTATCGCTTCGGTCCATTCCTAAAATAGTTGACATTTTATCATTAGCACTATTTTAAATGCTTACTTTTAATAGTTGACACTATTAAAAGATTTATAATACATGTAAAAGAAATGTTATACAAAACATATATATGTATAAACTGATACGTACTGGTCAATGGAGTATGAACTTCGACCTTGGCAGTGACCGTGGCAGTGACTTTAGTAGTGATGTGAGATGATGATGGAACAGGAGAGGTACGACTAGAGCCACTTGAGTCCGATCCGCTGCAGTTCTGTTAGTTGTCAAGGGAAAGACACACAAAAGCACGAGATGTTAGTTTGATTAAAAACAAAGTCAAGCCGAATATGGAAATCGGCATATGTGCATGTTGAAAGTCATATGTACCTGATTGGCGCAAGTGGAGGTCTCAACTTTGACTTCTGGCTGCACGATGATGCAAGAAGATTCCTGTTGACTGTGCCACGAGTTTGGCTCTTCCGTGATTGTCGTGAGTGATGGCTCGGCGTGTAATCTGGCGTTTTCAATTTTGTACGACCTTCGCGGAGGTGCAGGTGGCTTCGAGGACCGCCGCAAAATGGGTGAAGTCGGTGGTGTCGGAGTCGATATGCGATCTGGGTGCTCGTTTGGTATGACTTCGGCCGATGGTCCTATTAGTGACAAGAGGATAGGGAAGAAGAAAAGACCGTTAAGGAGTCCAATTCCGACCAAACAGATCAGCACTAGGAAGAAGTAGCGAACGATGAATTCGAATTCTGAGAAAGACAACATGAGGACAGCCAAAAGAGTGGTGATGGCTCCATGTACGACTGGTGCACACATGTGCTCCATCGCGAGCCGTACTCTTCGATCTCGACTTCCCACGCTCGTTACAAAGCTCTGAAAATTCAAGAATGGTATTAACGTTAAGACTGTCACTTTTAATAATCAAGAACAAACGTTTTACGCAAAATTATAAGATATATAACTTACCAAGCACACGTGAACGATGAAGTGAACGGCGATACCAACACTAACGACCAAGAGAACAGCCGTCACCGCGCTCAGTTTAATTCCGCACAAACCCATAAAGCCAAAAAGTTGAAGAACAACACCGGCAAGGGAAGTACCAACAAGTATGGCAGCCCAGAGGTTCAACAGTAGTAGTCCAACGACGGCAAAACTGGCGCCAATTGCAGCCAGCAGAGCTATGCCTAACCAGCTTCTCAAATCTATGTATTGCTCCCAGAACATAAAGGGTATGCCCGAGGGGAAGTTTGGCAGTCCTCTTTCTTCAAACCTCCGACATACTTTTCTCACGCTCGTAATCAGTTCGCTTATTTCAGTAGTTTCGCTCAACTTATACAAGTAGAACGGCATTTGGGCGTAGGTGAGAGGTGTACTCTTCGGTATCTTGAGCTCATGATCATTGGTATAGATGTACTCCTTCGGATCAGGCCGTAAGTTTCCCTGAGAGGCACCGTAAGCAAGAGCATCGTTCGAGGCCCAGGCACTTAGGTAGTTGTAAAAGGCCTTGGGGTTGATGATACCATCGGAATCAACTAATCGCACCTGCGTCACCAGTGACTTGTCCGTAGGATTATCGACGTGTCCTGTTTGTACGAGAAGCTTGTAAGCCAGTATACCTTCATCGCTGGCATTCTTGTACCACCACTCAGGCGTGATGCAGTTGTCCCTGTATTCCCGATCAAATGCTGCCTGCAGTCGCTTCAGCCAATCGCGGAAGAGACTTAGCCAGAATTCGGGCAAACCGCCGTCGTCATTTTTTATAATGTTCTTAATGCGGACGAAGGAATCGTGGTACTCGTAGAGAAGCTTTTGGTTGTTCGGATAGTCAAAATCTCTTCCCGTTACAGCGTACATGCTGTAGAAGCCGAAATGTTTCGCTTGTGTTTCAAGGAACGCATGCTCGTCGGATTTTTGAGGCACGAGGTCAGTAAGGTCGAGACCATCAACAACACGCATAGCTTGCCACGCACAACCTGCCAAAAGTGCAGCAAGGAACATCATGCCAAGTACCTTGGTTGAAGGTCGCGTGATGAATGGTGCGTAATACTTGGCTGCCAACTGAGTGAGCGAGAAGCTTAGGCAATCGTCCTGCGTACAGCCTGTAAGACTCTCATCCTCACCAGCCTCGAGCCAATTTTGTTGCTGCTGTTGTTGTTGCAGTTGGGCCTTGGTTTGACGGCGCGAATCAATTGGCTTGCGTTCCGGTAGGCAGCAGCAGAGAATATCCGAGCGTCCAGAGCGCCTGCGTCGCAGGTCAAGACTGATCAATGCCGGAAAAACGAGTATTATGGCCACAAGATTGAACAGCTGCAGGATTCCGGCCTGGAGCGAGAAAACGCGCAGAGCTGGTATTGGTATGATGGCAGCGGAGAAGAAGGCAGCTACGTTGCAGAGGCCGGAGAGCACAACCGAGAGACCAGCACGCTTGAGGATGACACCAGTCTGCTCGGTCCGTGGCACTTCCTTCACCGACAGCTCCGCGTACGTGTGCGTCAGAAGGAATATGTTGTGGACGCCAAGGCCGAGACTGAGGAAGGGCAGAATTTGCGTGCTCGCTGCGTTGAATGGAATGCCAAACAGCGCGCAAAAGCCCAGACTCGCAGCGAGGGTCGCACAGACGAGAATAACCCCTGCCATTCCCACCGCCGACTGCGAGCGCACCCGATCGTTCCAACGCCAAAGCGCTAAACCAGCATAAAGAACCTAGAACGACCAAAATATATCGCGTGTTAATGCAAGCTTAATTTTTATTGAAATTCGTTTACGAGCATTTTAAAGGGTTTAACTCACCATGACGGCGCAGCCAACGAAGACTTTGATAGGTGAGAGTTCGCTGTACTTGCTGAGGATGTCGTTCATACTGAGAGTACTGAAAGCGTAGACGTTGTACGGTCCAGATTCGCTCGAGTTCTGGATCTTCTTCAGCTGCTTGCTAAAGGCTCGCTGCCAGGCGTCGAGCACCTGAGAAGCCTTCTCCTGAGTCCAGTCGATGTGGTGGACCTTGTAAGCGTTGCTGTAGTAATCGTAGATTTCGCGGTCCCCCATCAGTTGGATGACAGTCTGAAGAGCCGCGGCGCGCACGAGATGTCCACTTCTGTTATGCTTTCCCCCGCCAACGATCAGTTCTTCCGGCCAGTGCATGTACTTGGCAGCGAAACCGTAACATCCGCCCGTCAGTTCCGCACCAACGTCTGGCGCCTGCAATACACAGAAGCATTAAAAATGGTAAGTTCCTTCGTATCAAATGATACAGGCATCGTTGATTGTTGCAAGATTAAAAGAATTTGCGTAAAAGCAGAAATGAGAGGTTACCTGATGGGAATGTTTGTTCGGCGCAGTCTCCGGGCAGTCGGGATCTCTGGGATCGAGGCAGGGCTTGCTCTGATATCCATTGCTAATGCCAGCTCGTTTCATGTAATCCTCTAGAATTTTGTACGGAAAGCTATAATTCATCTTCTGCATTTCCTCGAGCATCTGCATCGGATTCAGATTCGTCCATTGTATGAGCTTATTCGATCGGTAGCCTCTGTGCGCCGTGAGCAAACAAGAAATCAAACGTTACAATCTAATAATTGGAATGAAAAAAAAATAAAAAAGGAAACCAGCAACAACGTTGCGGCTGGCGTATGCGTTATGGGTTGAAAATCAAAGACGCAAAACACACTTACGGTATTTGAACGGGATAAACGGGTCCGAGAAGTTTGCTGCCTTCCCAGAAGCAGTCGAGGGGCGTGATAATGGCGCACGGGATGATTTCGTCGAAGATCTAGGAAATGCAGAAAGGCAAATGACATTAGCGATTAGGCTGGAGAGAGAGAGAGAGAGAGAGAGAGGGAGACTTGTAATAAGAAGAAAGAGCGAAGAGAGATGCGTATATAGCAAAGTGGCATGTGTGTGTGTGTTCAAGCGCACCTGGTCGATGTAATGGTTATCAAAGTTGGGTATGCTCGGGGCGTAGCACATGTCCTTGAGCTTCCAGGTACTGCAAAATAAAGCAACAAACGCCGGGTATGAGTATAAATTGTCGAAATTTGAAGAATAATAGTGACACAAAAAAAGGGGAGTCTCTCTACTCACATGTCAAATAGGTCGACGGTGACCTGACTGGCAGCCTTGAGCGCGGCCAGATGCTCCTTGAGCGCGGCCACGTGGAGAATGTTGGAATTGTGGTGCCTGGGCGTCTGGATGACAAGCTGATGGGTCGAGGCTGAGCTTTGGCCGAGCGCCTCCGTCGCGTACCTCAGCTCCTGCTCCAGTCTTCCGCCTTCTGCAACAACAACGGAGGAGGGCGATTCGCGTTTAGAACGATGATATTTCGCTTTAAAGGTCAGGTTCATACTTTCTACGTCTATCCATCCCTAATCGTTTATGCCCTTATTCAACAATTATGCGTTTAATATAAAGTCTCGGGCGCACGTGCACGCGACAAATCAAAGCGCTCGTACGGAGCTCTCAAGCTGTGTGTGTCTTTCCCGCCGTGAGGGGGGTATGTGAGGTCGCGCCAGTAGAGAGAGAGAGGAAGGATGGGTAAGGAGGAGGTGAAGCAGGAGATGGAGGATGGAGAGTATGAGGCGGAGGAGGAGGGACGGTTTGGGAGAAGAGAAAAAATGAAAGAAACGAGTGGACTGGCCGACGTATCTCGCTCGTCCGTCCGTAGCGCGCGGCGGTCCAAGGAGACCACCCGAGTCGTTTCGGCTGCTCCGCTCGAAGGTTCTCAACCCTCTTTTTCTTGTTCTTCGCCTCGTTCTTCCATAGCTTGTTGCCCCTCCTGCCTGCCTTCTTCTCGCAAATGCCGCGCGCGCAAAGCTCTCTCTCTCTCTCTCTCTCTCTCTCTCTTAGCTGCCGGCGGCGGCTGCTGGCGCCTGACTCTCTTTGCTCTCTCTCTCTCTCTCTCTCTTGTTCTCTCGTCGTTCTTATATATACTGCAGGCTCTCTCTCTCCGGCTTGTGCATGCGGGGCCCCTGCCCCTCTATAAAGCTGCCGGATGTTTATGACTCGATCTTACACTTTTATTCGTCTTTGGCAAATCGAGCGGCCGCCGCGGCAGCGACGAAACTCTCTCGGCTGCTGCGCCGCTGCTCCGCTTCACCTGGCTTCTTCTCTCGTAGAGACGGGCCGAGCGGAGGGGGGCAAGGAGAGATTCCCCGGCGGGGATAAGGAGGCATGGGGGGTCTCCTCGGGCCCGAAAGTACCCTCCCGCTGGGGTGTGGATTTATAATTCGAGTCTAGGTGAGCCTGGATTGCTCTAGGGACAGAGGGAAAGAGAGAGCGAGTCGGAGAGAAAAGAAGGTATACGGTCGCGGGGATACGTAGGAGGATGGACAAACGAGGATAGTGGTTTTGTGTGCCCCGGCCGCGTAGAGAAACTATGGAATTTCGTGATTTATTGTCGGTGCGGGGCTTCTCCGGCTCAACTGCTCCTGCTCCTACTGCCATATACACGAGGAGGAGACGTTGCCCGCCCGCGTGTCCCTGATGTATAATTATATATTTTTTCTCGTTTGACCTTGCCTCTCTGCGAGTACCATAGCGCTTCTCTCTCCTGCTCCTTCCTCTCCCATATTTTTTTTTCACCAATCTCTCGCCGGCGCCGTTATAGTCCCGCGGGGATAAATCGGTCATAGTGGCATGCCGCGTTTTGACACCGTCGTCAATGGATTGTGTTTGCGATTGGCGCAGTTTTCCCAGAAGATTTCCACGCGACGACGGCCAAGCCCACGCGCAGATCTCTACCGAGCGCCGGAGCTTCTTTTGGTACGCAAGGGACGAAAGGGAGAAGCGGTCGGAATGGAGAAAAGAGGAAGGAGGACACACAAGCGAGAGAGGAAGAGAGTCGGGGAACGGGACACAGGTGTGCAACGTGTGCCATCATCGCTGGAGAGAGAGAGAAAAAAAAGAGAGAGAATCGCTATATGCCTTTTTGGCTCCTCTCCTTGCTCCTCTCTTTCTTTCTGTGGCTACTGGGCCCCGCGAGCGAATAGTCCCCCCCTCACAGTTCGTGCGGTGATCGTATGGCCGGCTGCGTGCGCTGCCAAACGGAGATAAAAAGAATCGAGAGAAGGTATTTCGAGAATAGCGCCGAGCTTAGCACTTCCGATATTTTCCCAAGAAAAAGAGAGCCCCTTCACGGGGGGATACTCGGAGGCGGAGGGCCTCGGCCATAGAGTCACGACCGCGAGAGGAGAAATAACATAAGCGCATAGTTGGAATAACGACGTGTCTTCCCTTTATTCGCTCTCGATTCACCCGGCTATGCAGCAGTATAGCAATGGGACAGCACGCGTGCGTCAAAAGATCGCGCACTGCGGGCGCGCGGTTAAAGATCCAAGGGGTGCTTGCGACCCGTCGCCGGCGTCTCTTTTCACCCGCAGCCCGATCTCTGTGGGAGGGAGCTTATGGAGCGAGGGAGGAGCAGCAGTTTTCGGAGCGGCATCGATTCTATCGCGAGAGAGCTTTCCGGGAAGGGAGCGTTTTTCTTTTTCCCCCGAAGCGCCCCCGCACGCGTGTGAGCAGCGTGTGCAGTGCAGGGGGCCTGAAAAGAGCGAGCTTCGACCCGGAGAAGAGAATCGAGCGCCGCCCAGACGATCCGATCTGTCAATGCGGCAAGAGAGAGAGCCTTGCAGCAGCCGAGCAGCGCACGCTCTCGAGAGCGAGAGAGACGGAGAGAGAGAGAGAGAGTGAGTTGTACATGCTGCCGCGACTGCAAGAAAGAGAGAGAAGTCGTTGCCGGTATAATACTGTCGGAGCAGCAGCAGCAACACGCCGTGGGCTGCGCCGCCGCCGCCGAGAAGCTGGCGCGCCGGCTATTTTCGGGGGGACAGGGGGCCTCCTCTGTGTGTCTGCCTCCTCCGCCTCTTCCTCCTCATCCTCCACCTCCTCCTTCTGTGTTGCTTGCTGCTCGGTTGGCCTCAACGGAAAATTAGAAAGCCGCGCGCGCGCGGCACCGAGGCAGCAAACGGAGTCGCCGGCAACCGGCAACAACAGCACCAGCAGATTCAACAGTTCTCCCCTCCCCCCTGCCCCTTTCAAGGAGAGTCTGGAAGAGGAGGAGGAGGAGGGAAACAAGACAAACACATTTTTCTGCTGCGCTCTCGGCTGTTGCAGCGGCAAACAGCAGTCGGAGATGCTGTGCCGCGGCGTTTGACTTTGAATTTTGTCGCAGTCCCCGGCTGACTTTTTAAAGAGCCCCTGATGCACTAAGGAGGGAAGGAGGGAGAAATATCTTTCTCTCTCTCTCTCTCTTTCTGTTTCGCGGCGGGCGCGCAGATCGGCGAATGATTGAGCCGCCGGTCATTCACCAACGGCTTTACGGTGTTTGCGTTCCATCGGGCCGCGCGCGCGCGTCCGCTGACTGTGTCACGGTTCTGCGATCATCTTTGCTCTCTCTCTCTCTCTTTCTATCCTTCCCTATCTCTTTCGTTTCTCCCCCTTCCTCCAGCGTCGCTCCTGTATAGCTCTCGCTCTCTCTCTCTCTCTCTCACTCCGTAGCGAACCGCTGCTCTGTGCGGCTACGGGTAGAAGGGGACCGAGGAAAAGGGAGGGTGGGGGAGCGAGAGAGAGAAGGAGCGACTAAGGCACGCAGGCCCACCGCTGCTCGACTGCCTTGCTGGCGCACACGGAGAACCGAGCGGGCCACCCACGGCGACCATTCACCGGAACCGAGGCTCCGTCCATTCTCAGTGACGCTCAAACCCAGGCGAAGCAGCGCGCACACCACCAGCCTCGATCAACCGGCCTATACACACGCGTACACCACTCTCGGCGGACCACGTTCAAATATCATCCTCCATCTTATACTATTTTAGCCCGTTTCATCAACGGAACCACTTTTTTTGCCCCTTTGTTTTTTCTTTCGACTTCTTTTTTTTTTTATTATTTTATATCATACTAATTCCGCTGTTTTTTTTTTTATTCAGCCACTCCATCCCATACAGCTCCGCTTAACGACCTTTATACTCGTGCCCGCGCATTCGTCATGTTAATCTTTGCTTTACGAATATCCAGCGCCGCTTTTATCAACTCTTTAATAACTTTCTTTACTTTTACTGACTTCGACCCGGCATCAAAATATCTCTTATCATTGACCTTTCGCTACTGCCGACTCGTTAATATCTTTTTTTTTCTCTTCATTTTACAACGCGCATTTCCGGACTGCTTTATAAATTATCCCTAACGCTTTTGCCAAGCTGAGCTTATTATAATTTTCATTTGCTTGCGCAAACTACAAATCAGAAGGACAGAGTTAATGTTCGGTAAAAACGCGTGAAATTGTATTTTTAAAGCGAAATAATCGTTTATTCTTTCTACATAAATAAATGTATATGAATAAAATAACGAGACGAGATTCTAAAATAAAGGGAAATATATTCAATTCGAAATCGCCTACAAAGCACTGTGTCCGATTTAAAATGAATTAAAGCCACTAGCATTAATAAGTATAATTATATAATGCTCACAAGGTTAAAATACGAGTATTATCCGTCAGAATTTTAATGATAGTCCAATAATCTGCAGTTTAACATAAAGAAATAAGAAAATAAATAGCGCTTTAAAATTTTAACGTACACAAATGATATGCTATTTGAAATTACACGTATTTCGTCCGGCGTTTTCAAATGTAAAGAAGTTATTTTAATCATCCTTTTTTTTCTATGCAGAAAAATTGAATATGGTAAAAAGTAACTTGATAATTTTTAGCTTTTATTCTTTTTTGAATTCGTAAGTAAGTCTTTAACGTTTCCGCTCGAATTTGTAAATGTAATTTTTTGTTTTCATTGAGACGATACTCTGAAGACACGAAATTAATAAATTCACTGATGCACTCGTAATGGATTTTTTAACATTTCTAATATTCTTTCGAAAGAAAATGAATTATTGCTTCTTAGGCGCCATCGTTTTATTTACAGTCTAAACTAAAACATTTTTTCGCGATATAAAAGTCTAATCTTCGGATTTTCCTGAGGCCCAGGCTAAACGATCACTTCGATAAATTTTAAAAATCCGACTATAAGAATTATCAGACCAACCACGAGCCGGAGTATAAACAGAGAGAAAAAAAGGATCAGTCGCTGATAGATAAAATAGATTCAAGAAGAAAAAAAAGCAGATCCCAAGGCTTTTATCTCCCTAAATTTCATGTCTACATTAATATTGTAGAAAGCATTTTTATGAGAAGAGCAGCGTTTTAAGACGTACAAAAAAAAAACGAAGGCGGAGGTGGAGGAAGGATGGCGATGGATGCGAAGGTGGGCAAAGATAAGGAAGAAGAAGAAGAGGCGGAGAATAATAAGAAGAAGGAGGAAAGTCGAGGCAGTATACGCAATTCCTGGTGTAGCGTTACAGGAACGGAGCTAAAATTTCAGCTGGTCCACCATCACGTACGCTGTACACCCCGATAGAGAGAGAGAGAGAGGAGAGAGCGCGAGTGTGTATTGCGTAAATAGTGTGTAGTCTCCGGAGAGAAGCGAAGAAGAGGAGAATTTCGAGGGAATGGGCGGTGTATATAAGCCAGAGAGGGAGAGAAGAGCGGGAGCAGCATCAGCCGCTCCGTCGGCGGCGAGGAGGTCGGCGCGCCCGAGAGAGCTGCTGCTTCTGCTGCGCCGTGAGCCAAAGGGAGGCAAAGGGACGGAGAGAGAGAGAGAGAGAGAGCGAGCGCGCTCGAGCCCCAGGGATGAGAGCCTCTGCGTTGCCGCTCGTCCGTCCATACGTCCGTCGGTGCAACAACAACAGATTCCTGGTGGGTCTTTGGACGAGGACGCTTTTCTGACTCACTCTCTCTCTCTCTCCCTCCAGCTCTCTCTCTCTTATCCCGCTCCGTATGCTCTGACTCTCGGGCCAGGGCCTCCTCCTCTCTTCGTCGTCCTCGTCTTCTTCTTCTTCTTCTTCTTCTCTTCTTCTCTTTGAGCCTCCATCTTCTTTTAGTCTCTTTCTCTCGTTCTACCAAGCTGCGCTCCGAAGGCAGAGCGAAAGAGAGAGGAAGAGAGGGACTACGGAGGCCTAATGAAGATGTAAGCAGTCGTGCGCCCTCGTCCTCGTCCCTTATCTTCCTTCCTCGTTCTCCCCGGTAGAGAGAGAGAAAGAAAAGCTGCGTCTCTCCGCATCTTTGGCGATTCCCAAGAGAGGAAGAGGGAGAAAGAGAGAGAGAGAGAGAACACGTAGGCCGCTATATACACGCGACGAGCCCTTCACCAAGCCCCTTGCAGGGACTTTTGCCTGTATACTCGCTCGCTCTCGCAGTTACAGTTGCGCCGGTGGAAAAAGGAAAAACTCCTCTGTAGGAGGAGGAGGAGGATAAGAAAGAGAAGGAGGAGGAGATGTAAGAGCGGGGGCGCCTAGCCTGCTGTTGCACGGGATATTGCTATAGAGGAGGAAGAGAGAGAGAGAGAGAAAGAGAGTAAGCCGGAGCGGGCGGATGCTGCGGCTTCGGGCATTGAGGTCTCAGATGTAGCCCGCATCTCGCGCGCCGGATATCCGTTGTTATCGTTTGCGCATAGAAAACTCTCTACTGCAGCATCGGCGGCGGCGGCGGCTGCTTTTTCGAGGTAAAAGAGAAAGAGAATGCTCTGTCTCTCTTTCTAGCGGCATGTGTATACATAGGCGAGAGAAGAAGACACTTACCCTGTACCCAAAGCTGATCGACCCTGCTGTGTACTTGGACGGACTTGAGTGCTACGCAGAACGTGGCCAGAGCGATTATGGCGACGAACAGGACCTTGCCGGCGTGCCTCTGCAGGAAGTAGCCGAGCTGATTGAGCTCCTCCTGTAGTCGGGCTCGGATCCATACCGCCGACCTTTGCCCCTCAGCCTTGCCCTGAAAACGTAACGATCCATGGGTTCATTCGCTGCTCTTTTAACTCGTCCAACTTATCAATTTGAAATTGGAGCATTTTGCGTTCCCTATAGTACATTTATGGTGTTTGTGTGAGTGTGTGTTTATCAGATTAGGGGGAGGGGGGTGATCGGTGTATGCAGAGGAGTCGCGGAGGCATTCCATTAGAAGCAGAAGGCTTGCGGTTGGAGGTGGTGGTGGTGTGGCGGCATTGACGACGGTGTGGCAGAGAAGAGAAAGAGCGGCAGCAGCAGCAGCTTGGTGCCACCGGCAAACAAGTATCGAATGCCCAAGCTTTTCCAGCCAATTAACTTGGCGCGCCGAGTAACCTTACACGATCCCGCAGCCCGAGCCTCTCTCGTTGGCGCGCGCGCGCGCGCCCGAGCACATTGCTCGCCACATGTCCCGCAGGCAACGCGAGAAAGAGCAAGAGAGAGAGAGAGAGAGAGAGAGGGGAAAGGGAGCACAGCAAGCAAGCCTTACCGCAACGGCAGGAGCAGCAGCAGCAGCGCCGACCACAGCGCTGATGGTGGCGGCCTAGCCTTTCCGTCCTTCCGTCTTACGCGGCCGCGACCGGCCTTCCTTCTACCCTTCCACCCCCACCACCCAAGAGCGAGCCGGCCGGCTGGCTGCGCAGAGCCAACAGCTAACCGATCGCCCCGCGCGCTCGCCCGAGCACCGATCCACTCGCCGCCAAAACACGCGCACCTTCCGTTTCTCTTCTTGTCTCTCCTATATTCTCCGATACATGACCCTCCTAACTCCCCCCCTCCCCCAACTTCTCCAACTACCTTTCCACTACTCGACTCTCTCTCTCTCTCTCTGTATACGTTGGCCAGTGTAAAACCACCCAATATGCCCGATTTTATTACATTACCGATTTCTTTTCTATCCAGTTGTACGTTAATTAGATTCCCTTACGTTTTGTCTATGGTGCGCAATTAATCGCTCAGCTGCTCGAATTAACACGTCCGGTTACCGGATTCCGATTCACCGCGGTGATACGCTCAAAATAGCATATCTTGATTTCGGAAAATTATCGTCGATTAAATGCTCAATACTTTTAATGCGATCGTTTTGATTGGCAGTAATTGATTTTGTGATGCAGTGACTCTTTAAGAAAACAATTACTATAGACAAGCGTGTTGTGTCATCCGATCAAAATCGGTAATAAAAGCTTTTTTCAAACGATAATGCATCTGTCATTGATGCAGTAATAAACTTTGTGTTTGTTCGATTGGCAATAATACAAGTGTGATAGCGAAGAAAAAGAAGCAATCGTAACTAACGCGACATGCAATATCGTAAATAGCAACAGTTTGATTCATTTGTGCATTAAAATTGAAACGATTTTTTTTTCGTTTATTGATCTCCGCGTTCCAAATTCATTGTTTACGCTACGAAGATCATTTGGTGCATTGATATTATAAGCTTCAATAAGTAATTCTCTTTTTTTTAATTAACCCATTACAGGGCTTGCATTCCGAGCATTCCAGTCATTCAGTTTACAATCGGCCTTTTTTCGATAAGCGCGCATTTAAAAAAATCGGTGTCAACTCCGAGTCAATCTTTCAGAACAGATGTTGCATGGTTATTAGAATAAAGCGTGTTGGAGGGACTAGGAGCAGAAGTAAAAAAAAAAATAATCTTTTTTCATAGACCGGAATTTTTAAACGAAAATACTCGGAAAAGAAAAGCACCGATAATAAAGCATAACGCAAAAATGTTAATAGAAAAAAGTAAAGCGATTTTTTATTGCTCGAGCATAATCTTCCTTTGTATCGTCGAACATTGCGAGAGAGAGAGAGAGAGAGAGAGAGAGAGAGAGAGAGAGAGAGAGAAAAGAATAAGCTCGGCCGAAAGAAAGTGCTTAAAGGTATAAAAACATTTTCGTGGAATCGTTCAGGGAGAGTCGTCATGGTCAATCAAGTGTAACTGGTCGAAATCGGTGGAAGATCGGCATCCAGCTCGACTTCCCCCTTTACTTATAACTGGACACGTTTGAACCGATAGTTCCGGTTAATCATGGAAAATTGTTTTTAAAGCTTTATATTTGCCCCCTTGGGCGAGTTATTTGGTCTGGGAAAGAGAGCGGATGGACGGAGCGAGCGAGAGAGAGAGAGACAAATGGGAAAAAGAGAGGAGCTTAGCGCGACGATGGTGGCGCAGGTATGGAAGGAAAAGAGAGAGAGAGAGAGAGGGAACGCGCGTGGGTAACGTAGGGGCGGGGAAGAGACGGGAAAAGAGGAGTGGAGCGGAGCGGAGAGGGATTATTATTAGTTTGGCGGCAAGCTTTGATCTGTGGCTGCTGCCGCTCTGTTGCTGCTGCTGGGCGCACGTGCTGCCTGCTGTATGCTGTGTGCTGCCGCTGCAGGCGAGTCGTATCGCTGCGAACCGAGTCGAATGTGGAACAACGGAGGAAGGAAGCGCCGAGTCGGCAATGTCGAAAGCGAGCAAGAGAGGGAGAGAGAGAATGAACGGGAGACATGAACAGAGCGGAGAAAAGAGAGGCTGTGTGCAGCTCCGTCTCTCTCTATGTGTACGCTAGTGTGTGTGCGTGTGCGAGTGTATGGGTAAGGTGGGTTGTAGGTATACCTTTTCGAGTTGGTCGAGAGCGAGCGCTGCATCGGTCCAGCTGGGCCTGACGTACAGATCCGTTTCATGCCTGTGCTTTTCACGCTTGGCACGCTGTTGCTTCTGCTGTTTCTGCTGCTGCCTCTGCTGCTGCTGCTGTTGCAATGGATGCTGCTCTTGCTCTTGGAACTGATGTTGCGGCTGTGGCTGTTGTTGTTGTTGTTGTGGTTGTTGCTTGGCCGACTCCTCCTGAGCCGTGTCCGTTGAAACGGGCTCAGCGGAGACCTGCAACTGGCTCCCGGAGGGCCTGCCCGCTAGGATCCCTGTGGGCCCGTACGCAGCAACCATGACTCCTCGTGCATTTGCCCGGCGGTCGGATGCTGGAACCTCGCCGCCGCCGAGCACACGCGCGGCACAGGTCCCTTCCCTCTCTCCTCGCGCGTGAACCTACTAATAGTCACCCGCGGAGGCTACTGCTGCTACACGCTGCTGACGCTCTCCGTACAGATGCGTCGCGATGCAAACTCCAGAGAGTTTAAACAAGCGGAGAGGCAGATAAATATAAAGAGAGAAACCGAGTCTCTCTCTTTCTCACTCTCTCTGAATCTCGGTGAGGCGTCTTTTCTTGGCACACGCGCGCGCTCAACAACGCTCGGCACTCGCGCACGTGAAGAAGAGGAGAGAGAAGAGAGGAGAAAAAGAGAGAGCGGGGCCCGGAACCGTGGACAACGGGGGCCGCGCCAGCGGCCAAAGAAGACGACTCTCGCGAAGTAGAGGAACCAGACACACACACCAGGCTCCTTTTCTGCGCTCTCTCTCTTCTTGGCCTTCTGGCCCCCCTGTCTTTCTGTATATGCTAACACACTCTCTCTCTCTAGCTCGAGGAAAGGGGCCGCTCTCTCTCTCTCGATCGGTCGTCGTCGGTCGGTCGTCGTTGTGTCGTCAAATTCCTTGCGCTCCTCTGCGCTGCAAGCACTCGACTGCCGAACCGCGAGCGGGCGCGCGGCGGCAGGACTGCCTGACCGCCGGCGCTGCAGCTCTCTCCTCGAGCGGCCGCTCTTCCCTCCCCTCCCCGCCGCACTACCACCACCACCACCGCCACGAGCAGCATAGCCGTACGGTAAGCCCGTGCTGGGGCCGCCGCCGCCGTACAACCACCACCATCGCAGGGAGCTCCTTCACGTACATACGCATGGGGGCCGCACACGCCTTGGTTGAATCGGCGGCGGCGGCAACCGGCGCTCTCCTCCTTGCCTCTTTTCTCTCCGTCTCTCTCTCTCTGTGCTCTATCTGGCTGGCTGGCGCGCGCGCCCGTGAGCGGCCCGAACAGGGCCTGGTCGGTCCGAGCAGAGCGCCAGAGGGCCCCTACTATATGGACCACCCGCGCTGCCGAAGGGCCCCTCTCTGCCATACTTTGCCTCTAGTCTCGCTCTCTCTTCTCTCTATATACTCGGCGGAGCTGCTTTGCTCCTGGAGCGGACGCTTAATTTTCACTCCCCTTTACCCTTTCACGCCCAATGGAAATCTTGCTCGGGGCTTAAGTACCCCCGGAATTCCAGGCCAAAGCAAAGCTGCTGCTTCTTCGCATCGTCAGCCAGCCAACGGCAGCGGCAAGCGGCAGCCGGTGCTCTCTGCTTTTACGTGAATCCTTCCTTACCACTACTTATCACGACTCTTTTCTCTATACATCCACCTCCTCTTACCGCTCGAGCCTCAATTATACCGATGCTCCGAAATTAATATCTCTCTTTTTCTCTTTCTCTCTCGTACTGCTACCCTTTCCTTCCCCCCTTTACCTCCATCCCTGTACCCTCGAATTTGCAGGAAATGATAAATTTTGCGAAATTCAGACTAGTCATTAGTTTTATGTGCGGCTTATCGTAGGCTTAATGGTTCTTAGGATAGTTTATTGTTCAATTTTTCCTTCCTCCGCTCTTTCGAGTAACCGAGAATTTTTTGCCCCCCTCCCCTTCTCCTTTCGGAACCCGGAATAGCAACATTTTTTCAAATTGTTCGACGACTGCTCTTTAAGCTCGACTCTTTAAAAATTTGAATATATTGAAAATAACTTTTTCTCCTTTTACTCCAACGACTTTTAATCGATTCCGATTGAACAGGGCTACTCACGTTTATATAAAGAATAAAAAAAAAAGGACCGATCGGAAGAAACGTAATAAACGTCGCGGCGTGTGTTACGGCATCAAGCATTATAAGTCTCTCCATTCAAAATATATCGTCGCATTGTTTGTATTCATGATTGGCCGAGTAGGAGGAATGTTTAGGGACGGTGGACGTAGAGGGGATGCGAATGTAGTTTTTTTTTTGTGTCCGAGAGCGATTTTATTTTTGTGAAACTCCCGTCCCCCAGAGGGAAAACATGGGCATTAGTATGGTGCCGGAGAGAGGGGCAAAATAAAACTGAAAGTGTCGTTGTTGAGGAGAGGCGCGCAGAAAAGAAAGGAGAGAGAGAGAGAAAAGAAGCAAAGCCGGTCGCTGCGGAGGATCTCGTGTGCTGTAAGGATGCGCGGAGGGACTCCGTGGCATTCAGCACACGCGGCATTCACGTCTCTCCTTGGGGAGTACAAGCGCGCGCTCCAGATCGGGATGTGCGTGCGCTTGTTTTCCATTTGGTATATAAGGCGCGCGAATTCCAGAGCTTTTCCGGCCAAGTATTTCCGAACGTGAGAGCTCACTTACGCAGTTGAAAAGTGATCAGTCCCGAGAAGGGAAGTGCTGTTTCTATAGGAGATGATTGCTGCTGTGGGTGGGGGAGAGACACCGGACGTTCGATTAGCCGAAGCGGAGATAGGAACGAAAGGGAGTAGTAGTGGTGGTAGAGAATGGATGGTCTCGAGAGTGCCGGGCCGATTGGAATAGTGGGTCTGACTTCTTGATAAGGCGCTTTCCCCCCCCCTCTCTCCTCCCTGCCGAAGGCTGGAGCGGGTGCGGGTGGAGAGGAGGGAGCGAGGTGCGGCTCTCCGAGGAGGACAGAACGGCGACAGCCCCGCGCGCGGCTACGTTTACCAAGCTGTATACAACATAGCGGGAGAGCGCGGGATGCGGGGGGGGGGCAGCTTAGCTCTCGAGACGAGACCACCCAGCGCGTTCTCCAGTAAAGCTCGGACGATTTGTGACGCGTGAAAATAGAAAGAAGCCCAAGCTGCCGCCGCTGCTCTCCCTCTGCGGATAGCCTGCAAAGAGAAAACATAGCCGTGTTCCTGCTGCGTTAGCCGGGCATTTTCTGAAAGGGCCGAGAGAGCGAGAGAGGAGAGAGCGCTACGACGAGCTGGGTGGTCCGCTAAACACTGCGAGAGAGAGAGAGCGAGCTCTTGGAAGACTGGCCCCTTTGCTCCCTGCGCTCTATACAGGCGCTCGCTTGCGTAAGCGAGTAGTCGCCGGCGATCATCCTATATGCAATTTCATCGTGCCGCGCGCGCGCGCGGCTGCTATACGGGGCGCGCTCCGGCTGTATCTGATTTCGTAGCTCCGACGCACGTGTATATATTTATATATATAGAGGCATATACGCGCGTGCGTGCGCGCACGCCTCCCGAGCTTCTGCGCGCGGGGCCTCCCGCTGCTCCGTATCCAGCCGCACGTCGATGACGCCGGGGCCGCGAAAGGATGATGCGCGCCGCGTTTGTGCTCGCTGCTTCCTCTTTACCGGCGCGTCAGCGGCAGCCGAGGAGGACTCTCTCGGGCAGCGCGCGGAGAGGAAGGTGCGCCAAGGAAAGCTCTCTCTCTCTCTCTCTCTCGCTCTGTTCGAAAGAGGGCCCCGCCGAGCAGTAGTAGAAGTGGTAGGGGGAGAGAGAGAGGAGGAGGATGGAGACCACCCAGGTCGCGCGGGGGCCGCTCGACTGGGCCACCCAGGTCGTGTTTCCGAGCCGGCAGTCGCCCGACACCAAAGCACACGCCGGGCAAAACCGAAAACAGCGCTCTTTCTTTCTCGCTCGCTCGGCCGCGCGCACTTGCGGGCCCCCTGACTTTTCGAGCGCTCTCGCTCTTTTCAAATTAATCCGAGCGATGAAGAGAGCAGCCCAGAGAGTCAGACATTCAGAAAGAGAGACACATATAGGGTGGGAGGGGGGGGGGACTCCTCGGCGCTGACTCCGTTGTCCTGCAATTATTGATTGCTCGGGACGAGGAGGCTCTACGGCTCCCGGGGCCCGCTCCTGCTGCTTGGTGTGCCGCTGACGCCGCGGCTCCAGCTGGGTGGTCGCGAATCTCTATTCGCCCGCGCGCGCCCGGCTGCCGCGGCCTGGGTGGTCCCCTCGCTCGCTGCTCGCTCGGCTGGCCGGCACCGGCGCCGCGCCACCCCTCCTTCCCGCGTCCGCTCTCGCTCTCTCTCTTTCCTCGACGGACCTGCGGCAGTACCGGCAGCCGCCAGGCGTCATCCAGCTCCGAGCTTGTACCTCCGTCTCTCTCTCTCTCTCTCTCTTTCTCATATAGCCCCTCTAGCAGTGAGCTAGCCACCTGGATTATTCGCTCGTTAGCCGTCTTTTCTATAATAATTGTGAGATATGGGGGCCGATCGAGTAAGGGAGCCGGCATGCAGCAGGGGCGTATACACCGCGCGCACCAGAAGCAGCAGCCGCAAGAGTCGCGCGCGGCTCCGTGTAGCAGCAGCAAGTAGTGAATCGAATGTAAAATCGTCAGATGGGAGTGGAAGACGGTGGGTTAAGGAGGAGGAAGCAGAAGAGGAGAGAGAGAGAGAGCGAGAGGGGTAGGTAGGTTGGTTGGGTAGGTATATAAGAGCGGGGACCACCCAGCTCGACTTCCGAGGGCTGGGCAAGGAGAGAGAGAAGGAGAGAGAGAGCGAAGAGAGACGTGAGTCCGCGTTCGCGAGAGAGCGGAGTGAGCCAGATATCTGCGTCGTCGTCGTCGTCGTGTCGTCGGCGCTGCCGCTCCTGCTGCTGGGCCATAAACAGCCGGCCGACTGGCTCCGCGGACCACCCAAGTCGTCCTGACTCTCCCCCCTCCGCCTTTCCTTCAGCTCTTCCGACCCTAAGAGAGAGAGAAAGAGAGAGAGAGAGACATGGCCACATCTCACTCTCGGCCCCTTTAGCGCGCTCTTAGCTTAGAGCTCTTATTCATTTGGCTGTGGCATAGAGCGCTCTTTACGATAGCGACGAGCGGAAACGAGCGCGAGCTCTCCACTCCATTATAAAAGCCACCTCTGTATACATCGCCCCCTTCCCCCTCTTGCCCAGCCACCCACTCGTCTGTCTACCTACCAAACCTATACCTACCTATCTATATCCACCCACCCACCCGACACCCAAAACACACTCCTCTTTCTCTTGCTATCGTCGAACATTAGGCAAACGTGTCACAGAGAGAGAGGGATTGGGAAATTCTGCGCGGACATATAGGCCAGAGAGACACAGCACACAGGATTCTCTCTCAGCTGTGTGTACGTACGTGTATCGCTTCTCCGAAATCTCGGCGATTAATTTGATTTAATCTTTATTTCCTGCTCGTATTCCTTACATACGTATACACCCAAATAAAAACATATACGCGATCTTGCGCACGCGAGATATTTTTTTTTTATTTCACATTTTCGTGTCGTTATTTATTTTCTCGTTTTACATAAAGTCAAAAATATACACGCAGGGTATTATGCTCCGCGGGTGTATGCCCGACGTAGGATGAACGCGCGGGGAAACAGCAGGGATCTACTTTAACGCTAATGCTAAAGGTGCGATTATAAGCAAGAAGCCCGACCAACGAGTCTCGGGCGTCTAATGGGCTGCCGTCCTCGAGGGTGTCTTTCGCGCTCACGTCTCCTCGCCGTCCTCGTGCGCCGGCAGATTGCCCGACTCGAGGTAGCGCTCCCGGTACGAGCCCGTCGGGTCGTACTTGTCCTCCAGCAGCTTCCAGTCGTCCGGGCGATGGTCTATCAGGTGGTGGGTCAGCTTCTCCGATATCGTGCGCTGGGCGGCGCTGCACGCCGAGCAATTGTTCGACAGGCCGTCCGGTAGGTTTCCTGGAACGAGAACGATCGGTAATAACGTACATACCGATTTATTTCTATTTTTCATACGCAGAAGATCGGATTAGCGTTGCGTAAGTACGAAGCTTTTCAATTATTTACACGAGGCACCTTGAACTTACTGGCTGTGTCTAGGTAAGGAGCTCGTTAGAAACTGATAGGTATAATAATGCCATTTGCGCACGAATTGTAGTACGGCTGAAAAATTGCCTTATTCTCCGAACGTCGTCGGTTGTGTATTTTATTTCTTTTTTATTGTTCGGTTGGTATTTTTACGAATTGAAATACGGCAATAGCAATAATTTGCGAATTCAATTTACGAATTAGCGGTGGGCTTTATAAAAACTCGAGAGGCGCAATTAAAATCCGATTTTAATTAATATTTAAATTAGCTCCTCAATAAAATCCAAGATTTAAGGTTTTATCGGGCTTTTATTATATTCCGTAGCGTAACTTATGCGATTCCTATCTCGTTCGAATGCTCGTTTGCAAGGAGCAATCGCTTGCTAATTACCACTATTTTAGAGCAAATCGCGTTGTCGAGACGTTTTTCTTACTGCGATAAACATTATTAAATTATCTTTAAAAAAAAAACATTCTTTTTTTACAGAACGAGAGTTAGCTAAAATTTAAAATTCGCCGAACTTGCTAAAAATAATAACAACGGCGAATCGAAAATTCCATTTATTCGTTCGGTAAATCAGCCATGATGCGTGAAGTACCATTGTCGGGCCCTTGATGCAAAAATAATTACTTCTCGGGTCAATGCAACGACACCTTGCTCGCGATTAAAATTTGAAACCTACATTCGGAACGAAAGGGCATTCTACGGCGCTTGACAAGCGCGACTAATTGATATCAATTTCGAATTTCGAGTCTTGATTTTAACCTACCGAGAACGGTCGTCTTAAAACCTGTTCGAAATACGAATTTGACCGTACAAAGTCATTTCCTGGGTTTTGTTGGCAATACAAAAAAACTTTAATAATACATAAAATAAATATAAAAACAATATAAAAAAATTAAATTTTTTTTATAACAATTAGAACTTTACTAAAACGCTCTCCTCAACTGAATATAAAAAGAAAATTGCAGTATACAAACGTTTAAGTTCCGCAGCATCGGGGGTGCAGGGTTTGGTATCGAGCAGGCATCCAAGGTATCCAGCGAGCAGCCTCTCGTTCTTAATAACCGCATCGATGTCGACGTTGTCGTACTTGGTGGTGTACATGTTACCGCTGGCCGTACCCAGCAGCAGCAACATCCACACCAGGAGCGACGTCGTCGCGATCGGTAGCGGAGCTGCAGTCATGTCCAGAGTCTGGCGAAACATGCCCAACCCGGTGCTCCTCCGGCTTATAAAGCCCCAATAATGCTCGCGTGCCGCGACTAATCATCATCGTCATTATCATCCTCCGCTCGAAGAGCGCAATCGTGTGTCACGCGGTGAGCAGCAAATCAGTCGGGTCCGTGACAGGTAGCCGATCCTATATAAGCCTCGCGCGCCACCCACGATCACGCGCTATTCAATCCGGCCTATGGTGTTCTAGCCGGAATTCGGGACTGTAGGGCTCTCTCGCATTCTCTCGAGCGTGGAATCTGGGTACAAAGGCAGGCAGGTAGGATGACGACTTTGTGGATCGCGCGACTTGTCGTTGACGTTGGTACAGTTGAAAATTAACAGGTATAAATTCGTGCTGCAAACGGCCGACGCCTGGAGTGAGAGCAGCAATCGGACAGCCGAGTAATCCCGGTGGATGCTTAACAGGTGCGCGGAACGCGTTTCGAACGGCCGGTATAAGTTGGAGAAGGGGGATCTCGTTGCTCAAGCGATTAAATATTGATATTGATTTAAGTAGAACTAGCTATTGAAATCAAAGCCAAAGCTCTTTTTTTTTCTCTTGCCTTCGTCTCCCGACTCGACCATCAGTCGCACGCAGATGTTTAATAATACACGCGGTTATGCCGTACGCCGAGTATTTCACGGAATATGAGTAACGCTCGATAAACAGCTTGTCGATCGGGTGAGAAAAATCAAGACGGTGATTATGCTCGAAGAGAGCAAAAAAAACTGAATCAGCATACATACCGATTTTTCTTTGCTCTCTGTTGTATAGGGACTCGGAGTGATCAACGAGCTTGGACTGCTTCTTCAAAGGTATTCAGTAGGGTGAAACTGTCCCTTTTAGCTTTACACGCGTCTATCCAACTAATTTACAAGTTATTCCGAGGGGACGACCTTGAGTCTGAAGGTCGTACGGAGTAACGGTGAGATCGAGGTCAAGGAAATGTTTGCGGGTCCTGGCACTTGCGCACCGCCTCTTTTGCGATTTCATCGTGCAGCGCAGCGAGCATCGCTCTATAGGACCATGGTTGCGGCGTCGTAGCATCGATTACACAGGCGTCGACAAAAGCCTTTTCCGATTAAGCGGACGTAGGAT
This sequence comes from Anagyrus pseudococci, assembly GCA_030522585.1. Lineage (NCBI taxonomy): Eukaryota > Metazoa > Arthropoda > Insecta > Hymenoptera > Encyrtidae > Anagyrus > Anagyrus pseudococci. Next base: position 161,283 of record JAPYYQ010000004.1, on the reverse strand, counting down.
TCACCTGATCTTGGCTAATTCTAAATAGCCGGCTGAGAGAGGGAGAAAGGAGGCCAGAGGCTGACTTGCGCCAGCAGTGTGTTTTTCCCCTCAGGTAACGGTACGTTATTTTCTTCCGATATCTGTACATCCTCGCAACGATCGACCTGTATATATATCCTTACTGTGACCTTCAACCTTCAATGGCTGAGCATTAAGTTTTATCACGATTTGCATGAACTTTCGTTCGCGCATTCTTCGCGCGTTGTTTATCAAGTTTTTAGTGTTGCAGACGAGATTCACGGGCATTAGGTCGAATCTAGTTTTTTCTATTAGATTTATTCAAATTGTTGGAACTCGGGTTAAAAAGTGGCCCCTGTTATTATGTGGATCCAGGGGATTTCCACTCGTTACGTTCTGTCAAATAAGTTCCCTATAGTTTTCATTACAAATTGAAATTTTTAGTAATGTAAATTAAATTATTTGCTAATGCATCGCATTATTATATTGTTTACATATACCGATGTGTGTACACAGTTGAGCGTCTAATAATAACAGCGATGGTATATACTAAGCGGAACTCTTGGGTGGCTAATTAATTCGTACACCGCTAATCAGTTGCGGAAACATTACGCAATAGCCATTGTGTGAAATGAGAGAAAGAAAGAGGCACACGATGAAGGATTGCAAAGAGAGAAAGAGACAAGACGCGAAGGCTGAGTAAAAAAGAAAAGGTTACAACTTGCTTGGATTTAACGTGCGCATCTCCGGACGATAATATTGTGACCAAAGGAAAATCCAGCGAGTTATATTGCGAGAAAATTCGATATGACGAAATGATAAAAAGGCTCTAGGAAGGAACAATGCGAATATGCTTAAGGGTATGCGCAAATTTAGTAGGATGTTCGGTAATGATTGTTGTAAAATTGGATACATGGCGTTGCGTGAACTTGATGCTGCGCGTAATGCTCCGGGATATATTTAATTAATACTTTGTAGCGTTCGACACATTTTTTGCCAAGTTTATTTATATTTTTCAAAGACGTTTGGTTTGGTAGTTTGAAAAAAAATTTGTTTAATAACGAGTTACATAGGCATTTGTATACAACTTGTTTAGTTCCCGGCGTGATCAATCAAATGGTTTTTATTTCAAGATCGTCTGCGTTTAAAAATATAATTTTTAGGATTCGGGTACATCGAGTTCGAAAGAAACGACAAAAGAAGTTCGTTTGAAAAATTGTGTGTATTTTTTTTTATTTTTTCGTTTTTATAAACAACTTATTTGAATAATGCATTATAAAAACAATCTGTACTAAAAAAAAGGAGAATAGGGTATGTATGCACCAAGAAAGAAGCGTATAAAGTTAATGATCGAGTTGAGTCGTCGTTTAACGCCCGAGCATTTTACACTTGAAAAAGTAGAAATAAAAAAAAAACAAGGGAGAAAAAGGAAAAAAAAGGTGCGTTACGATGTTTTTTCCTTTGGAAATCAGATTGATTGTTTAAAGAGGAACTCCAAGACGAGCGGCGTGCTCGGCGTACTTGGTTCTGTAGATGTTCTCCTTGTCGTACTTGGCTACAACCTGCTCCCAGACATCGGGCTTGTTCTTGGCGAGGAAAGAGATAACTTTCTCGGCGCCTTCCTTCTGCTTCTGAGTACACTTTTCGCAGTTCGTGGCCAAGGCTTCGGGCAATAGACCTGCGTGCACAAGCGTGACACATTTATGTTAAGTTCCGAGTTCTATTTTAAATTTCAGCGCAACTTTTTACGCTTTTAACTCAGCCGGCGCGTTAATAAGCGCGAATATTGTAATTTTAAAGCGATGATTCAATTTTAAATTGGTAATCCGACTTTTTTTTTACTCTTCTTTTACTAGGAAAGGTACCCGGCGATATTATGCACGCTTCCTTGTGGTTAACAGATTCGTATAGCTTTTTTGTTGTTGTAAAAACCGTTCTGGTTATTCGAACATTTTATGCAATTAATTAATGCGACTTTTGTAGAATAAGTATGATATACAATATAAACAGACGTGATATTAATAAAAAAAAAATAATAAACGCGAGACAGTAAGGAAATTAATAAGAAATAAACAGTCCGTCTAAAAACGAATAGGAAAATCGATAGGCTTACGTTTTAATTCATTGGCGTCTGCGGTACATCTGGTGTCCTTAAGTATGCAGTTGATGTAGGGAGTCAGGAGACGCTGGTTACGGAGAATGTCGTCAACATTGACATTGTCGAATTTGGAGGTGTAAGTTTCGGCGGCGCTTGCCACGCCAATGGCGACGCAAAGTACGAGAACTGCAATATTCTTCATGGCTGTGCAGAAAAGGCAAGAATTTTATACACACACGAACGCACCTATATATACGATATTGACAAACATACACGCTGCGCGAGAGTGGGGCTTTTCGCTGATTTGCAATAGTGAAAGGAACGTTGAACCGAGCAACTTTTATACCCAGAACACCGAGCTTTGCTAATTTAATAATTAAACATTTAACGGACTTTTAAATTGCGAATGTTGCAAGCGTCGAATTTAATTTATAAAACAATATTTTTAATAATAAAAATTAAGAAAAGAGAAAACTGATGTTGTGATAGTATTACCAGAAAAAACATTACTTAACAAATGAATAATAAAAGCAAAACAAAAGAAATAAAGGCTCGTAAGAGTATAATAGAGAAAGAGTCAACGGCAGGCCGAGCAGGAGTAGAGGGGGTGGACGGCAAAGAAGCCGAGGATAAAAGTGTAGAGAGCTCACCTGAGTATTAGTCGTACAATCAGGTGCAACTGTCTGAGCCGAGTGGCCGAGGTGTGCTTATATACTTTCTGAGCATCGCGCCTTATTGCGCAAAAAGCCTAGAGGCCCCTGAAAGGTGGGAGACATACATCAACACAACACTGCGAAGACTCTACACTTACAAATTTCGCTCGATTATCACCTCTCCTTTTTTTCCCCCACCTCCTCCTCCTCCACCTTATACCCCCTTCTATCCATTGAGGAGCAGGTCGTTTTTTGGGATTACCATTCAATTAGACGGGTATCTCTCTCTCTCCACTGTCGATATTCACTCCCTCCCCCCTGACCCCGCACTAAACGTTCTGCGTCACCGCATCTCTCGGCTTCTTCAAACTCTCCTGCGGCTTTTTACATTTTTTTTTCTGTATTAGTCTTTCTCGCTCGTTCTCTCTCTCTGCAAGATTAACTGTATTGTCTCGAGAGCCGATCATTAATATTACCTTACGCACGCCGTTCGACCTTATAACTATTCCTTAAGCTTTAACTGAGGAATAACGAAAACAATTAGTCACATCACAATGATTAATCGTCGATTTTTTTTAACGATCTTTAAATAGTTTTTATCTGGGATACCACAATTTATTTTTCACCTTTGCGTTAATTTATTTAAAAATAAAAAAAAGTTCGTGGAATCGTTGACTTTTCCTACTTTTTTTTATTTTTACAGTGAGGATTCTATTTATTATGCATAATATCGATGAAAAATTTATAAGGATTCGTTTATAGTTATAAATAATATAAAATTTCAAAAAATAAAAAGGGAGAAGGATAAAAAGTTCGTCGTTTTGGTAATCGATAAATGCAAAACTCTTTTAGTGATTGGCAATTTTTTTTCGGACAGGAAAACAACAGGATTATTGTCGTGAGCTTTTTGTGGAGTGTATTACGAGCTTTTTTTTGGGAAGACGTCTACGACGAAAAAAAAAAAATTGGCGTCTCGGCTCAAAGATCATCACTAGCAAAACAATTGTTATTCAATCGTCGCGATAACAATCGATTCTGCGCTTTTTATCGAAATAAAATAAAAAGCGATACTCAAAATTGAATTGGTCATTGAAATCCATTGCTATTACATATGCGAGTATAACAGTATCATTTATACAAACAAGTATGATGTAAATGAGAATTAAAGCTATTAGAATATTTTCTTCCGTTAATTCTAGTGTTTAATTTTAACTACATCGCTAAGTATCTACGATGCTTATACGGTAAAGTGGACATGAGTATTAGAATCAGACATCGAGATCAGACGAAATAATCCGCGACTCTAACGACTTGGATTTTATCTTAGCTAGTTAGTTTCGCAAACAAGTTATTGTTTCAGAATAAACACTCGACGGCTGACATCGAGAGGAGCGGTTGATTCGCGAGAAGCATACTTAATTCGAAAACCACACGAAGCTGCTTTATAAAATTTCAGATGATTGAAGGAACAAAAAAAAAAAGATAAAGAATAACAAGGAGAACACAACTTTTATCCTCGAGAGAGAGAGAAAGATGTCTACGCGCGTGTGAGATAAGAGAGAGGGAGACGAAAAAGAAGAAAATAAAACATTTGGATGAAGTTTGTTATTCCAAGGAAAAAAAGTGTCCTATGAGCTACGAATGATGCGCGGCAGGACTGTGTGTGTGTATGTGTGTGCCTACATCGGTGTTCAACTAAAAATGCCGCGAGCGTCAGAGAGTGTTTTTCTACGTCAAACACTCATTGCGGACTTTGGCGTGTGCGTCCGCTGTTGTTCCTTTTTTTTTCTCTTAATTCTCTCGTTTATTTTTTTCCCCCCCAGAGATCTCTCGAGAGAGCAGCTTCTCTTTTTTCCCCCTTCTATAAGCCAGGCGACATTTCGAGCTGGTCTAGCACACAGCTCGCGCGTAAGTAGCCAGGCGTTTATGCTAATTTTTCGGCATATGACCAGCACGAGTCTCTCTCGGGGGAATCGGTCAAATGAGATCATCTTTCTCGAGCGCGCGCGCCGAAATCGTTGCTCGCTTGCGCAAGCAGCGGAGCAGCTTCACGTGTGTATATAGATATATACAGAAACGCTGGGGCCAACCTGTATTCCGAACACGTGTCAAATGTTTTAGCTTTATACAGCTTTATTGCATGTGTCCTTATAAGCGGCTCTCTCTCTCTCCGTCCCAGATTCTATCCCTTACAGCTGCGCCTTATATTCGCGATCTCATTTTACCTTTATTCTCCCTGTGTACTTCGCGTCTGACCTAGGCCTCTTTCGCGTTGGCGGGGCTCTCTTTTATCGCGCGATTTAAGTTATTATCTCCACCTCTCCCCCCATATTCGACCGTCGCGAACTTGAAAATATATATTTTTCACTTCGAGATTTTTATGTCGAGCTCCTTTTTCCGTCTCTCGGTCGCGCGCATATGTTACACGCCGAACTGCATTAACATATTTACTTATAAACGTGACAAACATTGACGATGTTGGTCTTTTTTTTTATAATACCTCTTTTTTTTTCATTCTTTTGTATCTAGCGAGAACGAAATTAAAATTTTTTGACTTTGATAAACCAAAAGTTTAGCCGTTGAATTATTAATTTTTACACTTTACTTGCGACGTTTGTTTTTGTTTTTTCCTAAGGAAAATCTGGAGAAAACAAGAACGTTGTAAAATAGGGAGTATAATGATATGGTATTATTATGGCTTAGTGAAAAAAAATTAGCATAATTGTTATTATGTGGAGCGAAGGTAACGCTAAGGTCAATCGTGAATGTCCGACTAAAAAGGAGAATCGCCACGAGGGAAAACATTATAAGCTGCTTGCGCGCGCGTGATTATTTTTTTCAGAGCTGGATTGCCTCAAGATTTTTATGTACGACGACAATTGCGTACGAACTTGCGATTATTATTTCTATGTAGGAAATGGAAAATCAAAGCTATACACATAGCTTTTCCGCGTACAAAGGTGAGTCTCTATGGGCGATCGTCTACAGTTATTTCCAATTCGAATCGAGTTCGTAGCGTATACTAAACTCATTAAGAATTTCTCATTTGGATTTGATATATTTCAGTCATTTTTTATATCCTCCTCCCGCCCCTAGGATAACAATGTGCGTAGGAAAAATATAGCCTTTTTTTCTTTGTGTTATAAAAGTACGCGAATAGGCACATTAATCTTCGTGTGATTAACGACTTGTACAAAATGCTGACGTGTAAATTAATCGTCACTCAATTATTTTTCTCACAGACGCACGTACCTATATACGAAATTCTCCCATTGAAACTTGGGCTAACTATTGAAATCGGCTATCAAAAATCGACGATGCTCATTTGTTTGAAATTCTTAAACGATGCAAAATTTTCGTCCGCATTTCCAAGCAAAAATGATTCTTACCTTCAGATTTTTTTAAAAATCATTTATTTAACTTATAAACACTTGCCAGTCACATCACATACTACTAAAATGGAAATATTGTCACGTTAAACCTTGAAGATGCTTACCGAGGTGGCTACAAAAGTCCGCAATTTTTTTTTCTTTTTTTGAAAAATCCTTCGGATATTTGTATTCAAACTTAACGCTTGCATAATGGTCTTTAGCGGTACGCGAAAACAGATGTTTTTGACTCATATATTTCGTTATTTTGATTGTTCCCCAAGGATTACTTTAAAAATTTGAAAAACTAAATTTGTTATTTTTGATTAATAAGTCAACAAAATTATGTTTGTTTCATTTCCTTGAAGTATCGAGTAGAATCAAGTATGAGTCAAAATCAGGTATATTACGTACTAGTCTTTTTTTCGAAAGTGTATTTCAACTCGTCAGAATACGCAGATTTCGTCTTGGGTAATAAGAAAAAAAAATATTCCGTTAATATTGGCTAAAACTGTGATTCATGAGTTGTTTGCGTTTAAGAAACGATTTTTTACGGTTCGAACTTCATGTTTTGCAACGCGATGTTTTTATTTTTATTTTTTATACGGCTAGTGTATTTTCGATTTTCGAAATAATCTCTCGTAAACTAGCTCGTGTACTTTTTCAAATGATGTCTGTATATACTATATTCTTTTTTTAAATTCTATGTGAAACGTGAACTCTCGCGTTGCACGTGAAGAGCACGTGTTTAAACGTGTTTTTAAGGGAATTGGGTAAAATATTGTATGAAACAAAAATATCATTTTGACTGCAACATTTATTTCAATTGAACTAAAACTCAATGACTTATGATAATATACTTATAAAACTAAATATATTTACAGTAAGAAAGTTTCTTGAATAAATGTACAATAATTTTTTTGCTTATAACAAAACATGTCATATTTATACATTGCAATGCGTGATGTTCTGTATCTACTTATCGATACATTACAATAATTATGTACAAGAGAAAAATATCTAGCATTTTGTTTTTCTAAGTTTTGTGTCTCTTACATTCACTACTTCAAGCTCACACAATTAAAATATAACTATACATTCCAAGGTAAAAATTGTAAGGAGTGTATTTTCTGGATAAAAAAAATTCAACCTGAATTTAATGTAAACAAATCTGTGTTGTATTTAATTACAAAAATTATTCTTTACTTATCACGCGCCATACCATTTTTAAAGAATACTATCATTTCGTCATTTATGAAATGACTTTAGTTATATTTATATATGTACAGTAATATCCCACACAGATCAATGCACATTTCGAGAAGAGGCAACAATGTGACAAACCGACGATGTATGTCATGTTACAAGTTATTTAATATTACTCTAAGGTGATTTCTTTTTTCTTAATTTATACACAATTGTGTGAGTGTATAACTGTGAAGAAATACAATGACTTAGATGTTTGCATTACAAATAGTTCAAAGAGAATGATTTAAAATTTTAAGTTTTTTTAAATATTCAATATTTACAATCAATCTTATGCATCAAAAAATATTTTCATTTGTGAAACTATTTATACAAAACTTATAATTATTATTTCGTTGCTGTAATCATTCTCTTACTGAATATTTAACCTTTTATTACATTTTTCAAATTAAAAAATATTTGTTTCTTATCTGTAAGATTGGCAAAATCATAATGTTAAGAAACTTTTAATAAGCCCAATCAAATTACTACAAAATAACAAATACCTAATCGATGTCTTTTCAATATTACTTAGCTAATAGTAAAATTGATCTAAAATTTTTTTCTTCAGTCTAAACTTTATTCTAGTTTGCAGCAATCCAACCATTAGCCACTAAGTAATGGAGTATCTTACTTTCTGGTTCTGATTGAGGAGCAACATTTGACTTTCTATTGCCATTTAAATATTCCTGAAATTAAATCGATAATTATATTACTAAGAATAATCTTATTGTTTTTATACAATTTTAAAACAATTTATTGTAAAATAACGAAAAAAAGAATCAAAAGAGAATATGCAATGAATGATTAATGTATAAATACCTGTAATAAAAGCGTTTTTTGTGTGATGTACTGTGTTGGTTTTAAATCCAACTGAAGACACAATAATTTTTCTTGCTTGGTAAGAAGATGCGCAGCAGCTTCAGCCTCTATATCTCTGACATCATTTTCGCCCTGGTTTGTTAACGTTTTTGACGTTGTCAAAATATTGTTGCCTTTCTCGAATGAACTGGAATTGTTTGATTGTTGAGAGGAAGCATTAGAATTGTTATCCAACTCCGCCCAGTGACTGGTTGGAGTCATCGTCCGACTGATGGTTGAAGAATTGCTGTTGGCCAAGTCGGTTTTTGCAGTGGATTTTCGGTCGGTGAAAAAATAATTTTTTTCGTCGTCTCTGCAATTTTGAGACAGAAAATGTTTAATAATCACCTTTAAAAAAAAACCGAAAAAATTCTCTTATTCTAAGTAATTGAACTTTACCATGATAATAGACCGACAGACGAATTCACGATCGTATATGTCACCTACTATTGTTTCTGTATATATTTTCATGCAAGAAAATAAATAGTACTAATCGAAAATTAAAAAAAAAAAAAGAAAAAAAAAAGGTTTTGAACTGAATAAAAATAACATTTCAAAGCAAACTGAAATAAAATCTTACCTTCTTCTTGAGGTTTGGCGGTGCATTGTTTTGGATGACCCACTGCTGCCCTAAGTGAAATGCAAACTGATACAATCTGTTCACAAACGCCTGGCAACACGCACCACAAACAATTGAATTAGTTTATGACAAAGCAAAAGCCGATGCTTTTTGTCGTAAAAAATATATTGCTTTTTACATATTTTATATTTGATTGTTGCGTATATTGCCAGCTTATTGTAATAATAATAATAATAATGTGTGTATATATTGTAATAATTTACCTATTAGTATTTAACAATTGTAACTAAAAAACTTTTTCTACAAAAGGGCTTTAAATGACAAATACATATAATAAACAATAGTTCAATTACAATTAATGCATGCAACAACCATTGTCATAAACTTCAGCTGTCTTAAGCCCAATAAATTCAAATGTAAAGAAAAGATTATTAAAGTAATATTTCATAAATATGCATTTAAATTAAAATGACACCGAAACAATCTATGACTAAATATTAAAAATCACTTACAGATTTTTTTTCCGACCAATGGTCTACACCATCAGCTTGTCCTTGTGCCTGAGCCATTACTTGTTCAAAATGAGTACATTCCTCGTGCCTTGTAATTCCATTTTCCCGATAACGGAACAGTTCCGACAGTCTTAATCGTAATTCCCTTTCTTTTTCAAGGTTGGCCAAAAATTGCTCATATTCTTGTGCAGTGTAGAATTGGGCAAAAACTCTCATACGATCTCTAAAGTCTCTGCAAATGGAATATATGTTGTTTAACTTTTTCCTTTGATCAAACTTAGATTTTAATTATTAAATAAAAATGACATACTTTTCTTCTTTAGTCTGTTTTTTCTTAACTCCTTTTTCTTTCCTAGTGGCTGTGAAAAATGCTGATACCAATTGATAATCTCTTACAACACGTTTTCTTCTAGCCCTTTCCCTAAGATTATTAGTGTACATATCAACTTGTGCAAGTTTTAGAGCAATATCAAGGTCGTCATCTTCGGCAGGGTTCAAGAAAAGAGAAGACACAAGAGATTCTGCTTCATGATTATAATCACGTTCAAAATCATCTCTCTGTGGCATGTAACCAAGTTGTGTTGCTTCATCTTGTGTTATATCCAAGGGAGGTAAACGTGACGTCAAGTCTGGTGACAATGGACCATGATCAGAATCAGTTTGGTCTGTGAGATTTGGTGCATAAGTTTCAGTGGGTGGCCAAGTATATTTTCCAATGTTTCCATCAAGGTACCTTGCAATGTATTCATCTTTAGCCTCTGTAATTTAAAAAAAAGAAAATATTAGCAAATGTGCTTAAAAATAAAAAACTTATGCTCATAAAAAATTGTCAATTTTACCTTCTGGTGTTCTAGTTTCAATATGCTTACTGATGTCTTCCCAATTCCCATAGCCAAACTGTTCAATTGCATCAAGTAGTCTAAGATGTTCTCTAGCAGTCCAGTTCCCTCTTCCATTGAATATACTAATTGTGCCAGAGTCCTTTAATAAAAAATTGTTGTTAAAAATAAATTTAACAAGTTAAGCACAAAAATAAAAAACAATCAATCAATATTTACCATAAATTGATAGGAATGATCATTTTTGTGTTGTCCTATCTCAGCTCCAGCAGAGAAGCACTGGAAAATATTAATCAAAATTAATAAAATTTGAAAAGCAACTATTTTGGCAATGATGAAAAAAAAAATGTGAAAATGTACTTGTTCATTCATTGGAAAAAGTAAAAGAGCAGTAGTCATTTGTTATTGTTATTGTTGTTTTTTCGTTATCGTTATCGAAATAAGAGCGCTTGCGGGATTTGAAGAGGAGAACGATCTGTCGTGTGGGTGGGGGTGAGGAGGGGGCGGCGGAATCGGAGCGAGAGGAGGGCGCGAAAAGCTACATCTTTCTCTGTCTGCGTATCTCCGTCTTTCTCTGTCTTATGCGGCGCAGTCTCACCTGCAGGCAGAGATCGAAATCCGGGCACTCGACGCACTTGACCCGTAGCCCAGAGATGTCTTCCTGGCAGTAGGTGCAGTTGTACTTGGCGTAGAGATCTGAAACGAACGAGGCAGAAGGGGGTGGTTAAAATAGCTGCTGCTGGGATATAGCTAGCGCGCAAAGAGGGGATGGCTAGTCGAAGAAGAGAGCAACGTACCCGCCATGTTTGTTCGGTCGCCCCGGTGGTGGCAGCGGCGTCGGCGGCGACGAGCAGCTCGCCTCGTTTACCAGGAGGCCCGTCTCAAGACGGTGCGGCGGCGGCGGGGGCGGCAGCTCCGCGCTGTAGCAGCGGCCGGGGAGCTGCTAAGCGTCAGGGCGGCGCCGAGAGCTGCTCAGCAGGCGCGCACGCCCTGTTTGGCTGTCCTGCTGCCAGCGCGCCAGCAGTCTCTCTCTGTATTATTCAGGCCCGCTGCTCCGGCAGCGCGCCGAGGCCGTTGCTCGAGCCCATTTTCATTTACACGCCCGGCCCCTGCAGCAGCAGCGGCAACAGGAGCTCTCTCTCTCTCTCCTCTCGCCGCTCCTTCTCGCTTCGTCTCTCTTGCACTTGCGCGCTTCTATCCTCTCTCACCTTGTCGCGCTCTCTCGCTCCCACTCGTGGCTAGTGCGTGACGTCGTGGCCCCCGCGGACCCTCGATTGTTCGATTCGCGCTCGCCGATGAGTCTATCTCCTACCTCCTCCAACCCACAGAGCTCTCCCTGCCGAGGCAACCCAACGCTATGCTGTGACGCCGTCACACACTCTCCCGCCGCGGAGCACAAGCAAGCGAGCAGCCCAGGCCGCTACAGCTGCCAGCTCAGAAATACACTCCTCGTGCGTGTATATATTTACGTGCTCTCTTTACCGCCCTCCCCTCTCTCCCTTCACACACGCACGCTTCTCTAGCGTACGTGCAAATGCTACCATCTGTGCGGTATATATATGTATATATATCTTGTAGCGCTACTTACCCGTTGGCTGGACGCTTCTCGCAGAATGTGCGGATTGGCTAGCTCCGAACTCCGAAACCGACGGCGCGTTTACATCTCTCTCCCCCTCCCCCGCCCGCTGCCAACCTTCGTGCCACGAAGCGCCGCCACTCTTTGAAATCGAGCTGACTGGCGTTCTTGTTATTTTCATAGCATTATACAAAGTTTATTTGGCCATTAAAATTATGTTATTTTCTTTCTTATTATTATGAAATAATGTCTTTGTTGATTATAATTTTTACGGAATATTTAAAACTGGTCAACTTTGTGACAATGAGACTTTTATAAACGATCGGTTTGAGTAGCGAAGTTTCCGAGTTAACAACGCTTTTCTACTGTTTCGTAAATCAAATTGTCACGTTAGTTTTCTTTTATCGTTAATAATAAAGTAGGTTAAAATTGCATTGATCACGTTTAATTATTCGTCTCGAAAGTGGTTGTTAAAATATCAATGAACAATTGGAAATGAATCGTCTTCGAGGAATCGTCCTGTTTCAGAACGGAATGCGCTATGTAAAATTAATTTTCATTAGTATTTTCAATAAGTTATTTGTACTATCAAATGGGAATGAAGTATAAAACAAAAATTTTTTCTTAGATCAATTACGATAAAAAATTATGTTTTCCCGATTTGGAAAAGAATTATTTTCACACGGCGTCTAGTTTGTTAAAAGAGACTAGATTTAGCGAAAAACCCTTGTCAGTGAAAAAGTTGAAACTTAAACAAGCAAGGATGCAGGTACAGTTTGCAATGACAATTTTTCATTGTATTGTAATTACAACGCTCTGTAATGAGTATAAATAAGAATGTATAAAAATTTTAATATTACAGAAAGATGATGGAGTACCAGTTTATTTAAAAAAAGGTTTTCGTGACAAATTGTTGTTCAACATAACTTTAGCAGGTGTCATACTTGGTTTTTTACATAGTCTTAAAGTTTTATCTTTGTTAGTACAAGGAAAAACAGCTGATGATTTATGAAAAATCATGTAAAATTGAGTTTTTTGATTTTGTCACTGAAATTATTTACTAATAATTTGAAATTTGGAGAATGATGGATCTTAAAATATAAGTTTTTTGTATCAGAATAAAAACATTTTATTCAATTAACAATAAGAAGTATCTTTATAAAATATTTTAAGGCACACATGTCTATTGATCTCTTTTTTTTTATCAACAGCGCACTCATTATTGAAAATGTACAATAGTCATACAGAGCTTTTTTAAATCTTTAAATATTTTTATATTAAGCATATAATGCTGTTATCACAGAATAAAAAAAATATATTTATATATATACAGAGTATTTATAAAACATTTACACTAATATTTTTATATCTAAACTCTATTTTTTATAGTGTTTGAAAATTTTTATGTATTATGACTCTCACTTTTTAAATTTTAAATGAGAATATTAACTTTTTTACACTGTAGATTACATTCAAGATTATTATTTAAAAATTTTAAATGTTTGTACTTTAAAGTAATTTTTAAAATCAAAATACAGTTTAGCTTTGTTTTCTTTTTTGTACTAAAGTGTGTAATGCTTCATTAAGCAGCATCAATGTTTCAGAAAGTGGTTTTTCCATAAATTCATCTGTGATGTTATCAAAAATAGTTTCTTCACCTGGAACTATTTCTTCTCTGAGTTCTTTGAATAATTCTATTATTTTTCTTAAGCTTTCTTTAGAATCTTTATGCTGCTTATCTTCAGCACTTTGAAATGACTGTTGGTCAACTTTTACAGTTTCTTTACTGAAAGTGTTGTCGCTTAAAGCATTTGATTTATCTTCTAAAACTTTTAGTGACTCTGAATCATCTTGAACAAAATTATCCTCAAACTCTTTAAACTGATTTATGATATTTCTAATTGTTTCTTTTATGTTTGTTATTTTTTCTTTCTCATTTATTTTATCATTTATTGATTCTTCAGATGGTACTGATTGCTTTTCATTCTTTGGTATTATTTCCTCAGTTTTTATATCTTTTTCATCCTCTGTTTTGAATTTTTTAATTATTTTGTCAACACTTGAACCATTTTGGCTTTTTGATTTACTTTCAATTTTTTTTTCTTGAATGAGCCTTTTCACAGCTTCTTTAATAGTTTTGGATTTTCGACTTTCATTAAATTGATTTGTTTGAATACTTTCCTTTTCGTTTTTTAATTCATTCACTTGAGTATTTGTAATTTCACTGTTATCTGCTTTTTCACTTAAGTTGTTTATTGATAAGTTAGCATCTACTTTTTTAGTTTGTTTGATAGATTTGTTAATTGCATTTTTTGTATTTCCATTTAATTTGTTAGTAATAATTGGTGATTCAACTTTATCAAGAATATTTTTGTTGATTTTACCTTCAGTAGTTTGAGTTTCTATTTTTTTTTCAACAGAAAGTTTTTGAGGAACCGTTTTAGTTACCGATTTATTTTTTTCCGTTGGCTTATTTTCATTAACTTTCAAATTAGTCACCTGTTCACTCTTACTAAGTGCGTCTGCTACCGAATCTTTAACATTATCTGCAGATTCATTTTCTTTTTTTAATGATTGTTGAAAACTACTGTTGCTACTTTCTTGCAATTTCGAATTAAAATTTTCTTCTTTTTCTGTTTTATTGTCTATTACCACTTCTTCAACATTGACCACTTTTTTTACTGTCTCTACTTTAATTTCATTAGATTTTAAATCATTTTTTGTGATTGCTTGAAGTTTTATGTTCTCTTTTCTTTTTAAAATAAAAATAGTAGGTTTTGTCTTGATTCTTACAGGAGGCAGCATAGAATTATAATTAAGTTCAATGTTTGAATAAGCATCTACCCAATCTAAAATTTCATGAGTTTTTAAATAAGGTTTAATGCTTGGTGAATATTTACTTTTTGCTTCCATTAGCAAATGTGTAAATTTCAATATTTCTGAATCATATGCAGTTAAATTTTCTTGTTTGGAATATCTAAAAAAAAGTTGTTTTTAAATTATTTTTTATTTACTGTTTGAGTGTGCCAATTGTACTTACATCCATGAAGGATTAGTTTGGGTGAACCTGGAAACTCCTGTTTGTGCAGTTAATACATCAATATGAATATTAGCTGTTCCATTGTAATCTTTTTCAATCCTATGTAATCTTGCTATTGCCATACCACCTGGATAATTTAAACCAGCCAAGCACAACAAAAACATTGAAAATAGTGCATTAAAAATTATGTGTCCAATCAGACACAATGCAGCCAAGTTATTAAATGTTGATTTATTTCGATTTTCCCAGCTTGAAAAATAAGAATGAATATTAGATACAAACCTCTTTTACCAAAACATTACAACTCTTTTTTTCAATATAATTATATCATACATGAAATAAAACTTACATACGATGGCAGGCAGCAGCCACACTGACATTTAGTAGAGGAAAAACATACATGATGAATCTTAATTCCTTGTGTGGCAGAAATGAGTAAAATAAAACAAATATGATTCCAGGAACAGTTAAAAGTCGAACTCTTGAATCTAAAAACATTCCTAATGGCACAAGTAAGTAAGAAAGTGCCATACCCCTTGGAAGTGCTGAATAAAAATACCAAAGAAAAGGTGATGTCTAGTAAATATTAAGAATAAATATTTAAATTTCTGCCACATATGTCATTTTAAAAAGTTAAAAAGGATACACCCCATTCACTGCTTTTATTTAAAATTGTATTAAAATAAAAAACTTCTCCTTCTGGCCAAAGAATACGTCTCCAAAAATAAGAATCAACTGTAATTGTCAATGCTAATAAAAATATACCAGTTGGAATAATAATTTTCAATGCTCTAAAATAGAATCATTTTAATATAAAACTAAAAACTCTTCAGATTTTATAATAAAAAATTATTCTCACCTTGGTATAGTTAGTCTCATGTAAGCTATGTCATACAGTAAAAACAAGCCCAAGAGCATAGCAATTTCAGCTCTAAAGATGATAATTGCTGCCCCGGATGATATAATAAATAAAACATGATTCTGCTTGAGCCATCCATACAAAGCAAGCAATACTGTTGAGAATAAAATCAATTTTTAGTTTAAAATTTAAAAAATTATAAATTATAGAAAAAAAAATTTTGTAAATCTTTGTGGTCATACCAAGTGGCATTGCCATAGTATTTGGTAGGGGTCGGCTGAGATAGTACATAAAATGGTATTGAGTAACAGTTACAATAACCAACCATTTTGCAAATTTCTTGCCAAAAATGGACTGTAAAGCACTTTTATACAGTTTGAAAGTACATATCACTAGTAAACCTAAAACAGCTCTTACTAAAAAAGAAACAAAAAATTATATTTAACATTACAAGTGAGATGCATAAAATAAAAACAAATTAGAAAACTTACCAATATATTGGGAAAAAAATTTATTTAATTTCCAATATTTAACAGCAGCAACAGCTGGTGAGGCAATGCTTGATATTACTATAGGACCCAAAAATGTTCTTGGCACCACACCAGGAAACTCATGATGATCGTACTAAATAGTAAGAGACTTTTTAGTTTTCTAAATTCATTTTAATTAATGTATTTTAAGCAAGCTAATCTAAATTATCTAGTCAAATATATTTAATAAACTCAACAATTATGAAAAATATCAATAAAAAGTATCGAGCGTAATCAAACAAAATATATTTTCATTAACAAAACATCAATTTTTTTTAGTGAATCCGATTAAAGCTGGATGTTGACAAGCTGTCAAGCGTAAGGTGTATATTTGGCATATGAGAGAGAGAGAGAGAGCACAGCATAGGAAAGAGCACGCGATAATCTTGGCAATACTTTGTCGCGTGTGAATCCGCGCAAAACGAAGAGGCGGCTTACCTCGTTTAAATTAGATCCATGGTACAAAAGGTCGTGCATAGCTTGGAGATTGAAGCTTTCCTCGACTTTGGTGAACGGACAGTAGAGCAGATGAACTGCCGCTATCGATATCATTAACTGATCCATCGCGGCCGGTAGATGTCCAGGTTGGCGTGTTCTGGGGCAGTTTATAAATTTACCGGATTCTCGTCATTTTTTGATGAAGGTGTAAGTTATAAAGGCTGCTGGGAAAATAGAGGAGCACACGCACGCACGGCACGTCGCCCGGATATTCTGCGCTTACGAATTTACGCGAGAGGCGCAACTGTGCTGCTCTGCTCGTCGTCTGCTTTCCGCCAACGTGTGTGCGTAAACACTGATGACGGTGTTGCCGCCGCGCCGCCGGCCGCGCCATGTATATATATACATATGTATATAATAAGCTGCGCTCTCGCTCGCGGTATTTGCTCTTTTCTCATTCTCTCTCTTTCTCCTATCCGTTTGTTGCTGCGATTTCAGAGTCACAGACATGCTGCTGCTCTTCGGAATATTAACCCTAGTTTTAAAATAGAAATATTCAAAGAAGGTATTTCTTTTATCCCTTCGCGCATCTTTATTTAATTTATTCAAGGATCGTTGGTTTATGTAATAAACAATGTATTATTATTATTAACGAAAATTTTGTATTATTACAACAGTTAATCTAAAAATTTCAATTGCATAAGTATTTCACATTAGAATGATCTTTACGTTCCATCCGCATATTTTACCGGCTTTTTTCGTTACTGGCTTTTCTATCTTACTCGTTCGAATTTGAATAAGAAATAAGCACTTCTCTTGTTTCTTCTAATAATCAATAAAAGACAAAAGTTATTAGCGCGAAAAACATGTTTTCCACAGATTAGGTTTACCTTCTACCTTAGACAGTAGCTGTAGATGGAGACGACTTCGGCCTTTACTTACTGCTTTCCTCTTCTGACAGTGTCTCTCATGACTCAACTCGGAGAGGTTACACTCGGAGCTTGAACTTCTTATTTGCTGCCTTCAATACGGAGCTCGAATGACTCGCAGTACAGTTCACCCACGCTTTCGTTCCTACACGTGAACTATTCGAAGACGATTTACACAAGGAAGGAGTCAGTGATAAAATCATTTGTTTTCGTTTTATTGTCGTCTTATTAGATCACAAGCTTTCATTTAAAATTTTAAATCGAAATTTTTTTTCTCATTTTTCATGTGGTAACAAAAGTTTATTTCATACATCTTATACATTAATCAATTTTAGTGCAGAGAAAATTTATCATTTTTCATTTTTATTATCATTATGTAATTATTATTAATGAATATTCACTTTTTTTTTAGTGCGCATAGTAAAAATCAATATAATTTTCAGCGTGTTTTTTTACAAGTATAAAATAGCATGATAAAGCTTTTATTTTCACTCGTAACACGTAACATTTTTAAATATTTATTTCGATCACAGGCTTTGTATCAAGACACTCATTGCGGCGCGAACGATAGCGTATTTTTTTTAATTTTTACTTTTATAGATAGTATTTTCGTCGATTGCCCAATTGACTTCTCGTTAAGTACACTTGATTTTTCAACTGTAGTTTATTTTTCGTCGAGACGCTATACAATAAAATTTTCTTGAGCGGTATTAATATTTTTTTTTTCTATTTCTCAATTTAAACGACCACTCGTCAATACATTTGTTTCGATATACTTTTGGTCATTATCAACTTTTACAAAATGTAAAAAAAAAAATTCAATAAAAATTAAAAGATATAAAATTTAACCGTATCCAAATAATTTAAAAACAAGAAAAAAAAAATTAAAAAAGAATTCTCAAAAAAAAAGAAAAAAAATGAAAATTGCCGCGTATAACAATGAGCTTAGGTGTAAACTACAGCCGATTTGTCGGTTAGCCATATAATGCTGAAGTGTGAAATCTAGATGTTAAGCTGGCACTGCAGGACTAAAAGATGATGCTGCTGATGATGGTGGTAGTGGAGGGAGATGACAGATATCGAGGATACGCCGATAATTGTAGTATTAGCAATGAGCTGGCCGATTATAGAAATTGGCTAGTGGCCGGGGATACAGGTATACCCCTGCATTTCCCAAACTACTTCTCCCCCGTCATCCCCTAACCCCCACCAGCACCGGGGACGGTCTATTAGGGAGGAGGTGAGATAGAGAGCGAGCGGTAGGGATTTAACGCCTGAGCTTGATGGGAGGACGGTTATGTGGCTTGTTGTGCTGCATGTTCTCGCACTTGGGTATGTGCCGCTCGGCCGCTGCCTTGGAGAACTTGCGCGAGCAGTGCGGGCACTGGATGTAGTCGCTGTTGTCGCTCGGCGGCGGCGGCGGCAGGTCGCTGAGCTTGCCACCGCCGTCGAGGTGGGCCTGCATCTGCTTCGCCGAGCGTATGGCGTTTATGAAGTCCTCGTGCTTGCGACGCCAGTTCGACGTCGACGTGGACTTTGGCTCTGGCTTCGCTGGGCCCTTGCCCTGAAACGCCGATTTATAATATCATTCTCGTTTAGCTGCGGTTATTTTCTCTAGGTATAAGGATGCTTGGTTACCTTCTTCAGCGGCTGCTTCGTGACGAAGGGCTCGAGCTCGGTGCCCTTGACGCGCTGCGTAAGCGCGTCGAATTGCTTTCGCTTCTTTTGCGCCGCCTTCGCGCATATCTGCTCGTGAAGATTTATGCGCTCGGAGGTGAAGCGGCGCTTGCAAATCTTGCAGGTCGTCAAGTCGCTGAAAGCCCAGAGTTCGGTTTACGTTTTATTTTATTACCCACGTTACCCGCAGCAGCCTCAATAAGCATATCGCCGCCTCGGTTAATTTGCCGATTATCCCAGCAATTGCTTAATTGACGCTAAAGCAACGTTTATACATATGCATGTGCGCGCGTATACATCCAAAGAGGTGTGTGCGCGTGTGTGTTACGTACCTTGGCGTCGGCGCGTTCAAGTTCGACTTTGGCTTCTCGTGGCTTCTCGGCCCGGTGGAATTTTGATTGCGACTCGACTGCAGGTTGGCGTTCGTCGTGAGGGACGCGGTCGCCCGTGCCGATGCTTGGTTATGCCCGGAGATCGGCTTCTGCGCAGACGGTACTTTTGATAAGTTTTTGATGCCCATTTTGCTATTCATAACTCTTGATTTTTTTTAATTTTTTTTTTTTATTTTTTAAACGAGCCACCGGCCGATTATAATAAGTCTCTTGTTATATTGTCAACGAAACTCCATGAAAGAAAAAAGGTACTTCAATTTTTCTCCAGCTTTTTCATCTGTATGCGTGTGAGCGCGCGCGCGTGTGTCTGTGCAAAAGAGAGAAAAGGAGGGAGAAAGAGAAAAATAGTATACACAGCCTGTCGTCCCAGCCCCCACGTTACTGTTTATTCGTGAATCCAACCGATATTCCCGATCGATTTCGCATTTCCATTGTTCCGCGCGCTGTCTCTCTTTCTCCCTTGAAAATCCATATGCGCGACTCTACAGTCTACAGTCAGTGTGTAAACGTCTCCGTCTAACCCATAAATATAGGTCGGTTAGCAACATATATGTCGTACAAAATAAACACATAGCTCACCTCGTCGATAAACAAATCGGAGGAATGATTAGCGGCGCCGGTGAGACTCGACTTGCGCTGCTGGTTCGCCTCTGCAAATCCATTATCTCGGCCAGACGCTCCTCCACTCGACTCGACGATCCTATTCAAAAACCTCAAGCTCGTCGAGCCTTTTAGTCCCGTGGTAGTCTGGCTTTGCTGCGTCTGCTGCTGCTGTTTCGAGGACGATTCAGAATTCGCGTCAGTACAAAAGGCGAGTCTCGCGCGATAGGTTCGACAGGCGCTCGGCGGCTCTTTGCCCTCGGCGCTCCTCCCCCCTACCTCTCGACTTTTATCCGAGGCTTTAGCCGTGTGTCCGCCTGTGGCCGCGTTGTTGTTGTTTTTCCGCGTGCTCGTCGTCTCCGCTGGCGTCTGCCTCGTCCCGCTCCTCTTTGGCTTTGTCGAATCTGCATTTACGGTTTTTATCGTACTAGAGGGAAATGTTTGACGTTTACAAGTCTGCCCTTGCTGAGACAAGCCTCGCCTACCGCCAGCCACTCGTACGATCGCCGAGCGAGAAACCGACTTGCTCTCCACTACCGATCTCCCATCCTCGTTTCTCCCGAGCTTTAACGACCTGCCCACGCCTCTAGGCTTGCTCGGCTTCTTCCTGCCGCAGGCCAACTTTGCCTTCACGCTCACGCGGTTCAGTTCGATCGAGTCCCTGGCTTGCAGCAGCTTTTTACCTCCCGTAACCGTCCGCCCTCGTACCGATTGCGCCTTCGGCCTTTTAGCCGATGCTCTGACTACCTTCTGCTGCTTGCGCCTCAGTACTTTGCTCATCCACGAGCGCGTCTCCCTCTCGAATCCCCTCTTCTCGCTCTGGCCTCCAGTCTCGGTTTTGCAGAGCCTGCTCGACTTTGGCCCAACGTTATTCGTTTTGCTCTGCTTGTCGCGACGCTCTTGACGCCCCGATAAATCCGCCACGTCGACTCGGACGTAGTCGAAGTAACTGAAGGACTGGTCGACCGAGTGCCGCTTGTACAGGCTCTCGTGGCACATCTGCTCGAACATGTTGCGCTTGAACTCGAACGACGCCCTTCTCGCCTTGAGGCTCGGCTCCTCCGCCTCTTCACAGCTTCCCTTGCAAAGCTCCGACCTTTGGCCGCTCGGTCTTTCGATGCTCCCCTGCCTGCCGATTACTGATTCTCCACAGCCTGCTGTTGATTGCTCCTTCGCGTCGACCTGTTGAATTGCAGATGCCGACGGCTCCCTTTTCATGAGCCTCGAGCCTGCGTCTTGAATCGATTGCTCGCGCTTCTTCGTTGACCCTGACAAGTTGAAAATGCGCGTTTTTCCCGGCGACGCTGCTTCTGGCTTTGGTCGAACGTCGAGAAAGTTGGCTTTAAAGGGTTTCAACGTCGTCAGTACAAGTCTGATGTAGCTTAAAACCATATCCACTTTGCCCGGGCTAGTTTTTTCTTCGTATTCGTATTCATTACCTTGACTCTCCTTCTCGGCACTTTGGCCGGGCTTGTTGCGCATTATGTCGCAGATGATCGAGGTGGATTTTAAAGCGCCCGACACTGCAGCCGGCAGACGATCCTCGTTGACTTCGCCAGGAAGTTTGAACTTGCGGCAGTTTGGCTTGCTGACTTTGTCGTCGGTTTGCCGGCGTTTCAAGCTCGGCTTCAGCTGCTGCTGCTGCTGCTTGGTACGCTTTTTGTAACGCTGCAGCTTGTTTATTTTCAAACTCGAACTTTCCGTCATGTTCATCAAAGTCGATTGCCTGACAAACTCACTTCTGCGTCTTTACATACATACACACGAGAATAAGAGAGAGCTTTGCCACTGGTTAGTCACTATGTAGGTTCTCGTGAAAGCGCAATTGCCGATATAAATTATACGGCCAAGTCGCGCTAACGCGAAAATTAACGGCGCATTATGTCACACATTGATGTAGAGGCGAGCGAGAGAGAGCGAAAAAAAGAGGTTCACATCAAGGTAGTTATGGAGTTATTTAACACGTGGTATCTCCGTCAGGGGGACGATCGAGCTGCAGGCCTTATGTCACGCTGTTTCTTTTCTCCATATCTGAATTAATTAGACAAACGGGCGTTTGCGGCAAAAAAAATATATCCAACACATAGAGATTTAGCTTATTTACATGAGCGCGTTATGCCGTTAATCACCGAGAGAGCGGGCAGGTTTCCTTGCGAGCGCGTACACACACTATATGAGAGAATCGGTATACACATCGAGATCGCCTGAATATTTATTAACAATGAAAATGATGATGTCGAGACGAGTAGAAGAGAGCCAGGGTTTCTTATACGCTCGAACGGCTATAGATAATCAATGCTGGCACATTTTATTATACCCCATTTTGCCCCCCTTTTCTTTATTATAACATTGATTATTAGGCTATGACAGGTCGATGAACAAGCAAATAATATTAAGTTATCAATAATTCGTGGATTAATGTACGGGGGTGGGAGAAAAAAAGTCCAAGCGATGGCGAGGCACTAAGCTTGATTGCGCGATGTACACAAACGCGTATAGTACACAGCGAGAGCGATAAAATATATATACACATATACAAATGAGAGATAGAGCGGGCAAACAAAGACGCGCGTGAAATATGAAATGGGGGGGTGTATTATCGACGTGGCGCATCTGGTAATGCTGGCGATGGCCAACGACAAAAAAAAAACAACAACAGTGGCCTGGACAAAAAACACTCACCTCGGCTCGGTGTGCTTCTTACTCGACTGCAAGCCCTTGCCGCCGATGCTCCTCGTACGCTCAACTTTCACATCGGACGATTTTCCCTCGATCGACTTTTTCGCCTCTCTCACCACCGAATTGCTGCCAGCGTCTTGGATGATTTTTCTCGTGAATCCCTCGTTCTCGGCATTGGAGCCGCGCCGACGCTTGTCCGGGTCGAGGGGCTCGTGCGACTTGGCTAGCATGCGATTGCGCTCCATCGCCTCGTTATCGATGACCTCGTCGATGTTTATCTGGAAAACAAACGGGCCCGCGTGGCCAGCTCGTTATCTCGCCGCAGCTGCCTTATCACCCTCGGCTCCCCCCGCCCCAATGTGAATTAATTTTGTCAACCCGTTCCGTATTATCGTATATAAGAAGCACTATTATCCCTTTTCTCAGGCTACTCTGGCGAAAAGCTTTAAGGAAGGATACGGCCAATAGGGAGGAGGAGGAGATTAATCAAGCTTCCCAAATGTGCCTATGGGCACACACTGTCTCTCTCAATGCAAAGGCTCAAAATTAGGCATGTCGATGGTGGTCGACGATGGGAGAGCGGGGGGGGGTGGTAAGGCTCCGGGGGGTGGTTAACCGCGCCGAGCGCGTTTGCAGAATCGAGCTGGCTATATAGACAGCGAGCACACAGGTGCATGCACGAACATCGCGGAATAGAAGGAAGGGGGTGGTGGTGGAGGACAAACCTCGTAGCGATGGCCGTTGTGCTGCTGCTGCTGCTGGCCGATCGATTTGAAGTAGTCGAGCGCGTTGCCATTCGATGCAACCGCCCGGTTGCTTCTGCGCGACTCCGGCTGTTGTGCCGAGGAGAGGCAGCTCGAGTCGTCGTGGGTAGTCGCGGCCTCGCCGGCTCTCGCTTGTTGTGCCCGCGGACGACTGCTCTCCGCGCTTGATTGGGCCCCGGCTTTTAATGCGCTCGCTTCTGCTGCCGTTACGCCCGGCGGCGGGAGCGGCTGCGGTCTGCTCTTGCTTACCGAGCGATTCTCCAGCGGCTCGAGCGGGTAGCTCTTGTCGATGCCCTTTGCTACCCCGTTATGACGATGATGCCGCTGCTCGCCGAACATTTGCCGGACCTGCTCGGTTTGAATGTTTTTTTTTTTAAGCGTTAGAACCAAGAACCTTGATAAAAGGGCTTTGCATACGCACTCTGAAGGAATGGGCGTTCTGAAGGGCAGCAGCCGTGCCGTTGGAGCCGGCGCTTCCCCTCTGGGCGACCTCGTGGGCGCGCTGCTGCTGCTGGTCGTAGAGCTGCAGTAGCTTCTGCTCCTTCTCCTGGAGCTGCTTCTGCTGGAAGCGCGCCTGCAAGACAAACGGACTCCTGTACTGGCCCTCGGACTTGCCCTTGCGGCCCAGCATGTTGCCGCGTTATATCGCGAATGTACGGAGACTATGGCTCGTGTGTCCCGCAGCAGCGAGGCTCGACTGCGCGGCTGTCTGGCTCTCGGACACCGGCCGCTCGCGCTAGCCCTCCCTTGTACAGACACACCACCATCGATTTCTATATACACGTAACCTACATACAGACAGACATGTACAAATACCCTCCACCCCTCTCTTCACGGCGATGAACCTTCCTCCTCTTCGCTCTCTCTCTCCTTCTTTCGCTCTTCTTCTACTTTGCTTTCGTTCTACCCCGCGCCACCCCTCTTTTTTATACCTTTATACCAACACTATCCTGTCTTTACGACTATCAGCGAGCGAACTAACAAGGCTTTTTCCTAAACAATTATGCCGAGTAATTTCACTTTGTAGAGGCCAAATTCGATTTCACTCGACGAGCTATAAAAGGCCTTAAAAGCCTTTTAAAAAGTTTGCAATAAGGAGGGACCGAGAGAGAGAGAGAGAGGGAGGGAGGATAAACAAATGCGTCAACTTTTCAACGAGCCCAATGCAAAATCCAGCGCGAGGCTTCTTTCCGAGAGCCCATGAATATTTGAAAATCTTTAAAATCTTCGTTCCTGCCCAGTATTTTGAATTTTCAGTTCGGAAGAAATTCAAGTTTCGAGAAAAAAAAAAATAAAAGAAAAAAAAATAAGGAGGCATATAAGTGCGGCTTTAATTTGAAATTACGATTGTCGCGGATCAATTTCAAGGAATCGTCGAGAATAGGGCGCGCCTTGAAAATTCGATTGCGCAAGAGAGGCGCTTAACAATAAATCTACGGTTACGCAATCCGAATGGTCGTCGATTCGAAAAGCAGGCTATTATACCCTCCCCCCTCTTCCCCCCGGCTGTCTTAGCTTAGCGCGCGCACGGCTTTGAATTTGCATTAAGACGGACGAATATACAAGAGATTCGGGACGTCGTTATAATCGTTGAGCTTTGATAAGCGTAGTGGTTGGATTTATCAAATTGGTCATGAAGAATTTTGTGCGAGTAAGAGAAAACGGAGACCATTATTAAAATTGAAATACAAAGTCGCAGCGAGCGGAGAGGAAAAAAAAATCGAGAGAAAGAAGGAGAGAAAAAAAAGAATCACAAAGCGAGAGCAGCGAAGGTTTTTACGTCCGCACATGGTCATCTATGTCAAAGGCGATTAGCTGGAAATCACGGAGTAAGGAGGGGAACGTCGCGACACTCTCCCTCTCTCTCTCTCACGGAGCGTCGTGTGTTTTTTTAATCGGCGCGTAAACTCCGAGCCTAGGAAAGATTACAAGATTTTTCGAGCGGCATTGCTCTCTGCTTACCCATAACCGTCGCCTATGCGTAATTTATAGTTATCCGCGCGCGGTTACGCGCGAGAGAGAGAAGAGCGCACGTAGGCGGTGCACGCTCGACTTATTTAATACATCCTCAAATATCGATGAACCTTCGCTTCTTCTTCTTTTTTTTTTGTTCGTTTCATCCTGCAGCTGCACGTGTGTACGTACACGCTCATCGATTATTAAACGCTTCCATTTTTACGGCCATTGATTATTTTTTTTTGTGTCTCTCGTTTTCTCACCTCTCAGCTGCACGACTGCTGGTTAATTAAATGAAACGTGTGTTCTCCCAAGGTGAAGAGGAAAAAATAATTATTAATTTGTTTTTTTCTCTCTCTCTCTCTTTTGACCGGCGATATTTCATCGATGTGTCATTTTCAGATGTCGCGCGTGTAGGCGTTAACGAAAATACAAGTGTATATTTCGGCTTATGACCGACGATGCCTCGTCTTCTTTTTTTCACTTTTTTTCCGATGAAACGCACACGTCTGAGTAGCTGCAAGAGCAAATCGAACGAGACGGTTTTGACGTTACGTATGACTGATTGCAATACGAGCCTCGTATATCGACTCCTCCTTCTCCTTCCCGCAGTCACTTACTCTCTCTCTCTTTCTCTCTTTTCCTCTTTTATCCTGCAACTATTTGTTTTTCCATTATTTATAGCGACGAACAAAACAAGCGTATTTATACAATAGAATCAATAAAAGCCGGAAAAGGAAAAGAGAAAAGGAGCAAAAGAGAATCAGTTGGAGGGTGGAGTTAAAGTGGCAGAGGAAGAGAGGGAGAAGCAGTCTAAAATGGAATGCGGCAATAAACGCTCGGCTTCAACTAGAATTCAAGCATACTCGAGCTATCGGTTAGATTATTGTTACGTCCCCCGCCACCTCCTCCTCCCTTGCCGCGCGCGAGCACTCGATATCCGCACCGCAAACACGCGCGTGCAATACCTGCGCGGCCAAAGCGGCCCGTAGCGCGGGGTCTAAAAACAGCAACTGCCAAATAATTGAGTTCCCCGGGATGCACTATACAGGGCCCCCTAACGCCCGTTATATCAGGTTAGCGTACACGTACACAGATACCCGGTAGACGAAATCGGTTCAACGAATAGAAACTAGCTGTAGAGAGATAGAGAGGAAAAAATCGAGAGAGGGAAGACTTGAGTGGCCGTTCGCTAACGAATAATCCGGACGCGTGTAAAAATAGGAGCACGTACAGGCGAGAATCGATCGGCATTGATACACCGATGTATATGAAGGCATGTGTTATAATCCCCCACTCTCTTTTTTTCTTCGTTCAACGCTCTCTTTCTCTGTCGAGGGGGGGGGGGCGCGAGAGCGACGCGTCGGCGACACGGTGACAACTGTCGTTTAGCGCTCGACTATATATATATACAGAGCTCGCGGCGAAAACCTCGCGATTTGTCATGCACGCTCGAAAACCAGCCTATCCCCTCCCCTACACGCTCTCGGGCTTTTGTATCACTCTCGGCGCTTTGTAGTACGTTATATACACGGATCATACAGCGACGTTCAACACGCGGCGGATTATCAAAATCACTATATGGAGCGGTTCGGCGATCTTTTACTTTTAAAACGCATTTAAACGTGATTTAGCATATATAAGCTCTCCAGGACGGTGTATAGTGCTGCAGCGGGCTCTTCCAATTGTCACTTTATAAACCTGCCTTGAATTCGTGTAGGCTGCATTAATTAATCAAGCCGCGGCTACAATGGCCTCGTGGCCAAGAGAGGGGGGAGGGCGTGAGCGAGAGAGAGAGAGTGAAAGCCCTGTATGTATGCATTTCGCGAATCAAATCCCCGGGATATGGGCCGAAGGAGAGCGAGGCATAAATGTTTCTCTATCGGCAAATGATTTTGTCGATTAAGCCTTGTAATTGGCGCTGGCCTAAATGACGAGCACACCGCAGGCCTCGGAATAATGCCGCCGATATAGAGTGTGCCGAGGGCAGGCTGGAAGGGGGGGGGGAGTAGGTGGAATAGAGAGGCAAGCGCATCCGACCGGAGAGTATATGCACAGCTGCTGGTCAATCAATAGGTGTATAGGGACCACGCGCGTACACACCGATGTCCACTCTCTGTCTTTCTCTCTGCATCGCTCTTTGATATTATTAAGACAAAGAAAGCCCTTTTATTCGTCATTGATCCGATTGCCCGTTGTTCCTGTATAACGCATAGACAGGCCCGAGGGAATAAAAAAAGGAAAAACATGGAATATTAAGAGCGACTTTGAGAAATCGTATATAGAGAGATCGAGACAAGGCTCTCCGACGAAGGTTACGACGCGTAAGAGAAGAAAAAAAGCCGACTACCCACGCGCCTGGTTATTCGATTGTCTCACGATTTTCGATACAGCTGTTACGCGCGCGACTTCGATACGTAGACCCGCCTACGCGTCTCGTGTATTTTTTTTTTAGTTTTTTTTTCTGATCGCATTACAGCCCCGTGTATTCCTGGTGCGTATACGTGCGCGAGATCTTTAAACGCGTTCGATTAGCGCGCTTATTATAAGCAAAATAGGCGCCTCTATTGCGTGCTACGGTGTTAAGGCGAATCAGACCGCTGCAAAATTGTACATTTTTCGCGAAAATGTAGAGAGAAGGCGCGCCTATGGGCGAACTGCTTTGTAAAACGAGGTAATTAGCATGCGCCGTATATATTTCGAGCTTGGTTACTCAAAGGATTCGCAAACGAGCCGACGACAGAGATGCAAGAAAAGTGCAAAGAAAGAGAGGGAGTAAAGAAGGATGATAAGTGAAAGATGCAGGAAGTGACGTCAGCGCACTCGCGGGAGAGAGAGAGAGAGAGAAAGAGACGTTGGTGGTATTATGGTTAGCCTCCGGCGCGGAAGGTCGCGGTTGACAAGCCAAGCGTCTCAGCGAGAGAGCTGCTTCTCTCTCTCTCTCTCTCTCTCTCTCTCGCTCTCTAGCTCTGCCTCAATTTCATTCCACTTCATTCCTCCTTAGTCCTTACCAGAGCCGCTCTTCGTTTTCTCCGCTCCCACTCCCCCCACCCCATCATCCACTTCCTCCTGCCTGCAACACCTACTATCTTTGCACGGGCATGCTCTACACTCTCGGTCGCGGAAATTATTGCAAATTATTGCCTTTACACTCCTCTCGGCATACCTACGCCTATCTCTCTCTCTTCCTCTTTCTCGAGAGAGAGGGAGAGAGAATGAGGCACTCATAGCAACAGCTGTGCACAGCAGATTTCGAATATTAATTGCGCTATTTCCTCAAGAGTCTTAAGATTCACTCCGGCAAAGCTGTACGGCGCGCAAAAGGAACAGTTTCCCGCAGTGTTAATTGACTTCTTTTCAATGATGCACACTCGCCCCCCCCCTACTCGTCGCGTTCTACATTCAACATGGGTTCGCCTTTTTTTCTCCTCTTTCGTCTTATGGATTTCTTCTTTTTTCTTTTTAATCTATTACAATCCATTTTCAGACACTTATAATATAGCGTTCGCGTGTACATTACCCTTACTTGTAAGAGCTGCAGGCGAGATGAAGTTTGAGGCAGCGCCATTATTCGTCGGACCGGCCAATAGGCTATTCTCTTGGCCTGACTTTTTTTCCTTCTTCTTTTTCTTCTTCGTTTTCTGTTCTATATCTGAATGAAGAAAATTAACATTTTAATTTATTATTAAGGGTCAAATTAGCCTAGTTTTTTCTTTAATGTGTACAAAGCAATTAGATATATACATTAACGGCGAGTAATTAATTTGAATTTTCGATTACGTTTTCAACCTAATTCATTACTTTTTTATTATTTAACGTTCATTTAACAATGCACATAAAATGTATAATGCGGCTTGATTAACTTTGTAATTATTTTTTAAAAAAAGCATAAATAAACAATTAACGCAAATTTATTTGAAATGGAAAACGCACGCGGAGCGCAAATTTTGTAACCCAATAAAGACAAAGATATAGGAAATTTAAAATAGCGTCGTATCAGTATGTCTCCAGCCTGCGAATGAGTCATAAGCGGGCGCGTAAAGCGTCTGCGGGGCCGTGACGTAAGCGGTCCCGCGACTCTTTATGGTCAAAAGTTCACACACAAGTTGGAGTCGCGCGCGAGAGAGCAAGACAACAATTTATGAACCTTCCAAAACGCGCCTTAAAACTTGGCCCGCTGGTAATTGAGTAATATGAATTTTAATCGTTCGCCCCGCGGCGGCGGTCGTCTCTCTCTCTCTCTCTCTCTCTCGCGCGTTTGAATTGTTAATTCGCTAATGATATTCGCGCTCGCGCGCCGGCATCAATCTCTTATGTATGCCTTTCCGTGATCTTTTTCAGACGCTTCGCAACTATTGCCAATGTAAATGCACTTTTTTTTCCTTTAAATCATTCAATAATAATAACAGCGCGATAAGGAGCTATCGTGTAATTTACGAAGGGAAATAAATTTTTAATTAATACTCGATACAGCGGTGTATCTCGGAATGTTCTCAAATTTAGTTGAACGAAAAGAACCGTAGATAAAGTGAAGTTGAGGACGAGAGCAAAGTACATAGAAAAAGAAAAAAAATCGATTGAAACATCTAACCTTAGAGATAGATCGAGGATGTGTGTATATATATGTAAGTATTATATATATAGTATACACACCGGAGAACGAAGAGTTTCCAGCGAAGAAATCGTCCTCGCGAGGAGAGGACCAGCACTATACTGACTCCGACCGGCACCAACACTCTCATTCTCTCTCTCTCGCGCTCTCTTGGTCGCTCCCTCTTTTTCTTCGTTAGTCCTTCGCGGTCGAGAGGAGAGCTCTCCTCTGTTCACTTTAGGAGGTAATACAAGCCCACGCACAATATATACACACCGACACAATTCATTCGATGCCCCGCGAGCGAGCCACGTTCTTTCGCTCCTCCATCGCGCGAATCCTGTGTGTATGTACACACACGGAGCAGTCAGTACGTTGAGGACACGCACGCACACACGTTTTTCGCGCGATTTTACCTCTTTCGTTCGAACTCACTTCAGATTTGTGTGTACCTACAGCCACCTCGATATGTTGGTACAGCTCTTGGCTTTGCTTCATTTTTTCCCCTCTCGCTCTTTCTTTGGTTAATTTAAGGAACTTTCGTCTGATTCTTTTTTTTATTGCTATTCTTGAATAAACAAATGCATATCTTGGTAAAGGAGATTAAGATTTTTTTTAACACTGCTAAAGAGATTGCCGATGTGTTATTTGAAGAAAGAAATGAAAGATAAAAAGCTTTGTTTTACAATATTTGTTAAAAAAAAAGAAATGTTAAAAAGGATCGAATAACGAAGCGAATGCAGGTACCTGTCGTGTTGACGGAGACAAAAACTACTCTCACCCGGCACGTATCGTAGCTGTGAACTTTAGCACTCGTTTCTTTGAGATGGCGCTGGTGTGTGCAAGCTAACTTGGGCTCAACGTCTGGGATTAGTGCTCCTCTTTCACTTCTGCCTGACTAGACTCGTCTTTTATTACTGCGACTCGAGCTTTACCAAAGGTCCTTTCTTTTCTTTTTCCACGCTTACACGCGCGCAATATTTTACCGTGAAACTTGACAATATTTCGATAAAAATCCAAATTCCAGATTGACGCGCTGAAAAATACAGGTATATTTATTAAATCTGTCGTTGTCGTATTCATTAATATTTATATTCGCTCGATATTCAATACCAATTATAGGGATGAATTTTATCCGCTGCGAATTAAAATTTGATAAATCACACGGTGATCAGCTACAATTTGTTATGATTTTACAGATACTTCGACGAAAACACACGTACTTGTATTGTAAATAAATTGCACGGACAAATATTGTTAATGCTTTTATCGTCGATCGGGAGCTTAATTTTTCAGAGAGCACACGCAATTCGATATACAAAGCTTTAAAACTCTCAACCTACATTTCTCCAAATGTTTTATAAAATTTTTAATATTTCAATCAGATTGATACAAACAACATTTTATTTGCAAAAAAAAACAACGAACGCAACTGTTCGTTCTCTTACGTCAGTACCGAGATGAGCGATCCATTGAAATATCGAACTCCGCGTTAAAGTTCAACAGTTCATCCGTTTCGACAAACGCACATAATGCCGACGATAAGGAGGAATCAGATAAAATAAAGGAATGAAATAGCGAGGGCAGAGAGGCGTAAGAAACGTACGAGGAAAAGCCTGGCTGGCAGCTTTCTCTCTCTCTCCAGGAAGAACGGAATAGATTTTGGTTTATGGTGGCTGGGCGTTCTGAAAAGGACCAAGGCGCAAAGCAGCTCTCGAAATTCCGAAGGCTGCAGCAGGCAGCAGCAGCAGCCCGACGGAATTAGACTTTAAGATGAAGAGAATTCTAAAGACATTCCGCGGGTCAGTCAGAGATTCAGTTGAGCTCTAAGAGCAGTGAGCCGAGAGGAGGTGAGCGGGGGGCGGATAGGGGGTAAAGAGGGGAGGGCGGGGGGTGATGCACACCGCTTGAAAATCCCCGAGCCATCATGAGCATCCCGACGGCTGGCTAAACAGACAGACTAACAGCTGGTCCGCCCTCGTCTATACAGTCAGGCTTGCCTCTCTCTTGACGAGGCAACATCTGGGTCAGCCGGAACTAGCTGGCACTTGCCAAGCAGCATCAGCCCCTCGGAAGCGCTAGATATCAGTGGTAACAGTAGCGGCGTCTTGTTACGCGTCTTTACAGCACGTACTTCTTGCCTCTCTCTCTCTCACTTGGGTTTTATCGTCCTGTCGTTCCTCCACTCGGTCCCATCCACCGCAGCCCGTGGTCAGCACTATAGCCCCTCTCCTTCATCGCCACGACTTTTCGCGCCAGGCTTTGTCAACTAAAACACGCGACACCCGATCTTGTGCTATATACTCTCGCCGCTAAAACGTGTAACTATATAACAGCCCTCCCCCCCTCCGAAACTGGTAAACACTCTATCGAGTATATAAACGCGCGTGTACACCACCTCCTCTATACGTCTGTACGCTTTGATGTATACGCAATCGACGTTCTTTGCCGCGTGTGTGCATTTTATTCGCTATACATTCCGCGCAGACAAAGAAATAATCCAGAAAATTTTACGAACTCGATGGATTTTACGAGAGAGAGAGAGAGAGAGGGACCCTCTTGACTCGACCTTTTCACCATTTTACCGTGTAAGTCTCGGTCGACGAAAAAAAAAACGTTTGACTTTTGTAACGTACGTTGTACCCGAGAAAGAGAGAAAGCGCCTACAACAAAGCCTTTCCTTATCTCCTTTTCTCAGCAACTGGCCTCGCTGTTATCTTGTTTTGAAAACCCCATCAAAACCCATATAAAAAGAGAGAAAGAGACACGCACACATCGAGACTTTACCCTCCTCCCCGCGTAAACGCGCATATGGACAAAGAAAATCAGATCTCTTTTTAAATTCGCCCTGGCATCGTTCGCCACGGCGACGGCGGCGGCTGTGTCGCATCGACAAATCAAAAGATTTTCAGCGCTTCATTACTATTCATAGTGCCTAGGCCCTGCCCCCCCCCCCCCCGTTCTTTATATAAACTTTCCAAGCCAGTGGATAACATTTAAATATGCATGGGCTTTCCTTCCTTTTTTTCTCTCTCTGCTTCATCCTTCTATATAACAAACTCTTTAGGTCGTCATGTGCAAGAAATTAATTAGAAAAGTTTCGAGTTTCTCTGCGCGAGCTGCTGCTGCTGCTCTGCACTACTAACCCCTCCCCCCCCCCCCTACTCCTTCTGGTATCTTATTCTCATCATGCCAGGTGTAGGGTAAAGCGCGGAAAAAGAACTATAAAAGTAAGACTGTTACAGTTAATTAAACTACCTCCTGCTCCCCCTACTCCTCTCTCTCACTCTCTCGCACTCTCTATCATTTTTGTTCTCTTCTACGAGTGTTCGTACACCGTTTCAGAAACATTTACACCACCACCCCTATTATATTTTTTTTTCTCTTAGCCCGCTAACCTTTTAACGCTTATATATCGCGTTACGTTACCCCGAAAACGTAGTCGTTCAAATAATTTCATTGACATTACGTAGAAAAAGAAGAAGAAATAAAAAATTGCCGATTGAAATATTTTCTTAAAACTTTAGTCGAATGTTAGTTCTGGGTATACAGCGGCGGGGGGGGGGGGAGGGGAGGGATTAAAGAAACATTATCGTTTATAAACCTCGAGCAAAAGCCTGGGAATTGAGGTATTGTATCGGAGAGGAGGTGAAGAAAGGGGCGGAGGTAAAGAGAAGGAATTGGAATATTCGATCAACAAATTGAAATTTGACCCAGTTTTCCGGGAACTAGTGACCTGCCAAAATGCACCGAGAGTCCCGCGTTTATCGCCGAATGGCCTTACCTTTTTTTTCCTCCTCTCCTCTCTCGCTTCCTCCTTTATCCTCTTTTTCCCCATCTTCTTTTTCTTTTGTTTTTTATTTTATTTAATTCGCGCGCCATCGCGCCTACTTTATATTAACGTTTCTTCTCTCCACGCCCATTGAAAGTCCCATTAGCCCTCTGGCATTTTGGCGCCGAATAAGCTGGCATTATGAAAAGCACAGTCGCGCGCACACGTGTGTACGTATATATATATATGTAATTTCATTAGCATGGCAAATCTCGTCGGGGGGCAGGCTCGATGATTATTCGATTGTAGCGCGACACGTTAAAATTTTCGAGCGTTAACAGACTGAATAACTATAATCGACTGATTGGCCTCCCCCTCCTTTCGCATTATGTGCGCACATTCGAATCGTCCGGAATTGACGAGAGAGAGAGAGAGAGAGAGAGAGAGAGAGAGAGGGAGAGAGAGCAATCAGAACGAAACGACTCGTTCCCTCAAAGGATCCGCTTGGCGAGGAGAGCTTGCGGGCTGCTCATTCCCTTCTCTCTCCTTCTTTCGCTCTTGAATTAACCGTTTAGCGCGCGCTTGCCTTCGCGCGCTCTAAAGAATGCCCAAGGATTCGGAGAAGAGCTCTGCGGAGGGGGAGGGCTACGAGTAATTGTCTCGAGTGGACTCGAGCTATGGGGGCTGTGGGCGCGGAGGAGTAGAGCGCTTTGAATATATCGAACACATAGCGATACTTACGGACTTTGGAGTTAGCTCCGTTCTATGCGCGATGGCAAGAAGGAGAGAGAAAGGCTCGTTGGCGAGGGTGGCTGGAAGGCACGGCGGGAGGGGATGCTGCTTGAGATGTTGCTGCTGCTGGGGTTGTTGCTGCGGCGCTGAGCCGCTGACGGCTAAGGCGTCTGCGCGACCCGCGGGGGAGGAAGACGGCTAAAGAGCGCGAGTGCGAGCGAGAAAGAGAGCGAGCAAGCGAGCGGGAGGGGGTGGCTTATCGGCAGCGGCGCCACGGCGCAGCGCAGCAGCAGCAACCTCGTCGTCGCTGCTGCTGCTGGTGGTAGCCGTGGTAGTGGCGGCATTGGTGGTGGCTGCTGCTGGCGCTAGCAGCAAGCACTGGCAGAGCCAGTAGTCCAGGCCATCATAGATCGGCTCGGTGGACGAGGGAGAGAGAGAGAGAGGACGGCCAGGCGGCAGAGAGCGAGTGGAGTAGAGTGGAGTGTGTGCTGCAGGCGGCTGGATCGAGCCCTGGCGGAGTGATGCCCAGCGTGGCTCTTCCGCCCGTACTGCCAGCAGCTAAGCTCGCCAGGAGGACTGCGGGAGGAGGCTCGAGTCGCGCGGCCCGCCGCTGGGCAAGCAGCAGCTCCCCTAAGCTCGGCCCTAAACGGGCGGCGCCCGTAAGACTCCGGAGCTGAGCTTTGGGTAAGCGCAGTAGCAGCAGCAGCAGGAACAGAGCGGGCTCGCGAGCCATGGCTGATAACGCGAGGCTCGCTCGGCCCTTCGGCCACGGCAGCAGCTCTTCTTCTCCGATGCGCATCGATCGCCAGGAAATAACCTCGCTGCCGCAGTGAGAGCTACACGCTCGGGGGCGCGCTCCGCCAAAGGGAGAGAGAGAGTGTGAGTGAGCGAGAGGGAGTGTGGAAGGGCTGCGCGACGAGAACGGCCGATGCCGGGACGAAGAGCCTAGTTCACCTAGCCAGTTGACCGACGCAGTGATACACACAGCAAGTCAAGCAGAGTGAGACAGAGAAAGACAGAGGGGGAGGGAGAGAGAGCAGTCGAAGGGGAGAAAAGTTTAAGGACAAGCTCCTCGGCGGGTCGGCTATAGCAGTGCGCTTGCGGGGGCTGCGTGTAGTAGTACTAAGTCGAGAATGCGGGGGGCGTGCGGAGGTCGGCCGGGCGGGGGCCTGCTGGGCCTGCTGCTCTGGCTGGCGTTCTGGCGGGGCTGGACGGGCCTGGGGGCGCGGGGCTTCCTGCTCGACGGCTCGGTCGGCAGCTACGCGCAGTTCCCCAAGTGGAACGCCGGGCTGAACGGCAGCCTCGAGTTCGAGTTCAAGACGCAGCAGGGCAACGGGCTGCTGCTCTACACCGACGACGGCGGCACCTACGACTTCTTCGAGCTCAAGCTCGTCGAGGGCGCGCTCCGGCTCCGCTACAACCTCGGCGGCGGCGCTCAGCTGTTGACGCTCGGCCGCGAGCTCGGCGACGGCCACTGGCACAAGGTACAGATACGCCGCCAGCACGAGAACACCAGCCTCAGCCTCGACGGCCAGGCGGCCGTCGCGAGCTCCAGGGGCAAGGAGTTCGAGTTCGGCAAGATCGCCGGCAATTCGGACGTCTACGTCGGCGGCATGCCCAGCTGGTACAGCACCAAGCTCGCACTGCTCGCCCTGCCGAGCGTCGTGTTTGGGCCGCGCTTCAACGGGCTCATCCGGAATCTCGTCTACGCCGACGGCGAGAGCACCGTGCCCAGGCGCCAGGAGATCTACAATCGCGACGACAAGGTAAGAGAATTCGCGCCAACTCTTCTTATGCCTCTGCTCGTTTATTCCTCCTTGTTTCCTTCTCCTCCTACTCCGCGCCTTATCGGCACACTCTATCTCTCCGGCGAGCTTTGTGCTTGCATCACAGTCCGCGGGGAACAGCCCCCGTAACACAGGTTTCTTGCCATCGACCTTTCACCAAGCACTCGCCACACTCGAATCGATAAATTTTTCATAACGCTTCATTTGCACAAATCGTTACTCTCTCACACGCACACCTACACATATACGCACGAGGACAGGGACGGGTAGGGTATTTCCTACCTTGAAAGATGATGCATTACCGATGGATGACTTGCATGATCGAATCGAGTCAAAATACACACGACTCTCTCTCTTCACGTACCACCTACCGCGCGTTACGTAGAGCACGAACGAGAGAGATGGAGAGAGCTAGCCTGTGGATTAATGGTCAAATCGATGCTTCATTAACACGGAGAACATTTAAGAGCGAGAGTTCCTTCATTAACGGCTCATCGATCCAAGACTAGCTTTATCGGTTGAGTAGCTCGCCCCGCTCCATTATGACCGGATCACTTATTGCTATACCCCTCTCTCAACCCCCCCCCCCGTCTTTTTTTGCCTTCAACGCCGTGTGCTCGATGCGGTTTTTTTCGATTTTTTCTCTCAAACAAGCAACCGTGAGCTTTCGTTAGGGTCTCGAATATACACGCGCGTACAGCGGAGAGGAGTAAGCGTCAGGAGGTAAAAGTGATATAATACTTTTGACAAAGTAAGGCTCGTATTTTAGGGAGCTTCACGTATTTACGTGCGGGCGATGCATTTATTATTCACGTTGAGTACGCCTGGAATTTATGTTTCCTAGACCCTCGCGCGCACGAACGGCCGCCTCTCTCTCTCTCTTCGTGTATACGTGTATATACACACGTAGACACAGGGCCAAGGGAGAGAGAGAGAGAGAGAGAGAGAGTTGCTGTAAAATCTCTGCGACGGTTAAAAATACCGATGATAAATTCGCATTTACTGCTTTTGACGCGATACCCCGCTACAGCCTGCAACACGCCAACACCACGCCAAAACCTTGCTCTTTCTCTCACTCTCA
This sequence comes from Anagyrus pseudococci, assembly GCA_030522585.1. Taxonomy (NCBI): domain Eukaryota; kingdom Metazoa; phylum Arthropoda; class Insecta; order Hymenoptera; family Encyrtidae; genus Anagyrus; species Anagyrus pseudococci. Next base: position 123,724 of record JAPYYQ010000004.1, on the reverse strand, counting down.
CTCGACAAATCATTACAGCTTTAATTCCGCGGAGGAGGGCGGCAACGCGGAGGAAAAGCTCTCGGTGCCGTTGAAGCAATATCAAAACTACGGGGATAACTTTTACAACTGCGCGGACCATAACGCCGGAGAGAAATATCGTGATTTTTCACTTGAGCTTTTTCGCGTTTTCTTTTTTTTTCATTTTTGCCAACGAATAAAGTTAGCTCTTTCGTGAACTTTTGGAAATGCTTCGCTCTTTTTTTTTTAATTATACCTCGCTATTGGTACTCGTCGACAAAATCGGATTGAAAGAATTATTCACTACGCGTACGTGGCTTTCTCTCTCTCTTTTTTTTTAAATTTGTACTATTTATACGCGTGAATTATAATTTTCCCAACGTTTTATTGGACGTTGGCGCGCGTTAATTTTCCGAGTATCGATTTTTCCTTCAAATCCGAGTAATTATTGTCGAGTCCTCGAGTTTTAACAAGGGTAAAATTAAACGAGAACTGATTGAACGTGAATAAGTGATACGTGTGTGTACGTGTAAAAAATAAAAAAATAAAATCTCCCGCGCACTTGGCTTTGTTCCGCTGCTCTCGATTTATTTTTTCTCCCTCTTTTTTTGCACAGACTTTAATCACCAGATATCTCTTTGTATAAATGATATTTCATCGGTGTTGTATTGCCGAAAAGCGCAGCAATCTGTTGAGAGAGAGAGAGAGAGAGAGAGAGAGAGGAATCTGAACGGGAGGTTGTAGTGCGCGCGCGAGAGAAAGAAAGAAATACATCGGGCATAAAAGAAAGATTGAAAAAGTTGTTAACTAAAGGGCAAACGGTCGGACGCGCTGGGCTTGTACAGCCGTGTTGGTATAGAATGAAGGGGCCGCGCCGCCGAGGCCGTTGCCGATGGGATGCGGAGAGACTGAAAAGTTGCCTGCTTCTAAAAGAGAGCTTGCGCGCTCAACGATTTACGTTACATTAGATTTGCCTGGGAGAGGATGCTTGGCCGCAAGCCTGCGGGGATATATTCTAGGTAAAAGTGCACGCGCCGCCGCCGGGGGCGCGCCGTGCTTTAATTCAGCTTTTTCCAACGTGTTTCTTGGCTAGGCAGCCACATATATACAGCTAAAGGCTAGACGAAAGGGAGGGCATTACCAGCGGCAGCATAGCAGCAAGTAAAAGTGCTTTATACCCTCGCGTCCAGCAGCGGCAGCTCATCCGTTGGCGCGCAGCGCTTTTCTCTTTACTTATACCACATCCCTCCCAACCCTCTCTTTTTCCCTCTCTTTCTGGCTGCTTCAACCAGCGCGGCGTGCACTAACGGAGGCGAAAAAGGAAAAAAAAAAGAGAAGAGAAGTGGAGTACTCGGTGCACGCATCGCGTGTCGCTTGGGCCGCCTCACCCCCTATATACCGTCAGCCAGCTCTCCTAGGCGAACTCGACGCTAACTGCGCTTTTCCTCTCGTTTTCCAGCTGCAGCCTGTACGTACCCGAGAGCGTCGGTCGCCGCCGCCGCTGCTGCTTTCCAACCGAAAACCCGGAAAACACCTCTTCTCGTTAATTGCGTTATTCCAACTAAAACCCCAGCGCGACGCTGTAAACACACTTTTGCGATATGCAACAACGGAGTCTCAACAACGGATAACTTGTGTGTACACCGCAGGTGCATATGCTTTGGCCCCCCCCCCCCCCACCCTCGAATATTACAATTACGTATCGCATTACCTAAGCCTGCCACGTTATGGGGGGAGAGGCTCGTGTTTCATTCGTTATACGCGCTATCAAGCTCGTCTTTGATTTCTCGTGCTTCTAATTCAGCCAAGCCCATCCCCGATTTATCTCGCGCATCGCGTATCCTTTAATTAAACTGCAACAATCGCTGGCTCGAGTTTGCGCTCGCCCGAACATTTTTCCAACCAGGGTTAGCCTCATTAATTTCTGCGGAAAGAAACGGAAAGAGAGAGAGAGAGAGGGAAAGGAGGAAAAAAGTCATGCATTTTCAGCGATACACCCTCGCGCAGGAGTGGTGGAATAAGTGTTCGTCGTATATATATAGGGTGCGTCGTCGTAGTCGTAGCCTGCGTTTCCATTTCACCTCGCGCATAAATGCATATCCTGGAAATCGATTGAATTTGAAATTGCTTGTCGATTCGACGTCCCCCACCCCTTGGCCTGACAGTTTCTCTCTCTCTCTCTGCAAAGTTGTTTGTATAAAACGGGTTAATAGATGGGGAAATGGCAGATGGAAGAGAGAGATTTAGCTTCGAAAAATCTTTCCCGGCTAAAATCCCCCCGCAGGAATTCGCCACTTTCACTCGTCGCAGATTCTTCCGTCCGGTTTATTTAAACAACGAATTTATACGGCTTCTCGATGAACACTTTTACGAAAATGGGGGGAAATCCATATGGAAAATAAATTGAAAACTATAATTTCTTTTTTGTTTTACTTTCAGCTGGATTTTTTTTCTTTTTGCCTCCCCCGAAACTTTATTATCGATCGCTTTTGCTCGTTATCAATTTTGAAAAACCGTTGAACGCGAGTATAACCGAGTTATAAATGAATACCCTAAAAATATGTATGTCGACACGTTGTATCTTGCGGTTATAAGATAAGATCGCTCGTTACACTTAATATTATAAATGAAAATTAGGCTTTAATCAAAGCTCGTTTACAATTCGTACGATTAATGCTCGAAAATAGCTTGAATTGCATCGATTCTCTTTCCTTTAATTGAATAAACTACATTTTTAATAAAGAAAACCCTTTTCAGCTTGGCGAAACTAGCGCTATTGTTAATTACATTTCTGTTTAATCAGAACCCCCACGTTGATTAAAAAAGAAGGAAAAAAAAGTACACTCGCTTGTAAAAAGAAAATCAATCTTGAGATTTACAAAAAAAAGCCTGTATTATTGCCGTATCGGCAAATAAGCTAATGAAACAACTCGTTTTATGTTTCAGTGCGGAGGAATTCCTTGTGTGGAGAACGTAAACACGCGCAAAACAGCGAGGGTAAGTTAAAAATATTGCATTCAAAGGAACTTGGCGTAGTTGGCCGGTAAAAGTGCTTTTAATCATTCATAATGCTGCTCTTAGCAGCACCAAGATGCTTTAATTATGTAATGGTGAAAAAAAAGGCGAAGAGGAGGGGAGGAGGGGAGATTTAATAAAATAGCATTTTACGCGCTCGTAGAAACTTTGCATTTATAATTGAATTTGGCTAAACCAATTCACGGTTTTAGCAACAGATCGATATTGGCTAATGCGTCTAATTCGAGACTTTTATCCGGCCTTTAATCGTTTATGGCTTTCTTCCCTAAAACGGCTTAACGAGATAGAGAGAGATGTATTTTTGCTTTGTCCCGAATAATTACATTTTTTATCTGTCAATGCTGGTGTCGTTTCGAGATTATTTTTAATTTCGGTAAAACTAATGAAAAATTTCGGTGTACCAAGAGGGAGAGAAAGAGAGCAGGCTTGTTGAAATAGCCTGGTTAGCATTATGTGTCTGTCAAAAATACACAAAAAAGCGCTTGGTAAGCGCTAAATAAGCTTGCTTGTAAACCCCCCTTATACACACATGTCTCGAAAGCTTCTATTTGAATTCTGATGAGCGGCAAGAGTTCATCGGCCCGTTAACAACATAATTAAAAATTTTAAACGTGACGTATACGTACAGCGTGTAAGTCTTCGTACGTATAAAAAAGTTCGTAAAACTCGTGTAAAATTTCAAAAAGACTCTCCTCATAAATTCAAAGTTCCTTTTTTTTGGCTCTGTTTTTCAAAATTATGAGAAAATAAATCGATTCTAACCTATGTTTGAACTAAGTATAATATCCGAACGATAAAGTTTAAAGCCTGTTTGAAAGTTGGCTTATAAGAAAAGCCTCGAGTTTGACTTTCTGTAAATAGACAAAGAAAAGCGCGCGCGCCTGCTCTATTAAAGAGGCGAAAGTTTGAAATAAAAAATCATCATCAAACTACCAATCAACGTGATGCCAGATTTTCCTCGGTTATCAACAATCTCGAGCAAATTTAAATTTCAAGATTCAATCCCTCGGATTTAAAGAAGGCTGGATTAATTTTTAACGAACACGGGGGAAAGTCAATTGCCGAGATCTTCGAGGTCGTATAAGATGGCGGATAGAGAGACGCTGAATGGCACTTCCGGCGGGAACAGCGAATTTCTTTTCATAGCTTATAAACGGAGAGATCGATATCCCTGCGCGAACACCGTGGAGTTTGATAGTTGAACAATTGATTGACGTTCTCATTGTTACCGACGAAACTTGAAACATCTTGCAGCCGCACAGAAAGCTCGCTCGCGGCGGAGAGACAGTATAGTTTGGATTTTCAACGTCGCTTGTCTTTAAAGCCCGAGTCCAATGGAAAATTATCGCGATACCTTATGCGCTCTAAGATTAGTTTCATTTTGACCCTATATACGTTTACACTTAGGTACAGGGTAAAAGTAAGCCTTTAATGCAGTAACGAGGTAGTTCGGAACATTTTTTTTGCTTCTTCGAATTTAATGAAAAAAAAAGTCGTAAAACAAAGTTTATACCGCACGAAGAGGAGAGAGAGAGGTGGAGGTATTAAAGTGCTCTCGAGTCTTGATATACGACGGAAGACGCATGACTGGCACGTCTTTTCCGTCTATTAGGCAGGCGTAACGATAAGCACATTCGAGCACTTGCCGGGTTTCATTATGTGCTCGTCTACGTCCCCCTCCTCTCTCTCGGCGTGCTCTGGATTACCAAATAAGCCTTTATTTTTCGATAAATAATTCAGCGAACATTGACATTTTCAAACGAGTGCATAAAAAAAGAAAAGGAACCAAATCGTCCAGGAAAGAGAAAATATGGAAAAGCGAACGTTGGAATTGACGCGCGTTATGTATCCCGCGGAATCGGGGAAAAGAAGCTAAACGCGAGAGGCTGTATATTCATAACAGCGGGAAAGTGAATATTTGTATTGCTATTGACTGTTGGCGCGGAGAGAGGTATGTACCTACACATAGACCCACACACATTCGTGACAAGTAGTTTTTCGGAATTTCCCTCGGCTTGCCCGTGTATATAGACCTATATCGAATAGTATTAAAGTTTCGACAGGCTTCCTTTTTCCAACAGTCTAAGTTCACTTGGCTGGATAGAGAACTCGAAGCAGACTGGGGGAGAGTGTAGCAAAGAAAGAGAGAGCCATACCACGCGTGTGCAGGTCCATAAGGCGGATGTATACACAGGATTGGGGGACAAAAAGTCGGTCAGAAAGCGAGAAATGAGACAGAGAGAGCGGGGGCTTTGTGACCTGTGACTGGCTCTCGATTTTCAAGGAGCCAAGGGGCGTTATGGCCTGGAAAGTGAGAGAGAGAGGTAGGGTAAAGTGGAAGGGGGGTGGCACACAGCTGCTTTGCATTAGCTGGCTGCATTAATAAAAGAAGCTGGGGAGGTTCGACGACTAGTACTCTGCTTTACTCGGCGTGCGAGACTCGGCAAGATCTTTCATTAAAAAGTTCGAGCCGCGGCGGTTCATTCATATTTAGCGAGCCGACCGCGAATGGGCCCGTCAGAATCGCTGAGGATTGCGGTCTCGACCTGCGCGGAGAGAAATCCCCGACGCTACATCCTCCTCCTCCATCCCTCGTCGTCGTCGTCGTCCCAGAGCCCGGAAGAAGGCGCAGCTGCAGAGAGAGGCAGGGAGGCTAAGAGAACGGGGACACACAAAGGTTGCTCGAGAAGAGGAGGGCCTCTTAATGAGCCAGTGCCACTGCTAGGGCTGCTGCTGCTGCTTCTGGTGGCGGTAGCTGCGGGCTCCTTATTTGAATGTAGAGTGCAAATGGAGTTTGCCGGCGGGTTAAGGGGGGGGGGGTGGGGGTGGCAGCCCGTGCGGCCGGCATCTGCATACGCTGCTTATGCGGCCTGCACGCGGCAAGTATATAGCATGAGTAGGAAGGCTGTTTACTCGGAAGCTCAAAGCGTAATGCGGCCCCTTCCACCCCTCGCGCGAGCGCGTCTCCGAAGGTACAGCGGGAGAGAGCAAGCAGCTAGAGCGTGATCGATCGCTGGGGAGCTGCGCGCCGACGCACCGTCGACGGCTTCCGCGGTCGCAGAGCCTCGACTCTACGGCCCATCTCCTCCTATCCCCCGCCGCACGCGCTATACGACGACTACGACGAGGAACCTTTATAGTGCTCCTCTCTGACGCCGCGGCGCGGGGGGGGGGACGCACACGAGCTTGCGCCCCCGGCCGTCCCTGTTTTCGAGACTCGGCCTGTCGCCACAGCCGACCCTCTCATGCGGCTGTATAACGTTGCCGAAGCTACTGCGGCTGCGGCCGCTGCTTCGTACTACTGCTGGCCGGCGGTGTAATGAGGCCACGAGTCAGTGCACCCTTCTTCCGCGCCGACGCGGCCCAGGCATTCGGCCTACTGTAGACCCTCCTAGCCCTCCGCCCCCACCACCACCTCAGCTCTGCCTACTAGCGCGCGTACTCGGCACGAATTTTTCTAGCCCGAAACGACGCAATGTAACTCCCGAGGGACGCCTCAATTAATTATGCCTACTCGGGAGGGGGAGGCCGGCTACTCGCGGGCAGACCGCGCTCCGAGTTAACAGGTGGCCACGTATCCTCGACCCACACTCGTCACCCTCTCCCCCTCCTCCTCACTGCTACCCATCTCTCCTCGCTCTCTTTCTCTTTCTCTCTCTCGCCTCGGGCACGCGCTTTTTCTTTTTCCCTTTCTTCCCTCTGATCTCGCTTGCTCTCGCGCTCTTTCTCTCTTTGTGCGCGGCCACCTACGAGTTTTCAACTCCCTACCTCCTTTTGCTAACCCCTTTGATCCTACCGAGACCACTACCAGTACTGTTGCAGCCGCCGCCACCTCCCCCTCTTCCACTCTCTCTCTTGTACTTTTTTTTCCTTCGTAAATGCGGAATTCTTATTCTTATTGTCTACGGACTACTCTTACTCTACTCTTACTCTACTCTCTCTTTCTCTCTCTCCCTCTCTCTCTCTCTCTCGCTGTGTTTTTAAAGGAACTTTAAAAAGAAAGCTCCCCAGCTTTATTCCTAACAGGCTTATTCCAACGATTCAGCTTCGATTGATGAAGTAAATGGCTTGTAACTTTTTTTTATTTTTTTGAAATTATTACCGTATTTAAATTTTAACGTATATACTCGTGTTTATAAGTAAAATAAAAATCGCGCGCATTCTCTAAAATTTCGACGTGGCCATTGTTAATCTTATCGACAGGCGCATAAAATAATTGGACTCCTTTTCAGAAAGAGAATTGTCCTTTTGACACGAGCGCATTATACTTTATCCTTTTCACCGATTTCATCATCCCCCAAAACCCCTCCGCACACTACCATGCAGGTATTTCGGAGAAAAACATAGCTTACCCGGAATTTCGCAATACAAACGCGTGTATGGACGTACGAATTTGGAAGAGTGCGCAAAAGCGATAGAAAGGAAAAAAAATAGTAAAAAAGAGAGAAAAAGGGAGGAACAAAAAAATAAACAAAAGAGAAAGAGAGAGAGAGAGAGAGAGAGAGAGAGAGAGAGAGAGAGAGAGAGAGAGAGAGAGAGAGAGAGATGAAGAGGATTAAAGTGGGATGTTCTTGCTTACTGCACATTAACAAATTCAATAGCTTGCAGTTTGTGCACGACTATTGTTATTTACCGCCTTTCAGCGGCTTTCTCTCCCGCCTTTTCCCGCACCGCATCTCCCCGCCCTCTCCTGAGCCACTCCACACCGAGATTTTATTTCTAGGTCCAGCTTTTGCTAAATAATTCAATGGCCGTTTTTTTCCTTGCCGAATATAGGACATTAAACAATACCGTACAGAAATTGCCTCGAAAATAATCTCGCAACGAGATATAGCGTAAAAAATAAAAACTTGAGCGGAGGAAAAAGAGAGAACAACTTTGTGACAAAAAAAAAGGAATATGATTTTTTTTATGCACTCGGCAAAAGTTTATAGTTTAGTTGTAGTATAAAGTTGCACTAGTGGTGCTCGAGATGTTGCTAAAACCCGTTGGCGAGTAGTCGAGGTGGAGGGGGGGGGGGGGTGTGAATAGAAATGACAAGTACGTACGAGGGCAGCCTCGTTTCAGTCAACTTCAAAGTTAAACTAATTGATGTAATTGAGCGTTAAATGTTATTGTAGCAATAGGCGTAATTAGATAAGAAAAAAGAGAAGTGCTTACAAGCTCAAAGTGGACTTGGAGTTTCGCTGGCAAAGTCTGTGTACATAGGCTCGGCCGGAGAGAGAGAGAGCCGCTCCAGCCGTGTAGGCACTTCAAGCCAGTCATTATAGGCTATTTGCATAAAAGAAAACGACGAATTTTACCGAGAAAATCGTGGATAAAACTGGAATATATTTGAAAAGTCAACCTGGCGGTTAGCGTATACGCAGCGTAAACCGAGCGACACTTTCCCGGGGCTTTTTCTTTATCGTTGACACGAAGACCAGAAGCAGCGGCGCGGCGTATAGAGCTGGTAAGGGTAGTTAAACAAGGACCATTTTCGCGCGCGTGCGAGCGAGAAAGTGTGAAAAAGCCAGGGTTTCAAAATATACAGCTAGTGTAATTTGAAAAAAGCTCGCTCGAGTATTTGCTTTGCGCACAAGAGAAGTAGCGCGCGGCGGGGAGGAGGTGGGGGGATGAGAAACAAAGCAGTGTACCTCAGAGCGGTAGGGCAAACAATTTAATCAAACCATTTGTTCATTCAATTTCGTCGAGCGTGAAACACGCCGCAAAGGACTTTTAGAAGAAAAAGTCACGTCTTCTCTTTTTTCCCGGGCTCTCTCTTGCCCCCCCCCATTCCCTCTCTTAAAGCTTTTCCCTCTGGCGCGTCTTCACTGGCTCTTTTATTCCAGCACTCGGCCTCCCTTCTCTCTCTCTTGTCTTCTGACATCCTAATCGTGTGTAATGCTTCGTTTACGTATTTATATACGTATATATTTTATATCTCGTTCGTTGCCTAGTCCTTTTTTTTTGTCTTTTTTATACGCAATTAACGCAATAAATATTAACGTAGCGCGGAAACAAATTAAATTGTCGTTTAATTAGCCTGTTTACGCCGAAACGTTCAAATCAATATACGCGCGCGTCGACGATGTATCGGCCTCTGCTGGCGTATACACAAATGCGTATGCAAACATGGTCCCCCGTTAACAAATGACTAACTATTGATTTGGAATAACAGGCATTTTAGCTATAGCCTTACTTTGTTTATATAATCGGAAAGGTTAATTTATCTGGGAACGATTGCTCTCCGTTCGCGTATAAATAAATGTATACGGCCCCGCGTTGGCATCGTCGAAACCCCATCTTACACACGCGTTCCACGAAAATTTTATTTCATGCGTTCTCTTATCTTAAGCGAGCCCGGCATATATCTCCGGCGATAAGAGCACGTGGGGATCGTAAATGTAAAATAAAAGAGGGAAAAAATTTTCAAAGGACGTGATGTCTGATGGAGTAAGGGCTGAGTGGGGTGGGGGGGTCGTCGAGCGTAGAGATGCAAACGGGCACGTGGTGGATAGAGGAGCGCGTACAGCCGTGCTTTCCATGCTAAACGCGGCTCGTTCGATATTCGCGGATAGTCGAGCGAGTCGCGCAAAAAATAATTGCGCCTCGTTGATCGGCCCTACATCGATTGGCCCGTATACGAGATAGATAGTTCGGTCCGAGGAATCCGTCAAACGGTAATAATACATATCCGAGAAGGAATCCGCGGTTGGGGCGGCCAGTGGTCGAATCACGCGACGAGCTTGCGGCGGTGGCTGCAAGCACAAAAGCGCCGCGCTCGCGGCGAGTCGTTTTATCGCAAAGAGTTGGCAACGCTGTGCATGTATAGTGATCGTTGCCCGCGAGGTAGGGAGAAGCCGTGTGGGCCAAAGAACAGTGAGCCAACGGTCGCAAGCTCTCTCTCTCTTTCTCGCTCTCTATCTACCATCAACTCGATAAAATTTCACTTTTTCGTCCGTTTTAACGATGTATAACTTGATTATTTTGGCAACGGCACTTAATTGCACGCCCCAATGCGTTTTAATTCTGATTATTCAATTATCGCTGGTATAACGCCAATATAATGCTATGTCTTCCGGGTACGTCTGTCCAAATCTCGATATGATCTACTTATTATGCACGCGCGCCGGCCGCGTTAATACTAATACACTCGCTCGCGCGTAAATATTATATGTATTTTTTTCGCCTCGAATATAACTCAATTATGTACGGTAAATCCCCTTGTAGTAATTCGGGTCGCGCAAATCGTCAAAGGCAAGAGCGCTCGCGAGCTTTGATAAAAGATAAACTTGAAAGTCACGAGCCTTTGAACGCGCTGAATATATATATACGTAAAAGCTCGTTCGATGTATATAGCTTAATTAATGTTTCTAATGTAAATAAGTAAACGTTTTACATTTGATTAACTTGGACGCACGTGAACTAGCTTCAATTGTCGAAAGTTAAAGAAACGAGAATGGGGAGGGGGGCATTGGGAAGAAACGAAATAAAGAAAATTTGTCGACTGGAAGAGAGAATCTGTGGAAAACGGCGGTAACGACGGCGGTAGAGCGGTGGCGGTCGTGCCGAGGAGAGAGAGAGAGTGCCTCCGAGGCTTGCGGGGATGCCGATCAATATGGCGACTGGAGAGGGTGTGGCAGGGGATCAAGGGGAAGTTTCGAAAGCGCGACTCCGAGCGAGGCCCCCCAGCTATGAGCTCTATATTCTTTGTCTGGCCAACCCCCCTCCCCTCGGCCACCCCTCGCATCCCACTCCCCTTCCACGGCTCTTTATCTGCCCCGCTCTCTTCTCGCGTAGCTTTCAGTTTTGCCGCCGAGACTGACCTTGAGCTTTCCTCCCTTCCCTTTTCTCTCGCTCTCTGTCTCTCTCGACCCCATCAACGAATAAGCCTTACCTTCGCGTTCGTGATATTCTTTCAAACGTTTATTCTTCTTATTGGTCGTTTTAAAAAAAAAGTTAGCCGAGTCAGCTACGACTCATCCTCGTAAAAATCGTTAATATGTTTGTCCTGGAGCATCCTATTGCACGCGTATACTGGCTGCTTCATAATTTCCATTCCGCGTGGATTCATATTCGAAGGTAAAGGGAATAAAACTCCTGCAGGTGGAGCGGTGATTAAATGCTTCATCCTGTATCGCCTCTTTACGTACACATTATTTACGATATCTATATTATATTCCGAGATATCTTTTTTTAGATTGACTCGAGAAATTCGTTTGTCACTTATATCTGAAAAATTTTGAATTATGGATATACCGTTGAATATAAATTCTTTACGGATGTATCCAGGAGGTTGATGTGTGTTGAAGAAATAATATTTCACTATTATCCAATGAAAACGAGAAAAATAGAGGACGACACCACTGTAAATATATTTAAAGATAATTTTCATGGAGTTTCATGGAGAGTCGATGAAAAGGACTAAGATAAAACGAAGTATTTTACTAGCCTGTCCGTAAAGACTTATGACCGCGTTAGTCTGGGGGGGTTTCGAAGTAAAGTTCTCAGTAATACATTAAACAAAATGATGGATGGCCGGCACTAGAGGATAATATTTATAGACACACAATTTCCATTTGCTATTTTTTGTTCAATTTTCGGCCGTCCGCCATTATTTCAGGTGCGAATTTTGCTTTTTTTATTCCGAGAATAGTTGATCGATCACCCTTTTTTTTTAACAAAACTTCCATTTTGTTTAACAAAAAAATACACGCTACAATTTTGATGATAAAGACTTTACCTTTGACGAGCTATACAACAAACAAATTAGAGCTTAATCACGTTTCCGAACGTTCCCAAGCAAATTATCAACGAACTGAAAAAGCTTCGGAAAGGAAATAAAGCAATCTTCTCTCTCAAAATTCGAAATTGATTTATCATCTCGTTGAAAACAGAAAAAAAACCAGAGAACCGAAGAAAAAAAGGGCCGACTCGCTTGAAAAACAAAAGAATCTGAAATTTAAATCGGCTTTTAATTAGCCCCGAAGAGCCGTCGTAAATCAAACAAGCTTGGATTTCTGGCGAGCAATTTCCTCAGACGCATAACACGAAAACTTGAAGTGAGGAAGGAAGAGTGCAAAGGCTAAGGCGGACGGGGGAGATGAAGTAGGGGTAGTATGGGTCGGCAGGAAAGCAGCAGCGCAGCAAGGAAGCCCGCCGGTAGTTGGGCGACGTGAGGGGAGAGGAGGCTGAACAAAGGAGGCCCGAGGCATGTTCACTTGGGGGCTGCTGGGGAAAATAATCGAAAGCTCTTTGTCAGCAAAACTAGCAGAGACAATACCATTCTCTTCTTTCTCCGGCTGATTCTCGCGCGCGCGACCGCCTTGCACAGTCGCTGCTGCTCAGATGAGCTAAGTACTGTGCACACCTACTCTCCTTCCCCCCTCGCGCTCTCTCTCTCTTCTACCCCAGTATTTCACGCGCCGATAATAAACGCCTCGCTGCCTTATCACACCCTACGCCTACTCTTCTTCCCCCCTCCTCGTCTCGCCTCTTTCTGCCTTTTGTGCAGCTCCCCCTCTTGCGCGCACAATGCTATACCTTTTTTTTTCTCCTCGTTTACACTTTTCTTTTAAAATTATCGCATTTCATCCGCCAACGAGCACTGCTCAATGGAAATAAATATATATACACCGACTGCGTTTTACTAGACCTTTAAAAGCTTAACACTTCGGTTAACTTTTATTTCACCGATTATGCTCGCTTGATCTTTTTCTACCCTTGACTCCGCTATTAGCTCTTTAATGATCGTCGTATGGCTTTTTTTTTATGCTGCGCGGCAATATTAAACGTAAAATTAACACTTTTATTTGTACGAGGGGGTTGCAAAGGACTTTTACTATATTTTATATTTATCGCGAGTTTATTATCACTTCTTCTTATTTTTTTAAGGAAAAAATGACGCGTCTATTTATCTGCGTCAATTTCGCGAAATGATCTCGAATAATAATAACTGTGGTTAGAAGGTTGAAAAATATGAAAAACCGGGTTTTCAGAGTTTTTACAGTCGCTGCAGTTAGAAAAAATTGCAGATAAAAAAAGTGTAAAGATAATAAAAAGAGACAAACGCAAGTAGTATTTTATTCCCGTGTGAAACGTGAAAAAAATGGTGCAAGCTTTACTATGCGTTTCACGGGAAAAACAAATTAAAATAAAAAAAAACATAACACGTATACATCTACGAAATTAAATTACACAATTAAATTATTCCGCTTTGTACTTAGCAATTCAATGTGTAATTTGTGCTCTTATCACACAATTCACCTTGAAGGAAAAATAAGAGAAAGGAACAATGTCGAATTACAATGAAATTTTACATGAAATGAATAAATGTAAAAATTTTAATGCGAGATTATTACGATAATGACGTTGAACATGTATAAAACGTGTATTTTTCAACAAAAGCATCAAGTTTAAAATGGCAAAACGGAAACAGAGATGAAAGATTAGAAAAAATTTTTCTACAGCCCATACGTTTTACTTCTTCTTTTTTTTATTGCGGCCGAGACGTGGATAGGGGGGAGTCGTTCCGGCCAAGCTCGGTTGTTGATCATTTCCACAATAAATTGAAAGCTATTTTCGAAAATATATAGATAAGAGTGAGCGAGGGGGGAGGGGAAAAGGAAGGCGGATGCGAACGGACCACAATGGATTACGTGAGCACGTGAGATTAAAGTCTGTACCAGCGAGGCAAGTTTAGTGCACATGCGCGCGCGGAGGAGGAGGGAAAAGTGGTGGGAGGGTGCAAAACGTGTGGGGGCCAAGCCTTCTGGATTGTATGTTTAAAATGGACCAACATTGTTTGCACTGCACACTTCTCTACGGATATAGTCTCTGTTTGCATACGTTATACTGAATTACGTAAAAACACGAGTGTGCATGATGGATTTAAATAATAATGCCCCGAGCATATGGTAAATTCTGCCAAGCCGTTGCTTTGCATACGATTATTGTTATTACCGTCGTCGTCATTTTTATTACTACACGTACAAATTGTTCATTACGAAAATGAGGAGGATGATTAGCAATCAAAATTTCTTTCTTGTTTACAACTCAACGGTTTGGTTATTGCCAATTTTTCGATCGAAAGTACATTGTTATCGAAATTATAAGGGCGATATCGTTGACAGTCAGGCTGTTTACAACGTAAAATAATGCGTGCGGGGCTCGTTAAAATTTTTAATTAAAAGATAACACAAAATTGAAAATTTCATATTCCCGTCGCAGTTGAGCTTTATAAATCAGAATACGCTTTGGAGAAAATATTTGAAGAAAAGCAGCATCACGCTAGAGAGAGAGAGGTGGGCATTGGTGGTGGTAGAATAAAGGCGCTGGGCGAAGAGGGGGGGGGGGGAGTTGATGCGAAAAGCTGAAGAAAGCAGAAAGATAGAGGAGAGAGCATTGCCGGCAACACGTAGCGTTGAAACAGTTTCTGCTGATTATCTTGACGCTAGAAGAATTCATGATAAGTCGAGGCGCGTATTGGAGTGGAAAACGTTACTTCTCGTGCTCGGAATTTCGTATATACGTATTCCAGCGCGACCATCGTCTATAAGAATATATCAGAGAGAAGAAGCGGCTCTCTCTCTCTCTCTCGCGTGTGGGGGGTGGGGAAGGCTAGGGTTCCCTTGTAAAATATTACTGAAATCTCAAAAATTGCCTCTTCTTGAAGATGTAAATCAAGCGTGAAAATACAGGCTCAGGATAAGGAGGAGTATAGAGGGAAAAGACGGTCCGCGCATATAGAGAGCGCATACCATTGTAATATATTGAACGCATATATCCGTGACCCGAATAGCTTTCACTCTTTCTCTTTCTCTCTTGGGTTACCAGGTTAATCGCATTACGTCTCTCGCTTCTTTTCTCTTCTCTCTCTCGTGGTTATCGCAATTTAAACTGTCGATTTTCAGCTGCCGACTTACGTAAGGGTATATAGATAGACCGCTTGAAAGCCTACAACGTATATACGGATAAATTATGAAAGGGTATGAAAGCGACAGAGAGAGAGAGAGAGCCTCCCCCTGGCTCCCCTACCCTTGAGAAGTAGCTGTTACGCAGCGGCGCAACAGTTGCGAGCTTCTATATACGCGCGTGTGAATGAGAGCCCTACCCTTCGCACGTGTATATAAACCGAAACTCGTGAATTGAGATAGCAGCTATACGTGTGTTTATCGCTTTCCCTCTCTCTCTCTCCGTTTTCTCCTTTTGACCGAATGACCCGTAATAAAGGAGAGCAGGGGGAATACTTCGTTGAGAGGGATCTGTCTGAAAAACCGGCGTTTTCTCGGTCTGTTGCAGAGCGTGAGAAACAGGATAACGACGAACGCGACGGACGAGTGCGAGACGCGGGACCCCTGCCAGCACGACGGCATCTGCATATCCACGGACAGCGGGCCGTTCTGCGAGTGCAGAAGCGGCGAGTACGAAGGTACCTACTGCGAAAAAGGTGAGTCCGCCCAGCGCCAAAGAGATAAGTATTTTACATCTGTATAACGACAAAGAGACGCGGCGGCGGCACCGATCGAAAGTGTGCCGCTGCCGCCGCCGCACAATAACATCCTTATAAGCCCGATCCTTATGTGTTCCTCCCTCCGTGTACCTCCAAAACCCAGCATCCACCCCCTATACTCCAGGGGTTGTAGTAGGAGGGCTTGGCTCTCGCATATTCTTGAAAATCCAGCGAGTGTCAAGTCGTTGCGCTTGACTCTCGTTAAAAATGGATTCTCCCGCGCGGACGAAGTGGAGAGAAGACGCGCGGTGCGCTCACCAGCGCGGGCGCTTTGCCTCTAAGATTGTTGAGTGTTGACCCACTTTCTGGCCACCCCGGCGCCTACTGCTCTCCTGCCACTCTCTCTCTCTCTCTCTCTCCCACACACATACACACAGACTAACACACAGAGGCACAAATGCACGGGCCTGCTGTAGCAACGCCGACGCGACTAACGATTGAAATTCTCCACAGGCCAGAAACTCTAACCTCTCCTCTCCCCCCTCGTCGTTCCCGCTGCTTTACCCTTCTCAGACTTTATATCGGCGCCACTGCGGAAAAATACAATTTTCCCTTCAAACGCAAGCCCTCCGCTATGTACCTCCACTCGCCCCCGTCCTCTGCCCCCTTAACCTCACTGCCACCTGATTTGCTCTAGTTTTTATACATGTTAACCTACTGTGTGTATGCCTCTATCTCTCTTTTTTTATTTGTTTTTTTTTTTAAATCACTTAATTTAGCTTGATTTTGCTACGCGTTTTGCACTTTTCAGCTGACTGTTTAACCGTCAAATTCCGCTTTCCTCTCTACATTCTCTCGCCTTTGTCTCTCTCTCTATCTCTCTATCACTTTATTCTAAAAATTGCTTCTTTTCTCTCACACGGCCGTATGATTCATTTACCTCAACATACATACAATACCCATAAATCTATATATTACAAGCATATATACACATGGGCAAATCTATTACTTGTCTAAAAACGATCACCATACCATTAAAAACTCATCGAGCACGGCTTCTACTTACTTTTGACATTCCGTTTGTTTTTTCTTTTGTATGTGCCTTTCGCGTGTAAAGAAGCATGGAGTACAGTACTACCAACGGCAAGTGCCGATGATTATTGGTCAAGAAATAACAGTGAGTTTTCAGTATTCACTTTTACGTTTTAGCTTACTGCTTACATCAGCTTAGATTAATTATTTACCGAACTTTTTATTTTGTTGTTGTTCACTTGATAAAACTATAGAGAAATATACCAAGTCGTTTATATAGTAGTTTGCTTAAGTATTAGAGACCTTAGATCTTGTTTTTTTATCGTTTCCAACGTAAATAGATAATGATTTCTAGTTATATCGTAAGAAAATGTAGTTTGTTGTCGATCGACTTAAAAAAAAATAAAGAAACACTAAAAAGAACGAGTAATGTTATTACAAAAATAATCGATATTACTTAAATTAATAACTAAAGGGCTTCTATTTTCAAAGTTTAGCGGTTTAAGTGATTATTCAAAACGGGCCAATGATTTTTCTTTTTAAATTAACGAAATTATATCGGCTCTTTCTTTCGCGTCTGCGTAAACTTTCACTTAAACCATATTGCTTGATTAACTAATGATTAAAGAATTATAATATAACGATTCTTAATTAAGCAACAAAAAATTAATTAGTATAAACGTAGAAAAAAGTGGATTAACATAAGTACGCATAATAGAATTGACTGTACTAGTCGTTAAGGGTCGAAAAGAAAAGGTGCTGAAAAACATTTGAAAATAGATGTAAAGTACGTAAATACATGTGGAATCCTGAAGTATATCGAATACATATTCCGTAGATAAAATTTGTTGTTGTTGCTGTTAATTACGTATTCGTGTTTGTTTCATTCGTAAGCTTCATTGTTGAATATCAGCCGCAGCTTCATGTCATTACCTGACTCTGATTCCCATCATATATACTTGTGCATAAACATCCTCTTAACTTTCCTTATAAAAGCTTGGATTACATGTTGAAGTTCGAACGAAGCAGAAAAAAAAAGAATTAAAGTGCTCGGCTATTCATTTTTTGTTTTCTTTGCATTTATGTCTTCATGCGATGATTGTGGATTACGTTGATATATATATATATAAAAAAATGTGCGACGCGCTACTAGACAAGTCATTTCTATAAACCGATAAGTTTGCGCTATTACTTTTCCTTTTCCACTCGATTGATTTGTAGGTCAGTCAGTGGGATGAAAAATGGGAGGGGGCACGGGAACAGAAGGGGGGAGCCTCCATAGTATTTACGAGGATGAAGTGACTGCGATAAGAAAGTAGTGCAAAAAATATGTGTCTGGCAAACCATGCAGCAAGTGTGATAAAAATGTTCTCGTAGAATGTAGTATATATACGTTGAAAAATCAAGTCAAGTGCGACATTTAGATACGACGATATTATTTATTGTGACTCGTTTTGTTATTATCTTTCATATATAGATGCAGCAACACATGATCTTAACGAATTCATTATTTCGACTTTTTGCAAGATCGCGTTAAATCGATCGAAGAGAGAGTCGCGTTTTGGAGACGCGCTGCGTTCAAGTGAACTCAGACTCAAACTACAAATCTTAAAAATGAAAGTATACATTTATCAGCTATCAAATTTTAACGTAAAATGATGACAATAAAAACGTCGCAATTTTGAGCAATTTGTTGACAAAATTTATTGAGAAATAACATGTGTTTCTCATGATTATTCGTAGGGTAATGTAATCATAAGTCTAAAATAACCTTAAGCGTAGCATGTACGTCCTGCATTAAAACCTGCATTATTTTTTCATTTCAGATATAGCACCGTCAGAGGCTTCTTTCCGAGGAACCGAATATTTGACGATAGATTTGAATAGGGGTAGTCCCGTTCTTAGCACACAAGAGGCTATATTTTTGCAATTTAAAACAAAACAGCCCAAAGGATTACTCTTCTACTCGTGTAAGTAGATTTTATCTAGGATTACAAGGATTATTCAACGGGGCTAATCTGTTGTACGCTCTTACATATAAATAATTCATCAATTTTTTCAATAAAAATTTAACGAAGTCGCGAGATTAAATGAAAAGAAAAACAAGCCGACGCGTGTTCCACTTCAAAATTGCTTCGACTGCAATGCAACATTCAAGTATGCTCCCGTGCACGGCCCGTGTAACCACGTAAGCCGAAAACTGCTAGCTCGTACCTACTGCCTCAACGAAATTAAATTAAAAGAAAAAAAATTCTTTAATTTTCGGTAGGGGGCGGAGGAACACAGTATGTGCATCAGCCGAGCGCAAAGATACGAGTGTCTTGCTCCTCGTTAATTACTTACACGTGAAATTGATATCGCGCCCCGCTGTAAATGCAAGTGCATATATACATACACGAGGCTTGAGGTATAGCACAGGCAGGAAGCGGGTAAGGAGGGGGTTGGGGGGCATGCCGGTACTCTCGAGCCCCGCGTCGCACAGGACCGAGCCGAGTGGCAAGGAGGGGTGAAGGGGCGAGAGGAGGTGGCATGCGAATGCAGAGGGAGCGCTGGCGCACCGGCAATTAAGTCTGAAGCACCGTCTGCATCTTTTACACGCTCGCAGCGGGCCGCAGGATAATTAGTATGCGGTCACGACATGGCAAAAGCTAGCGCCGCGATATTCCTTGTACGTCGCGCGAATGCCCGCGCGCCGGCTGGGTCCGCGCGAGCGAGCAAGCAATACCCGGCCACCTTTGCTCCCGACGATATATCGCCGACATTACGCGAGTTGCGCCATTTTCACCACTAAGAGGATCAGCGGATTTTCGCGGCCTAACTACCCTATACCCCCTACAGTCGCCAACCTCGTTCATTGGCTAATTACAAGAGCCTCTCTACTCGCTCCTCCTCTCTGTGTTGGCTGCACCCCCGCCCCCCTTTACCGGGATCACTTTTCACACGGGATTTCTCTTTCGAGCCCCCAACAACTTGGCCATTTTACAATTATAAGACCGGATCATCCCCTTTTGCGCTTTACTTTAGACTCGTGTTTTGACGTTCTTTGAAAATATCTCGGGTTATTCGAGTTTCACTTGCAATTTGTACAATAGTCATAGACGTGCAATTTTTTTTTTTTTTTTTTTTTGAAAATTTTCAATTCGATTTTAATCAAAAGCTATTATTTTTGTGAAATTTTAATGTTGTATAATATGTTGGGCTGAGAGGACCTAAAAAGAATTTTTATATTAATATAAAAGCGAGTCAAAGGGTTTATTGAAAAATCTTGTTTTTTTTTTAAATTATATTAATCACGAAAGAAGAGTATAAAAATAAATAAATAAAGTTTAGAGCTTGCACGGGCCGGAGAATGCGGGCCAACTAAAACTTTTATGATTACAGGGCACGAACAAGATTACCTGACTGTATCTTTACGAGATGGCGGCGTTGCCATTACTATGACGCTCGCTAATGGACGGCTTGAGCTACATATAAAACCCACAAGAATCCGTTTCGATGACAATCAGTGGCACACGATAACAGTTCACAGAAAAGTCCAAGAAGTAAGTTTTACTTTTTTAAATGCCCTTAATGCTCGTATTATCCTATTATGACGCAAATTACTTTTAGTTAGCGCACCGTTGACTAATGGAATATCAAATTATGAAATTTGAAACCTTTTCCGAACTTTTTTTTCTCTCTCTCTCGAGTATAATTTTTCATCAATTTCGATCATCGCATTTCGCTTAAGTGGGCTTCGACTCTTGTGTTATTCAAATGCGTCCGGATGAATTTTTTATAAATTTTTCCTTAAAATTGAAAAGCAGGCTTTTATGCATAATTTTAATGCATAATAGAGCATTAAAAACGTTACAAATTTGCATGCCTACGTTCTGACACTTGAGTTTTATCAAAGATCGAACGCGGTGTACGTATATAAGTGCGGAAGGGGAAAAAAAGAAAACATGTATAAAAGCTTGGCATTAAAAGAGTTTGAAAATCGTTTAAAAAATGTCGAAGGTACGGTAGCGCAGAGTAAAACTTCAAAGGACATCTCGACAACTGTACGATCGTGTGGTGCGGAGTAAGCTTGGCTAAATTTGACATTTTCAATTTAGAGAAATTCGATCGCTTCTCATATACTCGCCGCGGGGGTGAGGGAGACGAAGGGCTATCTTGCTCTATTTGATTTCTGACTCGCTCATGTCAGATTATATTCTCGTGAATGGCAAGACGTGTCCGAATCAATGATTAAAATACGACCAAGTTTGAATTTGTATTTTAAGATGTACTTAAAAATAAATTAAGACGTGACCGATCGTTACAAATACTGCAGTTCCCCGATAATTTACTCGTGTATCATCACTGAATTTTTCACTTTATTCTCTATTATTGACGTTTTATTTTTGAGTCAATTGGTAATTAACATATTGTGTATTTAATTTTTCAGATTTCATCGCTCATGAGATTCTGCAGGGTGAGTTTAAAGTTTTTATTAATTAAAAACAACAATTTTACAATGCATAAAAAAGTCATTATTTTCGTACGTTGTTACGTGTTACATGCTTGAACGGCCTATTATTGTTTCAAGACTGTTATTAAGCGTTAGCCATTAAACTTTAAAAGGTTTTTCTCGATCTGCAGCGTAATATATTAAGAGCATGGCCTAAATTGTTAGAAAAATGTGAGCCTTAAGCTGTCTCATATCTCACGACTTACATAACCTTTCGATTCACGTAAGCTAATCCAGGAAGTTTTCAGCAAAAATCGGAATATATCTATAGATTCTCCAGGATAAGATCCTGACAAATTGAGAAAATTCTTTACCTTTACCTCCTGCCCAACAATCCCAACGGATAAATTCGTTTTTAAAGTCGTTTGAAGTAACAAATTTTGAATTTTAAATTATTTCTAACCTCAACGATTTATAAATTATCTATAGCACTGTTTTTATCAATTATAAATACCTATTCTGGTCGATCAAAAATTGCTTTCCTATCGATCCATTCAGAAAATTTCTCCGCCACATTGATTCTTTCGTCCCTCTTACTTAGCATGATTGCTACAAAGAAATTGAGCAAACTATTGACTTTCGGATAACCACTTGTCAACATATATGCACTTGTATTTTTCTAGCATGTTAATTTCTTATACATACACGCATACGTATTGCAGTAACTTACGAGGACACTTTTATTATTGGCAAACATGCAACGCTAATTTTCTCAATTTATCCGTCGTACTGATAAAATCGATAAATCATTTCTAATAGCATTAGCAAATCAACTTTTTTTTAACGATTTACTCGACAGTTTGCGTGTGTTTCAAATTAACCTCTCTGTTTTTTTTACGTAACAGGCTATCCTTAGAAAATCAACCATAAAGTACAGTAAATTTCGTCTTGTTAATAAACGTCAATAGCGCAAAAAAGTTCTCATTGCCGAAACTACATTTTCTCAATATCGATTTGATTGATGGATCATCGGCGAGAGGATGAAAAAAAAAGTGGAGCTTAAAGGAGAGAGAAAATGTGCTGACATAATGTAAAAGCGGGCTCGTTCGAGCGTTTAGTAGCACTCAACGACGAGGGAGAGAGAGAGAGAGCTAAGGCGAAAATTAATGAAACAACTAAGCTGTAATATATTGCAGCAAGGGCAATTTAGCAGTCTTACGATATCCATACGTTGCATCCCCCAGCACACCACCTCTCTCTCTCTCTCCCGGCTTATTGCTAATTTTCTCCTAGCCTTCATTACATCCAGCCTTCTCGTCGGCTCTTCAATAATAATAACACTACAAATTGAAAAATCAATAATTACAGCAGCTAGAGAGAGTTAAGTTTTTCTCACTTTCACCTTGCGGTCCTCCTTGCGCCCCTTTTTTCTCGACTTTTTTTTTGCTGTTGCTATAATGGCACTACATGTTTGCACAAACTCCAGAAATATCGTAGAGTGCGTGAGAAAAAAGAAGGCAAAAATCGATTGCGCTATTAACGTTTCAATTTCCTGTAGCGTGGCTGCACGTGGAAGTAGAAAAAGAAAAAAGAGAAGTCGATTTGAATGTAAAGCGGTGACAATCAGAATAATTAAATCTAAAAGTCTAATGCACTTTTGATATCTCTCACGATGCCTTCAATTTCCGCTCCATTTCTCAAAGACACTTATTTGCTACTTATACGTCGTTGAAATCGTTCAATCGCACTCCTGTTAAATCTAAATTAAGAACCAAAGGGCAAGCGGGCCTAATTAATGGTTAGCTAATTTGAAGAGCGTATTATCTACAATTTTATCATATTGATATTTTAATGAAAATTTGTACTGATGAAGAAAATTGTAATTTCTATTCCGCAGTTAACAGCGACAGTAGATAAACTGTACACCGAACATGGTCACACAGCAGGCTCGTTCACAAAACTGTCTACGAGGAAGATTCTCGTTGGAGGAGGTGCTGATCCAAGAGCTCTTACCGGTTCCAAGGGAATCATCAACTTTTTCGGCTGTTTGCGCAAGGTAATATTGTTTGGCTAAGAATTTAACACGTACAACATTAAATATAATGTGGGAGGTATTATAACTATTAAATCATGTGTGCAGGTTGAATTTCAAGCCGAGGGCATCCGCATGGATCTGATTAAGGCAACTCTGGATGCTACCCCTGGAGCCGCTGCCTGGGGCAAAATAGAATTTAAATGCTCCGAGCCCCGCAGCTCCGACTCCGTAACTTTCACCACCAGGGACTCGCATCTCGTAAGTATTTCGGGCCTTCTAAAACGCTTTAAACCATGGCTCGCGCCTCCATCTATACTGATCCCTTAATTTACTTAAAGACTCGCAATTACGGAACTGCGTGGCAGAACCAAAGCTCACGCATCCAACCGACTCTTGATAAATTATGCTTACCTGAAGAATTACTCGTTTCTTAAAATAAAAAGAAAAAACGAAAATTTTCCGTCAAAGCTGCGAGATAAGGTCACTGTCATATTTTGGATTCTGCTATCCTTTATTTAAACTGACGCAAAAAGCTCGCCACCCCAACTAGGTTGTACATCAAAAAGAAAACAGCAATTTATCATTTTACAAAGTGTCAGTTTAGGCAAACATTCCCTCCGCAATGGCGTCACATTTCGCGTTGATATTCGCAGCATCCTCCTTTCGCGCAACTTTTCCTTGCTGATTTTTGGAAAACGAGAAACTTACCTCTGCCCGCCCAGAGAAAAGTTTGCACGTTCGCGCGCAACGTCAATCGTCCAACTTAATTTCCTCGAGACTTTTAGCTGCGTCGAGTGAAATCGATTTCTGACATGACTCCGATTAATATTCCGAGCCTTTTCGCACTTGCTAAACTTATAACCATTCTCCGGAGTGGATTTCTTATGCCCTCGAGCGAACGTAAGCTCGGATGCAAAATCTTCTCGGCAACTTGCCGTTCTAGCTGGCTAAGCACGTACGTGATAAGCTTATGAAAACATTCTTTCCCAAATTTCATCTCATAAATCATTCTTGGGTCGTATTTTGAACTCCTTCTCGTCCTCTCTACATTGCCTTTCGAGTCATTTTGTTTCAACCGATCCAGGCAACCATTACCCCCTTAAATATTTAGTACTTTATTAAAAGACATCTTGTGCTTGGGATTGTAGGTCACATTAAATGCATTATTCAAAGCTCTTTATGAGATTATACAATTAGCGACATAGCTTCACTTTGATTTTTTTTTCTATTTTCAGTATCCTACATACAGTGATTAATATCATTGATTAATGTCTGTTTATAGTTAGATAAAAAGACAACAACAAAGAATGTTATATTTACATCAACGTGAAAAAGCGTTGACTTATTTAGTAATAAGTATCAAAGGGGTGCGTTGGCATGCTGATAAAAAATTTAATAAAATAGTACAACCCCAGCAAGGAACGAGTAAAAACTTTTTTTATCAAAATTCTTCAGATAAGCATAAAGTTAAGAAAAGTATGCAACACACTGGTGGGACTATGAGGGTTATTGAATTTTAGGATTAGGGCGTAGTAGCGAGCTTATCAAAAAAGAAATAACGAAAAAAAATATAAAGAAAAAAAAATACATGAAATCGTACTTTGGAGTACGTTTTGACGAGCAAGAACGAGGCGTCGTCGGTAAATGGAAGATATATCTAAAGAAAAAATATGCATATTATGTTATCTGTGTGTACTCGTGATCGAATCTACTTGGAACACACGTGTCGGATGTGACACGCGCACACAAACAGGCATCAGCGACAGTGAACGCTCGGAGACTTCACGGCACCGTGGTCACCTTTACCAGCCCAGAGTCCCACTTGGTAAGCTCTGAAAAAGCGCAGCTTTCTGACAAAAAAAAAACATAAATAAAAGGGCGAGAGCTCTTTTGTGGAGGATAGCTCCATGGCTCGCTGACTGGCCGGCCGTACTTCACTGACAAGCACCTGTGATTGGCTACAACTCACGCGAATTTAGCTTTTAGCGAGGAGCGATATGCACCAATCAGCCACCCCTATCTCACCTAGCCCACTTTACCACCACCGTCCCCCGCCCCCCTCACTCTCAGCCTCTGCCTGACCCATAGCCGTACCTTTCACTCTCTTTCTCTCTTGCTCCAAGGCCTTATATAGCAAACGCTGTACAACTAAGATATAGAAACCTTAGAAAATTTCATATATCTTACTTGAATCTCCCGGCTGAATTCCTTACTAACCCCCACCAGCCTACCACCACCATCACAGCGGCTATTCACTCGTTCTGCCGTACTCTTTACGATACTCTTCACCAACTTTCAACGCATATGCATCGCACACCGACCATGTATTGTAGGTATTGCAAATAGCTGTGAATAGCCGTTAAGCCGCTCCTCTCACTGAATAACTCACTCACTGTACATACACACTCGTATTAACCTTATGTTCGTATTAGATATATATACTCTTTATCACTATATTATCACAGTTATCACTTATAATAATCACTATATGAAAACTATATATACTTGCACATGCACGATATATCTCTTTCTCTCCTTATATATACTTACCTCGTCCTTGCGAATTGTCAAAGCGACAGAGCCCACGAGCGCATTTAATTACGTGGAATATCTCTCTCCTCAACTCTTCCAGCATCTTCCTTAAAGTCTTATAAAAAAAATAAAGAAAGAAAAAAAAGATAGTGCGATCGACGAGGTCATACTTATTGAATAACGTGCTTTTCATCGAGATTTCATCTTGAAACTTTTTTGTACATACAATAGGGTAACTGCAAACTTGAGTATAAAAAAAAGAGTTTGAAATAATTATACTTTATTGTAATGTAAATAATAAAACATAAAATATCTAGACTTATCGCTTCCATTGAAAAGTAATGTCTATACAATACAATATGTGTAAGGGTTGTCGCGCATTGATATATAGTGAATGGACCAATCTCTCTTACTCTGGCTAAGTATTATATGACTAGAAAAAGCACCACTTTGCATGTCGAAGGTATTTTTCGTATGCGTAGTCTGTACAAAATCAATGTAAATACATGTATAAAGCGCACCATATAAATTGCATGGAAATTAACATTAGTTAAATTTCAACCAAAAAAAAACATGTAATTTTTTGAAAATTCAATTTCAGTAATTATATAACGCTTTCAAACTTCTATTCCCTCCGTATGTTTAATAGGACTCGTAAGTTTTTTTCCGAATTGATAAGTCCTCTGTAATCCAAGTATCGTAAAAAGTAGGATATTTATATATTTCATTAAAATATGCAGTACTACCACACACCAGTTCGTCGACACGACTATTGCCTGTAGCCACGACCTTATAAAATTTCAACTTTATCTTTTCTTGTAATGTTCTACACCCCCCACTGATTGTAAACCCCCATATCACCTCTCGCGAAAGAGTCGATTATCAAATTATCTACTTTAGCAGTGTACAATCATCGATTTATGGGGCTCTGGGTAATTATATCAGCTTATATTAAACAATATCTTCTCGACTGTATACAAATTGGTGAATATTGGAAATACTTTGTATGTAGAACCTTATTATTTAATAATTAAATTTTGTTTAAATCTATATTAATATGATTAAACTATAAATGTATCTTTGATAATGCTATTATTCCGCTTGATAACCCGATTCTAACGATTTTTTATAGAATTCGTTTAAAATTGTCTTCGTCTTTACTACCACTTGACCCAATACCTCTTTGGTAAGATTTAGATTTCCAGCTTTAGAACTATTTGATCGGAAATCTGCTATACAGTTCGAAGGAAGAAGTTCGATGTATTTAACGTGGTTTAAGCCGGAATTTTTGTCGTAAATATTTGAATTTGTCCATTGAATTAGAGTCATTATTGTTTTCTTAGTTTAAAAAAATCTGTATGTTACTAGAAATAATAAAAGATTATCTCAAAGAAAGCAGAGTTCGATAAACCGTAGACTTGGAAATCCACAAGTCGTGGGTTCAAGCTTGGCTTAGCCCGTCGGCCGAGCCCAACCAAAATTGTCGAAAAGGCTTTGAGCTCAAAGTAATATTTCTAATTTCTATCGAAAAGCCATTTTGAAGATGAATTTTCGTTTACGCAAACAAATACGTTAAATGTAATTATTAAGCTTTCTGTAAAAAATAAAAATAAATGAAAGTAAATTCAACTAAAACTTTTTTGAAAACGCAACTTTGCAAAACTTTTATCTCTCGAAAATCTAAAAATAGTATTTATATACGTATTTCATTCTTTATATTGTACGACACTGATAAAACGAAAAGAATAAGGAGATAAAGAAAAGTTGAAAGCAAAAAACTGTAGACAATATAATAAACGCGAAGAAAAGAAATCGGACGAATGCAATTGTTTCTTTTCTTTTTTTTTTTTTTTATTTTTTTGAGTAAGTAAAATCGAGGCCAAGCGAAAGGATAGCAAGAGGGGGATGGGGTACGGAGGTGGAGGAGATGGAAGTGGTAGGAATAAACGAAGTTTGAATAAAGATTAATTTGCGGAGCGATAGAGAATGTGTATGTGTGTGCGGAGAGGGAAAGAGAAAGAGAAGAGTGCGCTGGTTCGACGCTAAAGGATTCGCCGAGGGATTTAAAAAGGAGAAGCCGTGGCTGCGAATATTCCCACCGGGCAATGCCAACTTGCCACTTGCGCATCGATACAGCGGAGCTTATCATTTCTCTCGCCGATCCTTTTCCTTCTGATTTATCCTTTTTCTCTTACCTGAGCCTCCTCCCTCTCCCCCAACCCTCTTCTCCATGGTCTCTCTTGCTCTGTACGTTCCAACGTACATATACATGCACGTAACTCTCTGGAGAAGAGCTAAGCCCATCGGCACAAGGCTAAAACCACCTCCTCCTTCTCCTTTCGTATCGCCGGCTAAGCAAGTCCTTGGACTTTGAATAACCGAGGGGTAGTCGATCCAGTCCTCGGGCCGCGGGCCGACTTCGTAACGACATTAAACCACGCGGAAGCTGAGCTCTCCGCTCCAACTTTTCGTCCCTCCTAAAGCTATAGCTGCCTTTAACTCCGCCCTTATGCCGTTCCCAACTTTTAGACCTCCCTCCTCCTCCTCCTCCTCACCTCTTCACGGTCCCGCCATACACCGATACATCAATAATTTTACTCCTCTATCTCTCTCTATCTCTCTTTCTCCAGCGTACACTTCTCCCTGTTGACTTTTTTTTCTAATCCGAACTTTCTCTATCCTCCTCCCTCCAACCCTCATTTCCTATCCTCTTCTTTTTCTCTTTATCCCACTTTTTTTCGTAGAGTCAAGCTTAGCTCACTTGGTATATACACAAAACTTGTTCAAGCTTTTGTTTGTAAGCTTTCACAGCGAATGAATACGAGCATTTGGACGAGAATGATGAGACTAATGGTAGTGATGTTCTTGCGGATGGGAATAAAAATGTAAAGATGGGATATTGAGGATTTAGAATAACGAACATTTCGCTCGTAGCTTGTATATGTTTTACGCTTTTATAAACGAGCCGCAATCTTCGGATTAACGTTTTTATGTAAATGCGTAATAATTGAAGGATTATGTAAAGCAAAAAATTGCTTTCGCCCGTTCGATAAAAAAACAGCAATTTTTCACCGTCAGAGGGATTACAGGCGCAAGAGGAAAATCAAAAAAGCGAGATAGTAATTTTCAGTACACTCTAAAACATCACTTAATTATTGCTTTTCTTTTTTCGCTCTCGGCTACTTAAATAAGCATCCATAAATGTACTTGTACCGCTAATTAGTCAAAACGAAGAAGACGAGGGTACAATATGTAGGTCATTCGAAATATACACTTGATACGCAGGAGTATTAATCATATCAGACTCGTAATTCGTGTCCTCCTCGCTCCGAGTTGTACGTGTGTGCGTGTATGTGATTTAGCAAGCGCACGCAAAAAGCTCGAATTGTTTCGAGAGCTGGCAATGTCGTACAGAGAGAAAGCTTAATACTCACATGCGCAAAGGATTATGTACCTTGTACCTATATATACACGGCAACTCGCGTCAGTTCTCCCCCCCCCCCCGTCTCTGCTATACACGTTTATAAAGCGGACGAAATTTGCTCGGAAATTGCTCAGCTGCAGAAATTGGAGATTTACAAAGAACAGCGGAGAGAACGAGCGTTACTGCACTTAATTTATGAGCAAAGTTTTGGCCCCGCCATAACACGAGAGCTGTACGGTCTATGTGTATACACGTTTTATCACGTTGTGTAAGTAACGATCGATGAATCGAGAATCGGACAAAGTGTATCGCTACTGCTGCTGCTACTACTCCTGCTGCTGCGCGTGTGTGTGTTGGTTGACTAAAAAAAAAAAGAAAAAAAAAAACGAGAGAGAGGAACTCGGTTAATTTATCGCCCGAGACTTTTCGAGAAGCTCCAGATTTTTGTGGGGGATCATTCAGCTAGCCGCCATGAAATCCCGAGTAAGAGCCGTGCGATTTCCTTTGTTTCAGGTTTTGCCACCTTGGAAGGCCGCCAAGTCCGGGAGTATATCTTTTAAAATTCGAACGAACGAACCTAATGGCTTGGTTATGTATAGTAGAAGTGGAGCCGTCGGCCGGGTACGTAAATCACATTGACAACAATTATTCATTACGATAACACCATTTTTTCAACAATAATATATGTATTACTCATCATGAAAAAAAAACACATCTTTTCTCCCATCGTTGTACTCTAATTTTAAGAAACCCAATAATTAAGTAACAAAATGCCGAGGCGCACGTGCCTCTGGTACAGGAAATCGATTGTCATTAATGTTATAAGCGCAACTGGCACGCAAATTATCGATGAAAAAAAAAAACTGGAGCACGTCATAGGTAATACCGAGCTTTTAAGACTGACGCGCTTGCCTATGTGCTTTTGCCCCTCAGAGCGACTTGTTCGCCTTCGAAATTCTCGAGGGCCACCTCTACCTGCAGCTGGACCTCGGCGAGGGTCCGATGAAGGTGAGGGCATTGGAGGACCGAGTGGACGACGGGGTCTGGCACGAAGTCTCGCTGCGCCGGGTGGAGCGCGAGGGCCGCATCGTCGTGGACCGATCCACTGTCGAGTTCCGGCCACCGGGTAAGGATGATAACTGCAAGTATCAATGTTTTTGTCTATTTACTCGAGCGCACCCCGTAGTCTGTCGAAAGACTCAGACATCTCATGTCATCTCACCAACCATTGACCACGGCAAGTACTTTTTACATTTCATTTGTTTCCTCCGGCAGATGATTTTACTTCTTCTCAATTTTTTTTTACTGATGATTTTTTTTTGTTATATTCGTGCGCCAGAATTTTTTCTACTCTTCGTTTTGACACTTCAATGTTGTATTTTTAATAATTGATGCACAGAAAAATATTCTTGGATTGGTGTTGAAATTTAAATTTTACAGCTACGGGACTTCCTGAAAGTCCCTCGTCGATTATGGATGCATTTCAAAATTTCAGACTAAGAATTCGTCCATTATTAATGTGTTCTAAAATAAACGAACTTTAATGGCTCACACAGGTCGATACGGAGATTTTCTATTATTTAACGAATCAATAACGAGATATACTTTGATTTCTTCGTTTTATCGATCTCGAGGTTGAAAGACGTTTTGTGTTAAATGTGCATTAAAAATTTTATATTGGCACTGTCGATCTTGTTTCTTAACAAATTGTTGTGAAAAATCGATGTTTTTTTCAATTCTTAAATAAGCACTTTATTCTAAATGTCGTAATGTGATAAACAATTTTTATAAAATTTCTATGTGTATATTTATTATATTATAATTTATATTTAACAATACGATCTTTCCGCACTGTGCATTTCCATTCATTTTCCAAAACATATCTTCGAGGCTATCTTACTCGGTGCCTATACATTAAATGAACCCAATGTGTATACGCACGGGTAAGATGCTCATAGCGATCATACTAGAAAAGTTAGATTTGCACGAATTAATAATACTTATTCCGATTTATCAATTGCAAGAGGTTAAAATTGTTTATTTCAAAAGATTAGATGCAAAGTAAGATAAAAAAAAATTACTCAAATTGATATATAAAGTTCATAAATTTTTGTTTACTTTATTTTTTGACAAATGAAAGACAAATAAATCGAAAAACCTTTTCACGAAACGTACAATGGAGTATTTGGAAATGGATTGCGAAAAGAAAGCTCAACTTGTAAATTTTGTTGACGAGTCGATTATTAAAAAATCAAGGCTGAAAAATTGTCTGACAAGCGAGGCGCTCTTTTGTAGGCGATGCTTCGCAGCTCGATCTCGATGGGCTTCTGTATATTGGCGGCGTCGGGGCGCCGTTTGCACCGCTAACAGTTCCACCGGTGCTTTGGACTGGTAGTCTGCGACAGGGATATGTGGGCTGCATGCGGGACCTTGTCATCAATGGTCAACCTGTCGATATCGCTGGATATGCTCAGCAACAAGATTCCGGTGAGTCGATTAATTCCCTCGTGCGTAACACCTGTTTCGATGTTTCTCTTGCTAAACAGATAGTATATTAAAGCTAATTTAGCTTTGCGCGTGGCTTATTAATCATGCCGAATTAATTTTAATGGAAATGATAAACTTTCAAAAGTTTAATAATTTTAAGTTTTTTTTGTTTTTTTTCTGTAAGGAGACCTTGATAATTTTTTTCTTCTAGAAAAATGATAATTGTACTAAAACAGTTTCCTACCTTACCTTACAAAAATAAATATTTACTAAAATGTTATTTTTAAAGCTATATTTCATTGTTGGTTAGATTTTATTTTAATTTTGAACAGTATTTTCAATATATTACTTTTTAATGAAAATATTCTATAAATTCTAATAAGTATATGAATAAAGTAGAAATCTGTAAAATTTTCCAAAAATTATTATGGCTAAATCTAAATTTCCATAAAAACAATTTATATTAACAATCGCGTGTCCCATTTTGTAAGTATTATAGTACTGTCGAGACGTTAGTAAAAAAAAAAGAAAATCGAAAATTTTTCAAAAAATTTACAATAAAATTTTCATTTTTATTTAATTTCTTACATAACAATAAATAAAAATGGTGATTTTCGAAAGAAAAAAATAAAAAAAAAATTCGCTGCGGACAGGATTCGAACCTGTGCGGGCATAGCCCATCAGATTTCGAGTCTGACTCCTTAACCACTCGGACACCGCAGCTTCGTCGGCAGAGTGCTTACAAGCCACAGTAGTTGGGCAGCACTGTAGCTCGATAACGACAGCACTACTCAATCGTGCATCCCGTCAAAAATTATTTATCCATTTTGTTTATTGTACTCCCAACAACATTTTTATTTTCAACTTATCTATTTATTCATAATTTTCAACAATTTTTCAAATCCAGCTGTTGTCTCTTAAAAAAATAAAAGAAAATAAAAAAAATTCCGCTGTTCGTTAACAAAACGAAAATAATATGTGAAAAGCATCGTCATTATTGTCATTGTTGTTTTCAGGCGCCGTACGGCCGGCCTGCCACGTTCAAGGGGCTCACTGCAATTCAAATCCGTGCATGCACTCCGGCGCGTGCATCGAAGGCTGGAACAGATTTCAATGCGACTGCACGGGAACATCTTTCACCGGGGCCACCTGCGGAAAAGGTAGCCAGAGCTTCAGACTCCATAAATTCCTGAAACGCCTGCTTGACCTGTTTATTTATTTTCCGCCAGGCTCCTTAGTCTCTGTGTGTAACAAGAGCCTCACCCTCCCCCTCCTCCTCCTCCTCGTAGAGCCGAGGACCGGCGAGCTTCTAATTATCCCAGTTACTCGTTTTAACGCGGCGTAATTTTTTTTGGCTGCATTTTAGACGCGTCGACGCTTTATCTGAATGGCTCGCAGCAAATGACGGCTTTGATGCCGGAAGACTCGAAAACTCAGGCCGAGGAGCTCGTTATAAGATTTAAAACAACCAAGGCTCGAGGCCTGCTTTTAGCTACGAGCTTGGAGAACAGCGTGGATCGACTTCAGATTTCTTTGGAGGACGGCAGGGCTAAAGCTCTCATACACATCGACCATCAAGAAAAGGTCTCTTTACCGCAGACCCTTTTTTTCTTACATTTTTGCTAATTTTTAATTTAAAATTAACTGTTACGCTAATTGACCTTCGTGTGTACTTTTTTTTTAGATGATCATAGCCGGGCAAGGATTAAACGATGACATGTGGCATACTTTAAGGTTTTCACGTAGAGCAAATGCACTCAAGTTTCAAGTCGACAACGAGGCTCCTATTACAGGTGAACGACCCGCATTTATCTACCACACTGCAATACTAGTTCATAAAAAGATTTAGAGTTTTCAGAATAATTATTTATCGTTTAATAATGATTTATAACTGTAATATTACAGCTGAGGCAACGTTCGGAGAAAAAAGTACTTTGGAGTTCAAGGTACTGCACGCAGGTGGATACTTGCACTCCGGTGAAGAGATACCTCACTTCATCGGTGCTCTTCAGCAAATCTGGTTCAACGGCTATCCTTATTTAGAAATAGCGCGTAGCGCTGGCACGCATCAAACGGCCCATCAGGGCCTCACGCCCATCATTCGCGTAACCGGAAAATTCGGCAAGCGAAACCATCCGGTGCATCACCCCGTCACGTTTACCTCCAAGCACACTTTTGTTGGTCTACCCGTTCTCAAGGCCTACGTAGAGACTAACATATACTTGCAGGTATTTATTTTCTTTTGCAATGTGTTAATTTTCGATTTTCATAATTTTAATAAATTTTCGTTATTTTGTCTAACTACGACTTAATGAATTTTTAGTTCAAAACGAGGGAAGCAAACGGCTTGTTACTGTACAACAGCGGCCGCGAACGTGATTTCATTGCGGTTGAACTCGTAAAAGGACATGTCTACTATGTGTTCGATTTAGGCGATGGGCCAGTGCGACTACGGGATAGTACGAAAGCGCCACTCAACGATGGAAAATGGCATGCTATAAGCATAGCACGTCCCTCACCTAAAAGACATACTTTAGCCGTCGACGATCACATAGCAGTGACTACCAGCCCAGGAAATAATGAAAATCTTGATTTGGATGGCATTCTTTATATCGGTTAGTTTTTGTTTGCGTGGTGAAGCTACGGAATCTTAAAATTATTTATTTACAAAGATTTTTCATTATAATTTTTTTTAATTTTTCACCCTAAATTATAACTTAACACGTGCTTTTTTTTGTGAAACGACAGGCGGCGTAGACAAAGCACAATATTCATTACTGCCAAAACCTATTGTGAGTCGACACGGTTTCGAAGGATGCCTAGCATCTTTGGACTTGAGCGGAGAAAGTCCAGATCTTATTTCCGATGCCGTTATACCAAGTTCCTTAGTCGAATCAGGATGCGACGCTTATGCAAATCTTCATCCTGGAAAAAAATGCACGCATGACATGTGCGCTAATCACGGTACTTGCGTGCAACTATGGGATAGTTACACATGTGACTGTGATATGACTAGTTTCTCCGGGCCAACCTGCGCAGACGGTACGGCATTTTTCACCAAACTTTATTTCTTTCACTACGCGCAACATTTGACTGAAAAATTTTTTTGGTTTATAGAGGCCGTCTCATACGAATTTCGTAGTACTCATGGAATCATAACGTATACCTTTCCACCGGAGAGTCGACCAGAAATGAAAAGAGATACTTTAGCGATGGGCTTTATAACGAAAGTTAATGATGCCGTTTTGCTCCGCATAGAGTCTGCGTCAAGCAACGATTATCTCGAAATAAAAATTGTTAGTATTACGACACATTTTTTCTCTTGTTAGTTTTCACCTTATTAATGAAATTTTCTCTTTAGGTGGGTGGAAATGTTTTCGCGGTTTATAATATGGGAAGCAACGACCATCCGATTGACGAAATTGGCGTGAAAGTAAACGACGATCAATATCACGTTATTCGATTCACTAGGAGCGGAGCCAACAGCACTTTACAAGTAGACGACTATAATTTGCAATCGAATCATCCACAAGGTTTGTATAAATATATTAATTTCTAATTAATTATTCAACAATTGATAAATTTAAACGAGGAACTTAAAATAACGCGTTAAATTAATCAAAAGACTACTCAATTAAAAGACTACGTTGGGAAAAAATATAGAGACAAAGCGTGGTGCGAGTCCGTGTTACTCGGTCTACGGCTTTGCAGCGACTGATCAGCCAAAGACTCGTAGAAGCCTGTGCATACTGTGGTCCATTCTACAGTGCAGGTTTAACAAACTAATGCGATTGGGCGTTTCTTTGAGCTTGGGGTCGTCTTGCAACAGCCTTATTGGTAGAATGGCTCAAAGAGCAGTTGTGAGCGGTAACCTTCGTTTATTCTAGAGACCGTAGGGGCGTGGTTACTTTTAAATTCTTTTAACTTTCATTGTGCTACGATGCAGATAAACTGTTGAAAACTGTATATAATTTATTTAAAAAATTCATAAATATTAATAAGGACTTTTATAGCGTAAGCTGACTTATTATAAAAAATTCAACAATTTAAAAGAAATTATTTTAAATGCATATTAATAAAATCACTTACAATTTTTTTAAATGTTCGATAAAAATAATTTGAAGTACAATTTTAAATAATTATTGAAAATAATTAAATTATGATTGTTTCTAACAATAACTTTTTGCATTAATTATATTGTAATGTAATTGTACGTTTCGTAGCCAAGTACTTAGCTAAAAGAAAATAGTTTGCATTAGATTTTCCGATATTTTTTACTTTACGTAAAAATACGATATTAAAATGCTGTAAAATGTCATTTCTAATTACCATAACTATAAATATATGCCATGGGCGTTTAGAATTTTTGACAGAAAAATCGACCTCTTCTACTTTTCTGTGAACCTAGTTTTAGAAAGCAAACTAATTGGTTGGGTCTTTTCATAGAGAGCGTGACAAATTTGTCAATGCCAAACAGATTAGCCCGGGTCTTTATGGCTTTACCAGATTACATTTCACGCCCATAAAGTTTGAAAAGTTTATGATGACCCAAAATGTTTTGGAATTCTTTTTCCAATTTCCTACTTTCCTAGTCGGTGTCCTACTTTTTTCTGACTCCGAAGGTCGTCGAGTTTTTCAAAATTACCATTTTCAATAGTCGGCCTTTTCCATTTTTATGCTTTCCTGGCACAAATGCACCCATATCCGTTAAAAAAACGAAAGTAAAAACGTCTTAAAAAGTCTTGCCTCGATATTTTCCTCGTTTCGAAGGGTGAAACGGGTTTTCGCGTTGCTTAGTCACGGCATTTCCAGCCTAGCCATAATCAATGTAACATTCGACGGGAGGCTCTTCCCCAAAAGAAGCGTTTTCCACGTCTGGAAAATCTTCGCCACTGACGAATTTCAACTGCGCTTTTATGTTTCCCTAAACTCGGGAAAGCGAGAGTGCACATTGTCATTTCGTTATAGCCAGATGCCTCGGGGAGGGGGGGGGGGAAACGCGATACGTTTCCAAATGCGAAGCGATGATGGAAAACGTCCGGGAAAACTGCCATGCCCCCTTGCGCTTCTAGTATCCTAATAAGAAGAACCTTGAAACGCTCGGAAAAGTCCGAAAAATGCCGAGGCCAAGCAAGGCCCGTAATCTTTTCCAGTGATTTTCACCGAATTTCCCCGGCCTGCCCGTACCCGGGCATTCGAGAGAGGGCAGGTATACACAGCAGAACGCCGATTGCGAACACAAACAGCACGAGGAGGAAAGGACTCTCGGAGTCCTTGTATAATCATTGTGTTTCGCAGAGGAAGAGCGCGCCATACGGGCCCCCGCAGGTATATATGGCTGGCCGTATACAAAAGTGGAAGGGATGTGGTATGTGCACATGCCGCAACCGCCGGCTTCCCTCTGCGCGCCTTTCCTCCGGCTGCGGGGCCTTGAACTCTCTCGAGGTATGCGCCTGCCGCCGCTGCTGCCTATCAGATGCTCGAGGATGCCCGCGCTCGAGCCGTTGGTATGGGCCGGCAGGGAGGGGGGGGGAGAGATGGGACCGAGAGGCCCCGTCGTGCCGAGAGAGCTCCTTCGTCCTCATGTTGTCCTGCCACTCGTAGGGGACCTCAAGATCTTCTCCTACGTAATCCCATAGCAACTGGCCTTTTCTAGACCGCATTCTTTTCTAGGAGGAATGCGGCTTCTTCTTTTGTCCCTCTCTTTCTCTCTTTCATCAAGTCGTTTCTTTTTTTTCTTTTTATCTTTTCGAAATTCGTGTCGTCTCGTTGTCGCAGGCTGACTGAATTATCGACCGATTAAAACTTAACTTGTTGGTTTTGTAAAGAAAACTTGGCTTTACTTGCATTGGCTTTGCCTCCCTCCCCTTCTCTTTTTGACACATTCCCTTTCTCTTTCGCGGCCTTCCCCCTCCCCTTTTTGATTTCTTTCTTTTTCGCTGCATTGTCTTCTTTATTACATAATTGTTATTTACAAATTGGTTTCAATGTTACATTGACAAATTGTTGACTTGATTGAAATAGCTGTTTAAACATAAACAATAAGTCAGCGTAAAAAATTTATTTGTCCTAAATAAACGATATTCTTGCAAAAATACAAAGTGAGAATGTGCATATTTATAAACGAGTAAATAACAAATGTGTAAACCGAAATTGAAATTCCGTGCATTGAACAAACTATTTTCACAAGCAGAAAAAAAAACGTCGTGTACACACAGCGAGTAGTAGTAACTGGTTACCTGCATGGAGCCAAGAGGTTCAACTGAACGCTATCGCGGGGATATTGAAGAATGCAGGCACAAATGAATTTTTTTATTCCGTAAGAATATATTAGCTGGATTAAGTATGTTTCTTGCTCTCTTGCAGCATATAAGCCTGATAACTAAATTTATCAAATTATGCGTAGTCAAGAGGAGGGCATTGTGTTTCAATATAAATGCCAGACTCGGAGCTGTTGAATCTGCCTTAATGCCTGGGTGTAACGGTTAGTGGGCGTGGTAAGCTGCTCGATCTTAAAACTTTGGGATGAACGGAGAATGAGAAAGAGAGAGGAAGAAAAAGAGAGAGAGAGAGAGAGAGAGAGAGAGAGAGACGCGATGTTAGCCTCCTTGCGTCTCATGCTTTTCTGAACGGGCCGCACTATTTTACTCAGATTTTTAACCCTTTTGTATCGATTACGTGCGAGCTCTTTCGTAAGAAAAGTATCACAACTATCGATTAATTTATCTCGAATTAAATTTAGTTGGCTTACAATTTTTTTTTAAATTTATTTATGATAATAAATTAATTCCGCTGACATACTTATTTTTAATTATAACGATACATTTATACTTTTATGTAGTGTCGTTTTTTTCATACTTAAATATGGTAATTTTATAGATTTTAAATAACAACGTACAATGAAATATTAAATTTCAAAAAATCTTAGCAAAGTATATTGTAATGAATTTTTTATATTAAAAATCAATAATTCATTTTTTTCGTTCGATCAATGCTCATTAGCTTAGTGCTACTTATGTTATCCTAATCAAAAAGTAGCACTTCCTTGCTGAGATTAAAATAATCCTTTCGCATATGAAAATGAATATTCGTTTTTTAAATTAAAAACGCCGATTTAATGGTAATTGAAAATATTATTTCATGAAAATTTATTTTGTACACTGTTACTCCTGTAATAAAAAAAGAAAGATAATACAAAATTCACTAAATCTTTAAAATTTGCCGAATGCAATTTAGTTAATTGCATTCTGAATTTAATGCACCCAATACAAGGATAAAATAGTAATTACAAAATTTGAATTTCTCGTATCGATTCCATTAGACTGATTTAATTCATTTTTACATTAACTTTTCAGTACTTCTACTTTAAGAAATAAAAATTTTTGAAATTTCTCTTTACCATTCGATACATTAAAAAATTGCAATTAAACTCTTGAAATTCTTAGTATCCGGATAAATTCATGATCGCAATGATATAGTTTTGAAAGACATCTTCTCATGTTATTCTAATCAGTACAGGTATATTATGAGTTGCTCGTCTTACGTCTCCTAACTAGAAATTCAAATAATTTTTTTTCTTGTCTATAAACAATGCGTGGTAATTCTTTGAAAGATCATTATATTGTTTTATAAAAAATCCCAATAATTTATAATTACGTATAAAAATTACATAATCAATTGAATAATTAAAAGAGAAAGAAATAATTAATTTCAATTAATCACACAAATTATTTACAATTGACTACCGTGTAAATTATCACAAAATGAAAAATGATTGGGTTGCAATAAAAGTTAAATAACCAATAAAAGATGGACCGAAGTCTTGTAACAAAAGTTGTCGTAGGTCAAACTCCTACTACCCTGTTCTGTAGAAATCCGTGAGCGTTAGAAATTCTCTAACCCTTTCGGAGTAGTACGGCATTTGCAATTGTTACGTAGACATCATTTTCAGTACAGTTCAGGTCTGCTCAATTTTTTGCTTTTCTCAACCTTTTACCGTGCTCTAATTATATTTTTTGAATTGGCTTACTACTATTTCGAAACGATATGACATTGTCCTCTTCAAACTCCTGCTACTCTGCTTCATATGTAGATGCTGGCGTGTCGTCAAGTGCATCATGCACTTCCCGTGTTGCACACATGTCATTGAGAAAGGAATCTGTTCTCAGAAATTCAAAGTAACTTTTTTGGTTTAATTATTATTATTATTTTTTTTTTTTTAATATGAAGGTATTCATTACATTCGCAAACAAATAGTTACTTGAAAATAATTTGTTTTTAATTAATTATTAGTGTAAATGCATCTTAAACTATAGATGTGCAGAAGTAATAAAATTACGTTGCCTTTAACTTTGTATCATAGACAAGCAAAAATGAAACTACTGGTTGCAACATTTGATGGGTATTAAAATATTCGTTTACCAACTTTCATTATACCAAAAAGTACTATTGTTAAACAAGTGCAATCTGAAAGAATTGTGACAATTCTTCAACGTATCTGCAGTCCTGGTACCGTCAGTACGATTTCTGAAAGAAGTCAACGTATGTTCTCACGCTCGCACTAATGTAATTCCATATGACCGTAGAGAAAAAAAAGCTTACATTTCTCATCTTTGAAAAGCGAGAAAAAACAATGTGTATAAAAAAGTGAAATGAAGAAAAAAATAAAGCAACGCGGATGTCTAATATTTTATCGAACAAGCAATTGAAATTTAACCCTGAGCGTTAATAAATATTATTAAATAAAACATGGTTGTTTGTAAATTCGCTAAAAATTCCGAGAAAAATGAGAGGCTCAGGAATGCCAGACGCGTTCGAGACAGGAAAATGAAAAGGTCGGGAGAAAATCCGTTGCATCAGATATCCTCTTTGCTTTCCCAGAAGGTCGAGAAATTTTAACCTGCCTCTCTCGGCTTGTATGGCAATGGAATTCCTGTCTGGTCGCTTTAGAAAAAAGTTTTTTATGCTTTGGCTTATTGGACGTCATATTATGGGAACGAATCTTGACGAAGGTCAAACTTTTTGGCCGTGAGAACTAAATCTCGGCGACCGACGCTATCTTCTCAGGCTTACCAGGGAATCAGTCGATTACAAGAAGTTCGACCAAAATTTACTTATCTTTTTTAACACACTCTCGCACTGTTCTCAATGGCGGAAGATAAAGATGCCCACGAGAGAATTAACCATATGTTCATACATATAAGCTTAGATTCGTTTCACATAATCGCGTTAATACTATCTTGCTTATATTAGAGTCGTATCAGTTACATGTCGTAGATTTTTAAACTATCTGATTGGCGATTATTACGCCTTATTAATATAAAAAATTCTTAAGTAGACAAACGATAAGAAGTATATTCTTGTTTACGTATCTTAAATTGTAAAAACTAGCAAAACAAGTTATTCTCTTTAGCATCGTAAACAGTCCGGAGCAAGAAAAGAAGATTGGAATTTCAGCCCCAATCGCATTACATTCCCAGCATGTTCCCCTGCTAACAAAGTGGAGCAAATTTTGTTGTGCTCCAAATTTTGTCAAATTTATCGCCTTTTGATATCCGCAAGGTGCATTGTAACTTACTCGTGTTGAAGGAAATAATGATAAAAATGTCAATGCATCTGAAGAAAACATTGAACTGTAAATCTCACGCGCGCTACTTACGTAACGTGTGAAAGTTTAAATTAATTTAATTGCGCAAAAACATAAAAAATTTAACTTTTAAACGAAGACTGATCATTACTGAACAAATCATTCTTTTTTTTGCACTGTAAACTCTTTCCAGAAAAAGTTGTATTTTTTGAAACTTTCTTATTTATTTCTTGCTCAATTTTTTCGAACCGGTGTAATTTTTTTTTAATTTATACCTCGAAAGTAATTATGTACACCTACTTTAGCAAGTTATTACTGTCGTATATTTTTTGCTTGTACACTTGTTTATAAAAAAAAAACTGAAAAGTACATTAACGAAAGATTTACAGCGTGTATAAACTACTTTAGATCGCTCAGTTATTTAAGAGTGCAATTAGTCTTTTGACATTTTGTCTTTTGTGGAAAACAATTTTAAAATACTTAAACATTTAATAAATTAATTGCAGACATTAATTTTCAACTAATTTTACAATTTTTCTCCGTGTTAAAATAATAAAAGAAAAACTTTCTGCTCTTTCAATCTTAATAATACCTTATTTTAGTTATATATGCAGTAAATTAACTACAAAATTATAAAATATCCTTAATTCAAGTACAATTGACTTAAACAATTATTTTGGGACGTATAAAAATAATTAATGAACAATGCTTGTCAGTTGTATAAAAAGATTAGTTTAAGATAATCAAATTACACCAGTTGGCAATATTAGACTTACGGGTATTGAGTTAACCGGCTCTTTAAATAGCGATCGCAAATAGTAACAAGTGCATTTGGGGTGGTCAGCTCGAAGATTAAGAAAGACCAAGAAGTTAGCTCCCTGGCGTTCGTGCACTCCTGGTAACACAAGCGCCATGTGCCGTGGCAGTTTTCCCACGCGCCCTCGTTCCTTTCTCACGCGTTTCTTTTTCGTCTCGCTCTCTTTATCTCGCGCTCCCTATCTCCCCTTCGCTCTTTTTCGGATACCCTTACTCTCCCGTCTACATTAAGCTTCGTCTCAAATTTGATATTTTCGGCTGTTTTTTCTCTTCTCATTTTGTAATTGTAGAATTTGCGACTC
Source organism: Anagyrus pseudococci (assembly GCA_030522585.1). Lineage (NCBI taxonomy): Eukaryota > Metazoa > Arthropoda > Insecta > Hymenoptera > Encyrtidae > Anagyrus > Anagyrus pseudococci. The sequence continues at coordinate 81,609 of JAPYYQ010000004.1, read as the reverse complement.
GCTGCAATATACAGCTGGTTACCGCGATGCTGCGCTCGCACGTACACGTGAGATGCAAGCATATACCTTGCTAATTCTTAAGATTCCAAAAATACTTTACAACAGTTCGTTGGATAAACTTTGTTGCAAAACAAGTTGTTATCTTTAAGAAAACTTTTGAAAACGATAATCAAACTGCTTATAATTGTTGCACAAGTTACGAAAGATACGGCACGTGCGTCGATCCGAGCATTGAAACAACAACAACAATTTGAGACAAACAACCCGGGGAGTAAGATTCGAGGCTCGACTCTGTCAATTATACATTTAAGCGATCTCTGGCCATCCTCTGCCGGCTACTTCCTAAATCGACATGTAGTCCTGGCTGTTCGGGGTTTCAATTTCTCGCGTTCTCGGAGACTCTCCCACGGTTTAGTCCCGTGGGAACGATCTAATTAGCCGCTGTAAGAAAGGGAAGCCGCTTCTCGCGAGAGAAAGAGCCTCTCTCTCTCTCTCTTTCTCTCACTCTCTCTCTCTCTCTCTCGTCACCGAGCCGACACGTATCTGATACTCCGATACGCAACGTCTTCTCTTCTTGTTTTTTTTCTCTCATTTCGGCAGATTCGACTTTCCCGTCACACTCGACTGCATGGCGCAGTTACGCACTTCCGTGCGATACAAAAGTCAGGAATGCGAAAACTCATGAAAAATCGATTAGCAAGCCTCGGTGTATGACATTTGTAAGGTGGCATTGTAAGACCTAAGCGCCGGATATTCCCATATAAGTAAGGAAAAGAAGAGAGATAGAGAGAAAGGGGGGACAGAATGAGCGAGGGAGGTAGTGAGAGAGAGAGAGAGAAAAGTTCGCTTGGCAGTTGAGCGAGACTCGAGCGTGGGACAATTCCCTAGAATGCCAAGGCTCGATTCAATGTACTGGCTGATCGGCCTCGTCGCCGGCGCACAGCCCAGGACGGACAAATACTTCATTACACGTTTAAAGTTCTCACCCCTACCCCCCCTCCTCCCCTCACACTCCCCTCCATTCCCACGAAAGATTGTACTTTCGGCTCTTTTATTTTAGCTCGAGACTCTATAGATAAATACTTTGCCGTTTGACCCCTGCACGCACGACGTCCCCGCGCGGGCTGCTTCAAGTTTCTCATATATATACATGCTCGTCCGAGAAGAGGAATCGATCGTACGTACAGCCTTGAACCATAGGCTTTAATCGTCTTGAATAACTGAGATTTTATAGCTCGTGAGCTCTCGTCCCACTCCGAAGCCTCACGCTCTTTCTCACTCGCTCGCACTGTCTCTGTCTTTCTTTACCCCGGCTTGTAACGTCGAGCCTGGGACTCGTGAAATTCCTTAGCTCTTATCGTGAGAATCTTCACAGCTTTAGGGGAAAACGATTCCCAGCTTGACTAGGAGACTAGACTGCACGAGCTGGTCTCAGCATCGGACCACCTCTCTCTCTCTCTCTCTTTCCCTCCCTCTCTCTCTCTCTCTCTCTCTCTCTCACTCTCTTTCTCGAGTTTACCCCCTCAGGTGCTTTTTGACTTGTTCCCAAGAAACAGCCACCTGTTACCTTAAATGAACATCGAGAAAAGACGAGATTTTTTAAAAACGCCGTGAAATTATGCAGACTCGTGCGAATTTATATGGCTGTTATAGTTTTCGTACAGAATTGTTTATTGTTGTATTTAAATTTCTACTCAATGTTTATTCCCTCACGAGGCACAAGAGGTATACGCGCGCCGTACAGAACAAGCGGGGGAGGCGAACGAGCGTAGAGATCCGACGAGCGCCGGCGTACACTACCTCGGGCTTGATGTGTGCCTGATATTTTCATCTCTAAACTTACTCTCGGGCATATATTTTCTCACACTCGTTTACCTCTCACTCTATCATAATAGACTTAACCGCAAATGTGGCATTTTTTTTCTTTGACTATTCTCACTTTTCGTTTGTTTGTTATTCGCCTAATAGATAATTCTTATTGTTGTTCTATTACACTTTAATTTCATCTGCTGATTTCCAAGTTGTATCTCTTTACACTTTTCCTATTTTCTATTTTTATTTAAAAATTTAAATAACAATATAATTATCATATTTTTAAATTACTATTCCTAATCCAATTTTTGAAAAAAAACTCAAATTTATTTTGTACTAGAACATTAGGTATTCGCTCATTCTAAATAAACAAAAGAAAAAAGTGATTATCTAAAAAAAATTGCGTAAGTTGGTGACAAAATTTGAAAACTAAATAGCTACTAATGAAAAGATGGAAAGTCTAAGGCAAAGGGTTAGAGAACTGAATAAAGCAACGTGTTTAGAAGCATCAGGCTAGCATATAGTCGGAGTAGATCTGTTGAGCGTCTAGGCAGAAAGAGGGAGAGAGGCAGGAGGGAAAGAGAAAGGAAGGAAGAGAGAGGTAGGTGCAGAAGCGGAGGCACAGGTAGGCCGGGCTGGTAGACAGGAAGGAAGGAAGGAAGGAGGGTTGTATAGGCAAGGAAACGGAGAAGAAGAGGACGACCGACGGAGAAGAAGAAGAGGAGCAGGAGTAGAAGGAGGCGAAGGATGTGGAGAGGAAAAGAAGGAATAAGAAGCAGGAAGAGGAAAAGGGGCAGGGATAGGAGACGGGCAGATAGTATTGTAGCAGTAGAGAGCTCCGCTTCTCTCGGGATAAGCTTGGCTTTATTGAAGCGGATATCCTTATTGGCTAGTTATCGCTTCTGCCGGTGCGCGAGAGTAAGTTTCGGCCGAGTGCCAGGCGAAATTCGCAGATTCGGCGAGTCGCGCTCGCACGAGCGAAAGAGAGAGAGAGAGAGCTGATGCGTGTGCAGGCAGGCGCTTGGGAATCAACGCTCTTTCTCATACCCAGAGCGCTTCTCTCTGCCGAACGGGGAGACTGGGCTTAATCGGGCTTTCCCAGAGCGCCGCGGTGTGAACTGCCAGACGTTCCCAAAGCCAGAGCTCGTGGGAGCTCGAGCCTCGGCTCCCACTATATACACACGTACATGCACACCGCAGACGACCACCAGCCACTTCAACTCTTCTCTCACTCTCTTTCGTGCGCCTCTCTCTCTCACTCGTCATATTTCGCGCGTGCGAAGCGTCACGCTCAAGGTCACCCATCAATCATCTCCTCGGCGAATGCCTTTCTCATGTCTGACTTACTAGGAGCGCAAAGTGCAACCTCAAGCTCCGCGGACACCTATCTACACTTGCTTCCACGTATACGCGCTCTCACCTTCTCCTCCTACTCCTTTTACCGTACTCTTATCCTATCTCTCTTTCTCTCTCTGACTATTTGTATTATCATTGAAAAATATGCGTTCGTATTGTTGAAAACAAATTTTAACGTGTTGTACTGATGCTTAGAAATGCTTATTTGTTTAAAAATTTCTTTCAGGAATTTCCAAGTATATTGAGCAACTTGCGATTATCATTAAAACTATCCGTAAATTAAATAGTTACCTGCAATTTTAATAGAATGAGCTTGTTATGAGAAACTTCGCAGTCAAATAATGCACAGCGATTAAGTCTTTAAATTTTCAAAATTAAACGCAGCCGAGACATTTGTCGTTACGGTATTATACTTGCCTAATAAAAGTGAAGATGAAAATTTCAGTAAGTCTTTTGACTGTCCAAGGCCAAGGTCGCGCGACGATTAGTCAGTTTTATCCACAGCCTGCTTATTGTATCCTATTCCATATTAATCGAATGCGCCACTTGTAAGAAGCAACCGGCGCTACCTTGACCCACTTTAAACGACACTAAGTACCCACCTCCCCGACATGTATACTGGCCTATGAGTTTACTTATTAATTTAGATTATGTCGTCTAAGGAGCTAGTAAACGATTACTTCTATACATATTCATTCGGCCCATATCCGTGTGATCTGCCATATATTTTACAGAACATGGATTGTTAGTTGCTAACCGCATTCTCGTTTTGTCTAACAATTAAATTTTGTCGGAAAATTGAAAATGGAAATTAGATAAATATCAGTATGCTAACTTTGAAATTGTCACAGCCACGAGTGTCTAGTCGAGCTCTCGTGTCCGCCATTACAAATTTAAATTCCACGCGTGTATCAGACGGCGACTGTATGTTTCCCTAATACGCTGATACAATTTATTGGTCTTCTTTGCATCGGAATGCGGATGAGACGGGACTGGCTTTTTTACCAGCTTACTTTTTATGTTACGTTAGTAGTCTTACTACGTTTGTCTGTCAAGTGTCGTCTGATCTACTTCAATGCTAATAACAATGTCAGCTGATAATTTTAAAAACACGTCATTTAGACACGTCAAACCTTGTTGTACTTCTTTTTTTTTTTAAGATCGATATTGACGTTTGTATAAAAAAAGCCAACTTTTTGTTCTAAATGCCTGATAGAACGTTCCTAAAATCTTGTATTTTTTTTTATTTTAAAAATCATCTACTTGTTTCAAGATTGCGATGATCAACAGATACAAAAAAAAGTAATTGTATTAACTGCAGGAAGATCCATTATCCTACTTTCAGGATGTAAAGTTAAATTACGTGTCCTAGATTAAGTTTAAAATCATCTTCTAATTTTACAATAATTACAGAAAAATATTAAAATACGTTCTACAAAACTAATTTTATTTAAGTCAGCATAATAAATTTATCTAGAAAATGTACATGCAAATACGAACAAAACAGCAAATTTTTGTTTTTTGTACATTGTGCTATATGGATTATTTTTTAACGTAGCTACTGACGATTCTACTCGCCTAATAGAAAATCGCTAGATTATCGATTTTTTTCTCAGCCGAAATAATCGACAGAACTTTGAGTATTTTTTTCGACCTTCGGTTCGATTATGTTAGCCTGATCGATGTCGCTTGTCAATTTACATATTTCAAGTTTTCTGGCTACCTACAATTAAATGTACAAAAAACGTACCAAACTGTAAAAATAAGTTTATAAAAATTAAAAAAAATCTGTGAAATAAATTAAAAATCATATGCAACAATTATAAGCCTATTTAAAATTGTAAAAAAAATAATAAAACAAAATATTTATTTTTCAGGAAATCAACAAATAGTCTTCAATAGCCAATCAACCATTCAAGTAGGTGGCCGATGGAATCGCGAAAAAAGCAGAATCGAGAAGGCGTTTTCTGGCATTATGTCCGGTTTAGTAGTGAACGGGGCGCGAATTTTCGAAATGGCTGCAGCTAAGGATAATCGAGTAACGGTAAAAGGCGATGCGCACCTGCTACCAATGGGAAGTCTTACAGACCGAGCTCCGCCTTTACAAAGAATGCAGCAGGTATGAGTAACGCCAAATGCTTCTTCTGTACTATATAAATCTAATTGTGACGGAAAGTAAAATTAAAAAATAAAACCTTTTCAGACACCCGCCTCTGGATTTCCTGGAGTGGCTGATGATCTAATATTCTCAGGAGCTGGAAGTGGTTGCGCTGGTGACGATGAGGATGAAGACTGTTCACCTATTTATGAAAATGGTTCCGGCAAAGGTGGGTTTATTGAAATTCAGAGCATTTGGCAGAGGAAAAATAAATTTTGCATTTTCCCGGAAAACCACGAACGAATAATCGTTTTAATTTCAGACGATTTGATAACGCCCGTATACGTTGCGCCTACGACGTCGCCGACAACGAGCAAGCCCAAAGGTCAGCGTGGCAAAACACAAGAGAAAATAATAGCCTGCGATGACGAAGAAGAATGTAACGAAGAAGGATCGGGTGACTCGAGTACGACAGAAGAGCTGGTCGTGACTGCGTCCACTGGTAAGTAGTAAACGAGAGCACCGAAGAAAAAAGTGCTTATCCTGGCAAACGTCGAATTCATAACGACGAAACTAATGAACGCCGATGTTGAGAAACAGATTCGAGTTCATCGTCGAGCTACGTGACTCAACAACACCTCTCGACTAGCCGGCAAACGAGTAGCAGCTCAACAAGCACAACCGTATCAAGCACCTCTCTGCGAGATTTCCATACAACTACCTCTACGCACTTCAATATCTCTAGCATTACTTCCACCGAAAGTACTCGAACAAGGTAAAAATAAACTTGGCAGCTTGTTGTTTTAAGTGGTCTCTTCGTTCGTTGAGTTTCACAAAAATGTAATAATTTTCTAAGAACTATCTTAACGGATTTTCTTTTTCTGTTTTTAAGTATAATCACTCAAGAACCAAGTTCAAGTAGTACGAGTGCACACACAACTACTTCAACGACGGAACTGACGGAATTGCCAACGACAACTAGGATCACGTACCCGATCGAAGTCGTTACCACAAGAAAAACGAACATCTACAATAACAACAACAAACGCATAACGTCGGAAACAGCAGAAAATGCAGCGCTTATTATCGGCATTATTGCTGGAGCCCTCATAGCCATTGTTCTAATTATTCTTATAATACTCAAATTTAAAGGTCGACCTGAAGTTAATTACAAAATTGACGAAGGCAAAAGTTTTTGTCAGGATCCAAATGCTGCACTTTTAGGTGGTGCGCCAGCTATGGGACAGCCCTATAACGGAGCACTTAAAAACGGCCAAGGTAGCAGTAAAAACGGCAAGAAACGCGAACTCAAAGACATTAAGGAATGGTACGTGTAAAAATGAGGAGCGTTATAAAGCAAGAACTAAGACTGACCGCATTTCACGTAAATACACTAAACTTAAAAGGAAAATACAAAAATACATTTACAAACAATAAAGAAAAATAATAAAAATAAGAAAAAAATGAGACGTTATTTAAAAATAGTTAAAAAGCACGCGTAATGATTATCCATTTGTGCTCTTTGCGTTTTGGTAGGAAAAATGTTATTGGTGCATGTGTATTAGAGAAAAAGCGTGAAATATGAATGATGTTTGAAAAATGTGCGAGGGATGCGAGTAAGGGTGATAATGTATGAAAGAACGAGAGAATTTGTTGTGCAAAATTATTATTACAATTATGTTAAATTACGTGGTAAACGAATTGTATACCAATGCAAACGTGAAAGTACGTGTTGAATTTGAACGGGAAGCAAAATACTGCTTCATGTAGATGTAATTATAAAGTAGGGCATTTTATTTGTCAAACGAGTCACAAAAATCGCAGTTTCAGTGCTTTTTACACTTTTTTGATATTTCATGTATTACTATACATAACGATGTACTTGAAATATAGTAAAGTTTGCAGTGCCTTAAGGCCAAACTTTTTTTCTTATAGATGACAAGAATACTGCTTTGAATCTTATTCTGCTTAACGGTTGACAGTAATTACGTTAATCTATTCCGTATAGCATACACAAACGCACATTTATTAAAAAAGTTATAATGGAAAATTCGCTAATAGCTTATGCTTTACAGAGACTTGCGAATATTATTATATTTCAAACAGTTGCGAAAGATATTTTACAACTAAGCAACCATATTGATTGTTAATTAAGAAAAGACGCTGAAAAGCATTGAAATTGCAACGACTGTAACTGCGATACATACCATCCTATTTAGTATATATGCCGGCATTTATTGTTGTATAGATATACATATATATAATATATATTACTATTTATAAGTTGTGTTATACGTGTACATTGTTTATTGAATTTTAGATTTTATTAAAATGCGAAAAAGTTAGAAAAATAATGTTTACTAAATTTATTGGTATAAATATACACGACCATTTATATATTCAAATACACATACACGCACACACAACTATAATAAATATATACATGAAAAGTAATTTGTTACAGAAACGAAATTAAAAAAATGATTTTTCATTGTTTTGTCTGTTAGTCATTTTAATTTTATTTTTTAAGCTTTTCCAACCATTTAGTATAACAAATGAATACCAAAGTATTTTTAATTTTTTTACTTGTCTGAATCGACTGTTTTTCAGTTTGTGTATACAAACGCGTGTTAATACGATAAAAATTATAGTAATAGGTATAGATGATTGAAAAATTTAAAAGTGCGAGTCTCGTGAATTTGGAAAAAAAATGTACTTCTTATTTATACGTACAAAAAGCAAATGCAAAGTACAGTATAGCTGACTTAAGTTAGAAAAAGCGATTTTAGTATGTATTTGATCGAAAGTTATATACGAAAGTTAAAAACTGTTCCAGTACACAATTGCCAACCTCACGCGTTTAGTGAAAATGCAATGTTACGTAATATGCCATGACCATAAATAGCTGCGTGCAAAAAAAAATTTAATTTATTTATGTAAGTAAGCCACTTTTCTGAATTTAAATGCCTCCGGCTGTTAGTAGTAGACTTTTCGACTTGCCGTAATTTCCTAAATTTATATTATTAAAATGAAAAGTAAAAATTAAGTATGAAAAATAAAAAATTAATTTAGTACAGTTTATCAAGACATTCATAAAAAAATATGGTGTCTCTAAATAATAATAAGCATTCCACGTTTAAATACCACATGTTCAATTTAAGGAACTTTAAGTTTTTAATAATTTTGTTACATATCAAAGTTAGATGTATTTTCTAAAAGGCATTTTATCATTCAATCCATTTTTCAACATTTTCTCATTTCTAATAAGTAATATATTAATATAACTTGAAAGTCATTTTAAAAGTTTTAATAAACTTGCCTAAGCAATAATTATTGATTCATACTCCAAGAAGTTGAAGCATAGTTAAAAAAACACGCAGATATTCTCTTTCCTAAAACTTGTTGTTTGTATTTTTAAAATGAATTGTAGAATGTAATGTTGGAATATTTGTGAATATTTTCTCTTTAGAATAAACAAAAATTGCGTAAATTATATACATACGTACAATACATACGTACATATATTTACACAATTTAAATCATTTTTCTTCTTAAGAGAAAAATATTTTTATAGACGATAAATAATTCCACCATCAATCTGTTAAAAAAAGTTAAAAAAATGAAAAAAATAAGTTATAACTGTAAGATATGTCCAATTTTTTTAATGAAAATTTTTTTTGTAATATCTTGTAATTGAAAAAATTGAAGCAAAGTATTTAAAAATTATGCTGTGATGTGCAAAGAACATTTTCTAATTTCATTTTTTATGAAAAGTAAATGTAGGAGTGTGCATAATATAGAAACACGATTTACTTGCATATCAATTTGAGGAACTGTACTAATGACTAATGAATAAGTACAAGGTCTAATGCCACTTTGATTGGTAGACAAAAACATCATTAATTGTCACCCTAAGAATTTCTCTTCGTAAATCAATTTGCTTTTATTATCCTACTTATTATCCAACTATCGTTAACTATTTCTCTAGAAAAAAGGTAAAAGCTTAGAAAAACTTTAAAAAATTATGCCAAGTTTAAACAACGTGTAGCACTCCTGTTCTTTATCGAATTTGTACTATGGCACATGAGCACTTCTAAAAATTTTTTATTGTTCCGTGAATGTTACATTTGAGCCCACATCAGTTGAAAGCTCTTCAAAATATTCTTCAACCCTTAGAAACAAATAATAATTTTTCAAATAATATAAAGAATCGAGTTTTCTAAAATTATCGAATTTTCTATGCAAAGTTAAATAGAAATAAATCAACATCTTAATTATTTTCAAATTCACACATTAATTGACGAAATAAGTTGATGTACACACATACAGTTTTTTCGTTTTAAATTAATCTGTTCGTTGATTATTCCGTAAGCGATTAATACTCAAATTAAAAACCGTAAATACTTATGAATAAATAAAAATAACAATTTGTTATGACGCAATGATAATACATACTTTGAAAAGTACTTCCATCCAAATTTTTATGAGTTATACCAAAAGCAACGTAAATACAAACGGTATTATATATCGACTGCTAATGATTTAACTGCCGAAGAAAACTCGACTGCAAAGATTACAAATTACTAAAGGGGAAAACAGAAATCCTATAGTTCGTTGCATTAAACTCGAATTTTGAAAAAAAAGACAAGTTACAAATACTTCGTGTAGAGAATGTAAGACGAAACATGAACTTTAAGAGCTGCCTACCGCGCGACTCAATTATTTTGATTACCGGCAAGATATTTATCATTGAGGAAATTAAACGTATCAACGAAAAGTATCTTGACGATAAATCATTACCTTCGATTTGCATATCCTTCAATGTACTGAAAAACCGATGTTTGTATTACTTAACCAATGTGGTATGTATCTGTGGATCAAAGTGTTATTGTATACACTTCATCGCATAATCGAAATAATGTGCTATATGCAAGTGATGAAAAGTCAGCTAATCGTGTAACGAAAGACCTTGAAATATGAAAATTTGCTAATTTATTCAATCATATACATATCCAAGGGCGTACTTTAAATTTTGCAATCAATTTAAAACATGTTTTCTAAAGCGTGTTTTGCGTGCTGAAACAAAAATCATTTGAATGGACTATCAAGTGCATTGTACTTAAAATACACTTCATTATTTACGCTTACCCTCATGTATAACGAAAGAAAGTTTAAAAAAAAAAATAAATAAAGCGTAGCCAAGGTTTTCTTAATTTCCACGGCGTTATTGCGTTCTGGTAACTATAGTAAGCAAAAAAAAGTAAATTACTATAAAAATGAATATGCGCTCGGCAGTACCCGGAGTTGCTAGCTAGATGGAATTATATTTTACATTGTACAGCAATAAGAGATCGTGAAAGCACTGTATACATAGAAATTATATTCGTAATGAGATTATTCTGTTAGGCTATAATAAAAGATAGAAGGGACGCGAGAGAAAAAAAAAGTTACATTGCTCACCAAGACATTATTCTTTCGTTTTTCTTATCATAATTTTCCTCCTCATTTCAATTGGCCATCTGCATTTACGATGTGAATTTTCTCTCCTTGCTACTCAAACTGTTGAATCGTCCAAACTTTGCAAACTCTCTTGCTCTTTCTCTGTATTCCGATAAAAAAAAAAAGAGATTAATCGTTCGATACATCTATAATGTTCTCATCACAATTGTCGTTTTTGCTACAACACTCGAGTGTAATATATTTCAACCGAATAATAAGTAATTAATTTTTAATGATTCACACATATAAGTGTTATTGTTATGTAAAAGACTATTTTGTAATTACGTCTATTAGGGCACGATACACACGTTGAGATTTTTTATGTGTCTGCCGCCATAAACAATAACGATTTAAAAAAAAATGAAGAAGCTTCCTATATCTTTTGTTATAGTGAAGAAAACAAAATAAAAAAAAAAGTAATAATATACTTATTTAAGTAACCCGTCATGCCTAAGAGTCAATTTTTGTATTGATTTGACAAAAGGGTCAATAATGTTATATGCGTAAATCAGTTAATTTTTTCTTTTCGATTAGAAACTCGTAGTTGTAATGCTTGTTATTGTTATTAACTTCTTACAAATTAATTTAATAGTTCTTCCGTTAAAACGAATATTCGTAATTTTGTATTTGTTACCTGTGATTGTTTATTTAATTGTACCGTTAGGATAATGTACATAAAAACAAAAAGAGAAACTGATACATCCGTTTATATTGAATGATTTCGAATAAGTCAAATTATTTAATGATTATAATATCAATTATAATGCATAAGTTCATTTACTCATGTACACGCACGCATATGTATTCATAAACAAATACGCTCGCACGTACATACACTTGCGCGCGCGCGCATGCACACGAACCACATTACAAACCTGTGCATATACTAGTCTACACTTCAATACACGAATAATGCGTAAAAAGTATAAAAAAAAAAATGGTAACGTGTGGTGCGCATTACTATATAATCGCATTACAATGAGTCTATTATCTCAACAAAAAAAAAAGAATGATAAAATAGTAATTTGTAAATAATATAGAAATAATAATTGCTACAAATATTACGAATAAAAATTGAAGAATGCAAGTAGCATTGGAACGTACATTTTGATTTCAACATCATCATGTTTATTTGTAAGATTACATGTTTTAATTAAAAATAAATAAAAAAAGAAATGTTAAATTTTCATTGTTAAGAATTCATATACTAACTGTTTTGCATAACCCTTTATTCTTTATTATATTTTAGAAGTCATTTTTTTAAAAATGAATGAAAATTCCGATTTGATATCACATTTTTTTTGTAATTTTTTTTGAAAAAATAATTAAAAACTTTCGTAAAGTCACGTATACCAGAATTTTAAATCTTTTTTAACAATAAGATAGCTTTTATTTCCAAGAAAAAAATGATAGGGAAAACTTAAGTATACTTATGGATAAAGTACAAATACATTATTTATGTTTGAATTATCAGTAGACAACAGAAAGTTAACGAATGCTTATCAAGTATTTCGTTCGAAATTGACTGAGAAGTACTTGAAGATTACGAAAGTTAGCAGCGTCTTTGTTAGACGTTAATGTTCTTTCCTTGAGCAAATTTAACTTGGCCTATCAAAAATTCATGACTCTATTAATATGTAATTTTCAAAATGTGTCGCAATATGGTGAAGACACTTGTTTAATTTCCGATTAATTTACTTTTACAAAGTATAACGCTTACGTGTAAGTAATTACGCACAAATGCGCACGCGAGAAATAGTAACTTACGCGATTGACGTCTTTAGCGGTAAACAGGCGGTGTTATAGGTTATGAACGAAGGTTACAATTAGTTTGCTCTTGTTATTGGAAGTCAAAGTTACATGAATATATGCTATACCAATTCGACAATGTAAGTATGTGTTTTACTTATAATCACCTTTCATAATTAATGATAGACTTTTTTGATTAAACATTCAAGAGCTAGTGTACATAAGAAAAATAACGTATGTACATACCTTAGACTTACGTATTTCGTGGACTCCGGCTTTTACGTCAAACGAATCTTTCATTGATACAATATTTTTGTAGATAGTGAGAATACGTTTAAGGCCTTATTATTGTTCAAAATTTCGTAAACAAAGTTTGTATACACTAGCTTTTGGCCCTCAAGTCTTTCTACAACTTTTATACTTATGTTTTTCCTTTTGATAGATGCTGAATGGAATGGATAATGGAATAATTAATCTACGCAGGTTGTGCAGTTAAGACATTGGTGTTATCAATTTAAGTGATTATTTAAATAAGAGATATAGTTCAAAAGATGCCGGACATTAAAGTAACACCGTTAGGTGCTGGACAAGATGTTGGTAGAAGCTGTATACTTGTGTCTATGGGAGGAAAAAATATAATGTTAGATTGTGGCATGCACATGGGTTTCAATGATGAAAGAAGATTTCCAGATTTTTCTTACATAGTTCCAGAAGGTCCTGCAACTAATTATATTGATTGTGTCATCATTTCCCATTTTCATTTGGATCACGTTGGAGCCCTTCCATATTTTACGGAAATGGTATGTAATAATAGAATTATTATTTTTAATCATCAAGTTAATAAAAATATTTTCAATACAGGTGGGTTACAATGGGCCAATTTATATGACACATCCTACTAAAGCCATTGCTCCTATTTTACTAGAAGATATGAGAAAAGTTGCTGTTGAACGTAAAGGTGAAAGCAATTTTTTTACATCTCAAATGATCAAAGATTGTATGAAGAAAGTTGTTGCTGTGACTTTACATCAGTCAGTGATGGTTGACTCTGAATTAGAAATAAAAGCTTACTACGCAGGCCATGTGCTTGGGGCTTCAATGTTTTGGGTAAGAGTTGGCTCTCAATCAATAGTATATACTGGTGATTATAACATGACTCCAGATAGACATTTAGGAGCTGCTTGGATTGATAAATGTAGGCCAGATCTACTTATTTCTGAATCTACTTACGCCACTACAATAAGAGATTCCAAAAGATGTCGTGAAAGAGATTTCCTCAAAAAAGTTCATGAATGCATTGACAAAGGTGGCAAAGTACTTATTCCTGTATTTGCTCTTGGCAGAGCTCAAGAACTGTGTATATTACTGGAAACTTATTGGGAAAGAATGAATTTAAAAGTTCCTGTATATTTTGCACTTGGCTTAACAGAAAAAGCAAATAATTATTATAAAATGTTTATTACTTGGACAAATCAAAAAATTAAGAAAACATTTGTGCAAAGAAATATGTTTGATTTTAAACATATTAAACCTTTTGATAAATCTTACATTGATAATCCTGGTGCTATGGTGGTTTTTGCAACTCCTGGAATGTTACACGCTGGTTTATCATTACAGATATTTAAAAAATGGGCTCCAAATGAAGCTAATATGGTTATTATGCCTGGATTTTGCGTTCAAGGCACTGTGGGACACAAAATTTTAAATGGTGCTAAAAGAGTTGAATTTGAAAATCGACAAATTGTTGAAGTTAAAATGACAGTTGAATATATGTCCTTTTCTGCTCATGCTGATGCAAAAGGTATCATGCAATTGATTCAGTACTGCGAACCAAAAAACGTTATGCTGGTTCATGGAGAATTTGCAAAAATGGAATATTTAAAGGATAAAATAAAACAAGAATTTGGGACAAATTGTTATAATCCAGCAAATGGTGAAACGTGTGTTATAAATACATCTGCTAAAGTACCTATTGATGCTTCATTGGCTCTTTTGAAATCAGAAGCAAAAAGGTATTCTGCACAACCACCTGATCCAAAGAGAAGGAGATTACTGCATAGTGTATTAATGTGTAAAGAAGATGGAATCTGCCTTGTAGATACTGATGAGGTATATACTAATTTATTTTAATTTCATTTTTAATTGTATTTATAAGTAATTTATTAACTTTTATAAATTTACAGATTACAAAAGCTGCGGGAATAACAAAACACATTGTAAGATTTACTTCTACTGTTCAAGTAAGAGATCCTGGTCCAGCTCAAGCTACAGTGAAGAAACTTCTGCAACCACTTCAAGAAAGGTTATCCAGTTGGACTGTTCAATTAGTTGATGGCTCAATATCAGTTGAATCAGTTTTAGTAAAAGTAGAAGGAGAAGAAGAAGATAAAAAAAATGTGTACGTTTCTTGGAGTAACCAAGATGAAGATTTAGGAAGTTACATTCTTGGTTTTCTTCAAACAATTCTTGGTTGAATGTACATAATGATTATTACAATTTTTTAATGAAATTTGTTTTAAAAACAAATAGAAATAAGTGGAAACAAGCGTTTATGAGACAAAATCTGAATAGATTTTGTAAGAGGCAAGTACAGGAAATGAAAGATTCTTTATAAAATTTCTAGAATGTGAATACATGTATTATTTTTCAATACCAAAACTTGTAAATAGTAGTTTCTGGAAGTAACTTTCATTGAATATGTAAAAATAAAATCTTTGTTTTTTAATATACCTAGTTATATTTGTAATAGCACCAAATTTTCTATAACTTTAGATTTTCATTAACTATTAAAAAATTAAAAGTGTGCATAACGTAATTTACATAAAAAAATAATAAATATGTTGAAAAAACAAACATTTAGAATTCCTAACGTGATTTTGATAACAACGGTATGAGATAATATAGAAACATAAGAAGGTAATTACTAGATCGACGGTTATGATACTAAGTCAATAACAAAGATAAATATTTCGCGGTAATAAAGATAATCTTTTTAAAAGAATACGTACATTTGATCACGTACAATAAAGAGATTTAAAAATAAATATTCTAATAAACAGAGGATGTTTAATCATACTTAATTTTAATTCTATTCCTAATAAGGAACACAAGTAAATTTACTATTTTAATTTAAATCTGTAAAAGTACTACACGTTTTTTAATAATAATTATTGAATCAACACAAGCTTATATAAATATCGTAAATTACTATCTTATATAATATACTATTAACTTTATAAATGACAAAAAATTCTGAATTTCATTATCAATATCGTTGCATCAACTACTTATTTTGAGATACTCAAATTTTTAAAATTATCAATTTAAATAAAATCTTGTAATAAAGAAACATAATAAAAGAATTTTAAATAAAAATACATAATTTTATTAGTACAAGTACTTTTTTTGTGATTGCAAATTTCATATTTCGTACATTGATGTTCGTATTGTCGCGGCGGCCACAAGGTTCCGTTCTTTTCAATTGCAATCGCCCCTTGATGCATACATAATAATCCAGATAATTTTATTTGGGATTATTCCCCATTTATTATATAAAATAAAATACAAAAATTAATTAAAAAATTAATAATTAATAAAAAGGCAGCTTTCAAGTAATTTATTTGTAAATTAAATACATATCAAAATTGGCATTCGTAATTACAATTTTGTAAATAATAATGAAAAATTTGAATTTCTTTTCAACAGTTCTCTTCAATTATTAACAAGTTTATTAATAATTATCTTTAAAAAATGTTCAACATTCCTTAACAAATAAAAAAATTGTAAATTTGGAAAACTGTCAAATAAATGTATCAAATATCATTTTAAGGCATTTCATGTCAAGACAAGTAAAAAGCATAAGTAAATGGTTTGTTAAATAATAATAAATCATATTTGTATTAGCTAAAAATCTGACTATAATTTTTAGTATATTTTAAGAAGATAAAAAAATCTTCTTTTCATTTATTATTGCACATACTTCATTATACTTCTTTTTCGCATACAAATTGATTTTACTACCCAAGATAAATCTCATTTGCAGATTTATATATGATACAATTTTTAATATTTTTGTATTCAAATTTAATTAAAATCACCTATATATCGCGAACATTTGGCCGTTCGCTTAAAAAATCACCATTCCGCTCACTTGCTTTATATATTATCCTTAATCAAAAGGACATTAGTAAAGTGCATTTCGTTGAAATTGATTGCAAATTATCATGATGTATATATGAGCTACACTCTTTAGACCGTTTAATTTCTATATAACAAAAAAATAATCTCTTTTCAAAAAATGCGTACTGCCCTTCAACACTTAACCTATTCAGTTTACATCGCGTATGAATAGTCATTTACATCTATATGTAACCATTACACACACCATTTTCAATATTCCTCAAATCTTTTTTACTAACTACGTGTGTTTATATTTCATCCACATAATAAAATATGATATTTGTATAATAAACATTATCCGTAGTTTTTTTTTCAATTGTTATATTAGTCTTCTCAATAGCAAAGATTCTGCTGTTTGTGTTTTTGCAGCATGACCATGCATGCTTTTGACACTTTATCTTCATCTCTCCTTGTTAAGCAGCATTGTTCTTCGGGCTTGATTATGGGAGTTTATTTTTTAAAGCTACTTTTTTCCGGAACCACCCTGAAATTTATAAGACATTTAATAAAAATATTCATAAATTGTTATACAATATAATATTTCGTTTTTTCTTTTGTAACGTTATAATTTTTACCAATTTGATGTTAAATATTTTGTACATATGTATAAGTGAAAGTGTACTCGCGTGTGTATACAAATGTTACAAATTGTATAAAATTTAAAGCAATCGTTTCAATTTCAATAAAGAACGCACGATGTTGAAGGATAATGTAAATAAATTTATTGTTAAAAATAATGAAAAATTTAAATTCAACTATTGTTATTGAGAGTTCAACTTAATTTTTGTTTTGAGAAACTATAAATTCGTTGGGTCTAATTGAATACTGAAAAAAAAATTTAAATACAATAACTAAGTTTACTCTATTATTAATTATTTAAAAAAATGAATATGTAATTCAACATTTATTTTGAATGCAACACAAAACTGCAACATAAAATCACAAATGCTTGAGTAAGGAATACTAAGCTACACAACGAAAAAAAAAATTAAAAGCAAAACAAAATTGCATGAGTTAGTTGGGAATACGTTTGTTTGATTAAATATATGATAAATAAGCAGATTAAATGAAGTATGCAAGACAAATAATAACAATATTAAATAAATATAATTTATGAAATGAATAGAGTAGTATTAAAATTATTGATGAAAATAGTTTTTACACATGATATTTTTATTAGATTAAGAAAAGTTTATTTTTGTTATATTTTTAAAAATGAAATTAAAAAAAAATTATGTAAAAATATTTAGTTTATTATGAAACTTACTTTTGATTGTACATTATTTTTTTCGTGTTATGAAAGGTACAAATTTTTGTCTGATTTGTAGAATTATCAAATTATTATTTTTTTTTTCTACAAGTGCTTGGACCCTTCACCCCAGTGTTTGTGCTATTAAAAATGAAAATTAAATAGTGCTAGTTTATTTAAAATGATAATTATAATTCATTAAACCATTTTTTATTTACACTGAAAATATTTTTAGTGTTATTTGCTTTGGCTGCTCTACGCTAACTTTATTTTGTGTTCCAATTTAAGACAAAGTCACACACGGGAAAATCTTACACATAACAATAAAAATGTAGGTAAAAAAGACAACAATTATTAGTGCAAGAATTACACTCATTTTAATTTACTAATATCAAAATACTAAAAATAGAAAAAGAAAAAAATAATTATTTCTTAATTTGATCTATTTAAATTGTTAAATTTATATAATAAATCATATTGATAAAATATTAAATAACGAGCATTTTACAATAGATTAAAACCCGTATTCAAATGACAAATGAATAATAAAATGAATATAAATAACTACAATGATAATATTACAATGAATGAATTTTTGCCATGGCTGATTATTAATGGACATCGAGATAAAACCAAACAAAATTTCATGAATGAGAAAAAAAAATAATCTCAACAAATAAATAATAACCACTAGCTGCCTATAGCATTGACCCTTTTAATAAAAAGGTAAGAGCTAATATTTTGATGGAATCACATTAGTAGCATACCTGCGAATCTGCGCCTCTTTGCCACGGGATTCTTAGTGGACTGTCAGAACAACCAAAACACATTACACATTATTGCTAAAAAATGTTAGACTAGACACAACGATTCTATTTTAAAGACAGTTCTCCTGGTTTATCCCCTTTTTCAACACGCTTTTACGAAGTTTTTTAACAAGATTTATTAATGAGAGAATTAATTATTGTTTAAAAATATTGATGTACCTAAATTTATAGTTGGAGTATTATTACAATAATATTTATATATTTTTAGTAAACTTTGATTAAATTTTATGTTGAAATACAAGAGTAGATTGATTTATAATTATTTATTTTAAATTTTTATTTATCTGTTAAATAGAACAAACACTGGGGCGTTAGTTAGTTTAACGTTACGAAAATATTTTTAAGATGTTGTTTAAGTACTTCAAGGTGTTTAGATACCATTTGCTATTGAACTTTTCATAGCAAATTTTACAAATTATACATTTAAAAGTTTCTCGAAATTATATTTATTTATTGTATGTTCGTCTGTGTTTTGTTGTTTTATTTGTTCGAATCGTGCATGAACTTGTAAGAACAGAATAATATTCAAAAACAAAAATCTATTTACGCACCAAAAAAAAAAAAAATACTACAAAAATTACGATAGGTTTAAAAAAAGTCGTGTAAGAAGTAACGATTTTACTAATTCTATAAAATAATTAAATATTAAATAAATCTACAATAACACTTGTTTTAAAAGTTATTCTACATTTTTAGAAAGAAAAAATCGAATTGTATAGTATTGACATTTTAAAGAAAAAAATGCAATAAACAAATTTTATATACTTAAACATTTAAATAATATGCATAAAACACATTAGTCATTCAAATGATATCCACGTTTTTGAAATTTACTTCGAAGTTTACCTTCCGCTTTTTCTTGTGCTTTTTATGCTGTTGCCCGTTCAAGGAATTGCAGGTATTTGTTAATACATTATCAGTCGAATGACAGATATTAGAAGCAATTTTTGAGGTAAGGGAGCTGTCGATGTCTTGTTGAGATTCAACCGAATTACGGGGTTCGGCTACAGAACAGTTTTCAAGCTCAGTATTCTTGCGGAGGGTTTTTTCTAAGGCAGCTATCAGACATTGTGCTCCTAGTATTGGCTGTATATTATTGACGTTTTTATTATTAAATGTTCAAACCTATATGTATGAACACATAATTTTGCAGATTATGATTAATTTTGTTTTTAGTTCAATTTAACTCAAGAAAATATCAAAACGTAGTTTGAACTTAAATTAAATTGACTAAATATGATAATATTGAAACTGTTTTTAAATAAATATTTTCTTAAATTTATCATATTCTGCTAGATTAGTTTTATAAGCATTTCGATTATAAAGCGCATACAGGTATTTTTTTAGTTATTTATATTATGAAAACAATGCACTGAATATTTTATAAAAGCTGACAGTGCTTTTCATTTGTTAATAATTACGTAAAATGTATTCTAAGACACCATACATTTATAGATGAAATCCCTACATTTTTTTTCTCATGCCGTTAAATTTATATATCGATTGCTTAAAGAGAGTATTTTTTAAATTACAAATTGTGAATTCTTATTTTGGCTATACTAACCTCGGATTTTGAAGAATCAGAAGCAGGTGGACCATTTAACATTGATTGATCTAAACTGCTACTACCAACACCAACTTCATTCTAAAAATAATACAATGTTTTTCAATTAAAAATTAATTCAAGAAATGGATTTATTAATTTCTCTACTCATACCTTAATTTGCAACATTTCATGCTGCAATTGAGAAATAAACTTTTTCTCTTGAGCTAAGCTAGATTCACTCCTTTCTACAAGCGAACGCAACTCGGCCACTTGCTCATCCAGTATTGCTCGCTTACTACTTTCATTTTGTAACTGTTGTGTTAAACGTAATTTTTCCTACAAGTATAACAAAATTGAGTTATAAATTCGATCTAATAAAATATATAAAATCGTAATACTTGTATTCAAACCTCTTGAAGCTGCTCTACAACCCCAAGATCTCGAACGGAATTTTGAGTTTTTGTTCTGTCTTTTACAGATTCTGCTTCTGCTAACCTTTTTTCTAATTCTGTTATTCTTTGTTGAAGCTAAAAATATTGCAAATTAGTTATTTTTATCTCAAAATAGTATACAAAAATTTGAAAATCACAAAATTACTATCTGCATAAATTAAACTAATGTTTTTTTTTTGCTTTTTAGAAATGTTGATATAATAGGAATTAACAAAGTGCAAAATAATTACCTCGTTACTCAATGTATTGGCTTGAAGATCACGAATTTCTACCCTAAGATTAGATACTTCATTCTCTTTCTGCCAGAGTTGTGCCTGCCACCTCTTTTCCTCCGATTCTATGTGACTTTGAAGTTTGTTCAACATTCCTTCCTATTTTTTAACATTCAAGTCTTTGTGTTATTAAAAATACATTCAATAAATTTAAATTTAGAAAATGAAATATTTGTTCAACAATACCGTATCATCGATGATTTGTTTATAATGATTAACCATGGCTTGTAAATTTTTGTTTGTATTATCTAATTCTGATTGACCGTCTTCAGATTTAGTTTCAACTTTCAATTTTTGACGAATTGGACGAATTTGTTGTTCAAACGTTTTCATCCATTGTTCGTGAGGAGCTTCTGCTATCTTAACTTCTGGGAATATCCTTTGCAACAAGGCTTTAGTTGCTTTTTGTTCTTCAATTTTGATTTTTTGTACTTCATCCTGCACAATGAAAAATAGATATTAACTCATTTAATAATATAGTCATATTAAATATTACATATTGATCATTTATGTAAGTCAGTATAAACATATACATCAAGATTGCCATGTAAACTTACTTTAATCCCAGTATTGTTTTTAACTCGACTTTCAGCTGAATTAAGAGCTTCCATCACTTTCCAATTTTTTCTTCGTAAATCCTGTGGTTATGAAAAAATGATCGTAAAATGATCGAATTAATCTTTGATGTATGTTAAATAGTTGCAATGATTTTACGAAAATGAATTTAGGAAAGTTGTTTTAAAGAACAATTGGATAGATGTCTTAATAGAAATTATTTCGAAAATGAAGAAATTGAATAAAGTGATGGAAGCATTTAGTTGTATGCGCTCTTTTTCTTGAATAATTTTAACATTAACAAAACCTACATCATTTTTTGATCTCTGTTGCTCCAATTCGTCCTGTAATCTTAAAGTAACGCTGCGTTGACTGTTAATTTCACTCCTTAATGATTCTACCTGACCACCAAGTTGATCAAGTTGCTTCTCCTTTTGTAGTAACGCTGTTTTCAATGCTGCTAATTGATCTTTAGAAGCCAACCTACGATCCAATAAGATGCAACAATTAATTTCAATTTTCGCAAAGATATTATTGTAAATGAAAATTATTACGTACGTATTTTCAACAAGTTGAACACTATTTTTTTGAACTTTTTCTTCAATTCCGTTTTCTTGACCTTCTACAGCCGGACGTTGTGTAGAGGCCGCTATTTGCGATAATAAAGATTCATTTTTTTCACGAAGTTGTTTTACTTCTTTCTGTAACTCTGTCATGTTTTGCAACTAAAAAACCAATGTAAACGATTATTACAGTTTATAATTAATAATAATACATCAAGACGAAAATTCAGAAATTTTTAGACAAAAATTACCTGTGCTGTAAGTCTTTCAATGTCTTCCTTTAATTTTATAACTTGCAATTCTGCATCTGCAATTTTAGAATCTTTAGCAATATTAGCAGAGTTTTTAACCTTTGAAAATTCTGATTGGTTTTGAATCAAGATTTCTTGAACTTTTTTTAGTTCTTCTTGGGATTTCATTAACTCACTTTGTGCCAATTTATAATTGTCCAACACCTTAACTGATTCGGATTTAGTTGATTTCATTTGATTTTGAGTTTCTTTTAATTCAACTTTTAACTTTTCAACATCAGATTGAGCTTTCTTCAAATCAACTTGAGTTGTATCTAACTGAGAATAAGTTTTTTGTAATTCTTCTTCTTTAGCCGTTAACTGTGATTGCAAGTTAGACGTTTGAGAAGACACTTCACTGTTATTCTCATTTAAAGAGTTAGATTGATCAGACTTTAGTTGATTTAACTCCGCACGTACTTTTTCCAATTCTGCTCTGAGAGCGCCAGCTTCATTAGCTTCAGCTTTAGCCGCATTGCATTCACTTTCAAGCCGAGCAACTTGTTTTTGCAAGTCCTGTTCAAGACGACGCATACTCTTCATTTTGTGTTCCATGTCACTTTCAGTTTGCTAAATAAATAAAAAATTATTTTAAAAACGTATTATACATGTTAATTAAGCATTATCTAAAAAATTTAAATAATAGTTTTATTAATATCCACCTTTAGCTGTCGATGTGCATCCTCAAGTCTGTCACTAGCTTCCTGGTACTGTTGCAGCTGGGCATTCAAATGCATAACTTGCTCTTGCAGTATACTATTTTGCTGACGAAGATCGTCAATTTCTTGCATTGTATTTTCACAGGTAGCTTGGAGTTCCTGTGATATAGATAAATTATGATTTTGAAGTTCTTGGTTCTCAGCATGTTTTTGAGCTAATTGGGCTTTAAGGCCGTTCTCGTTGTCTCGCATCTGGCTAATTTGAAGTTCAAGTTGCTTGCGCTGAGCTATAAGCTCTTGTTGCATCTGGCCATGGCTTTGGCCTTGTTCTTCTTGCATTTTTAAAATAATAGCTTGATCTTCGTTAATCTTAGCCTGAAGCTGTTCAATCTGCCGAGAGAAGCCCTGTTTTTCAGCAGCATGACTTTCCAAAATATGCTGCATACGCGTATGAAGTGTCTGGGCCTCTGTTACTTTTACCGTATGGACCTCTTCTATTTGTCGTAGTCGTGAGCGTTCAGCATTGAGCTCATGTCTGAGCTCAAGCAACTTACTCTGGACCGACTGACTTGCTTCCTGTTCATCTTTCAAAGCCTTTTCCTTGTCAGCAAGTTGCTTCTTCAGCTTAATAACTGGATCGGCTCGGCTCTCCGTCCACTCTGCATGCTCTAGTGGATTATCTTGTTGTTTATTTAGCAATTGATCAATCAAAAATTGAATCTCACTACGGCTTAGTTCGGCTTTCTGTACCAAAGGTTTTAGCAGCGAGAAGTTTATTCCATCACGATCGCCTCCTAAAATATAAAAAATAAACAATTTAATAATATAATAAAATTAAAGATTAAAAATGTTTAATCTTTATAACGTTAAAAATTATTAACTAAATAAAAAAGAAAGTTATTTGAATTCACACAAGTATGCTGGCTTACAAGCTTACAAAGGACAATGACCCAGGAAAGAGTGATGAGAGGAAAGGGAAGGGGAAAGGAAAGGGGATTTTACTTCTGGCCCACATACCAACATTTCCAGTGCTCAATCACAGCCATACAATTTCAAGTTATTGGCAATATGAGCAAATTCTTTCGGATCATAAATTTCGCGAGTTATATATTATAAGCGATTAATGTAAATCTTATATAAATATTAAATAATTATTTTATAAATATTTTTCGCTTACTTTTAATAATTACGAATTAAAAATTAAAGTCAAAACGTTCGAAAGACGTTAAATAATAAAATTTTGAATGCATAATTTTAATGCTCAATCTAATCTACAAAACCATATCAAGCTGTAATACATATATTACATTTGAGAAAAAAAAACTTTTTCAAGGGTCACCAGCGTTCTTTTAATCGTTGGTACTTTCGAAATATTTGCAACAAGTAAATATAACTGCATTGCAACTGCTTTGATACTTTATCTAGTCTTCTGTTTGTTACAATTTTATCAAATGATAAAAAAAAAACTAAGTAAGTTATCAGAAGAAATTCTTATTTTTAAATCAAGTCGCAAAAAAAATATAATCGTTCGTTATTAGTAATTGATAAATACTTTATCATTTAGCATACCAATCTGAGCAAGAATGTCGTTCTTCTTCTTAACTTTCTTGGACTCCTTGTTCGCATTTTGGACTGGTGTAACACTTTCCTTTACAGCTTCTTTTGGCTCTTTAACCAATTCCTTCGTTTCTTTCAGCGACTCTTTTGGCTTTTCTTTCTGTTCCTTGCTACCATCTTTGCTGGCTTGTTGGTTGGTGGAAGTCGCAAGTGAAGGAGTTTCCTTTTTCTCTTCCTTGTGATCATCCTTCTTTTTCAAATCTTTCTCCTTGTTACTTTTTTTAGTTTTCGTTGGAGTCTCCTTTGGCGATTTATTTACCGTGGGTTCCGGTTGACTAATTTGACTTAAATTCTCGCGCTAATAAGAAATAATTGATTTTACTATCTGTTAAGTCTAATACATCGAAAATAGTTTTACAAAAATCAAAACCTCAGACCAACAACTTAGAAATATTTGTAATAGTAACCAGTTTTTTTAGTATTTTTTTTCTACATGCATTTCCAATTCAATGATAATTTTAGTGGAAAAACGAACGCGTGGAGTTATTTGTCAATAAAGCTAATAATTGTATGAAACCCCTTTGTAAAAATGATCTGTAAAGTACATGCAAAACCTATGAGAAGAACTCACGCTGTGACTTCTAATGAGTTCAAGATCATCCTTTGGCTGAATGACATCAAAGTGATTGCTTTCTTGCAAAAGAGGAGGTTGTGAAGCACTAGATTCAGCGATGACAATGACGGGTTCATCCTTATTCACAAGAATGGGTTTTACCTTTTCAACTTTTCCTTTCTTCTTACTACCTTTTCCATTTTCCTAATGCAATTCAATGCAAACAAATAAATCATTTCCCAAAATTAAGCGTTATGTTTTATTTTATTATAGTGCTGTTTTTTTTTTTTTTTTTAAATGTTAGTCATACAAATGTGTTAAATTCAAACCAATCAAAGCACAGCAAGCGTGGTCAATTAATTACTTTCTACAAATCAATTAAGCAACACATCATGCAAAATTTAACCATGTATCTTAACATCTTAAATTTATGATTCATTTGCATACATATTTTTCATATCACTTATAATTCTCAATTCTTAATCTTTCTTTAGGTTACTATTAAATGAAATTTTATAAATTTTGATTCATAAATATAGATTGGTATCATTATGCAAAAAAATGGAACATTAAAAAAATAGCCCTTATTTTAAAATAATTTTTAGTAATAAATTTTTAATCACAAGTTGAATAATTTACTTTTTCACCTTGTCGATTGTTATTTTTTTGACTTCTTGCCAAGCAAAAATACCTGAAATTAATAAATCCAAATAGTCAAGTTCTTTAAAACTATTACATAATCTTGTTTTATTTAATCAACCTCATATTTTTGATACAATTATTCTGAAAATTTGAGTAAGTTATTGATTTTGCATGCTCGTCTTTAATCATGAATACGTAATCTGCTTCTTTGATTATTACACAAGTATTATATTCAAATTTTTGTCACAAAATTATTTAACTCAATTTCATTGACTTTAGTGCAAATTTTTGACAGAGTCAAAGAATATGAAAAAAACTTACCAAGACATAACAAATAATGGTGAATTATAAAATTTAATAATTTAGAAAAAAAACATTACTAAAATCTGTAGAAATAAATTAAAAAAAATCCTTACACATAATTTATTTTTAAAGCGGCAACTTTAATAAAAGTTGTTAAGTTAAAAAAACAAGTGGTTGCTATGGTTGCTGAGTTAAGAAAATAAATGACTACTTGTATAGTATATATATACTGTATACAAATATTCAAGAAACTAATATTCTGATTGTCTTTTGTAAGAGTATACTTCTTATTATACTAGCATATTAAAATTAAAATGTTAAGCACAAGAGCACTGACTGGAACTTAACACATTGTACTGATGTCCTTCCAAATGACCTACATGTGCGACATCTGATATGTAAACTTACATACCATGTTTTGTGTAGAAATTAATATAAATTCAAAGTATTAAATAATAATAAGGTAGTAGCACTACTATGTAAAACCAATTTGGATTAAGAAAGGTTAGAAAATTATTATATTATAATTTATTTAAAATATTAATAAATTGTATACATATTACATCCAAAGCCTAATATACAACTAATCAGGTCTAACTGCAGATCTCATGCATGCATCTAATTAATTAGCTAAGTTTAAAAGAGATTTAGTCCGAGATTAAAATGACAATTTAACAAGCAAGCTAAGAGTTTGACTATTTTGTAAAGCAATTGACTAGTTTATTTGCAAAAACATAAGAGCACCTTAAAACTTACTTGTACAGGAGGCTCCGATGGTAAAATTTGGGGTGTTTCCTCAAATTGCACATGTTCCGGCTTTTCTTCTTTTTCCTCCTTTTCTTCCTTCTTCTCTTTCACTTTCTTCCCAGTCTTATTTTTGTGCTTTTTATCTTTGACTTTCTCTTTTTTCCCTGTTTGTAAATAAATCAAATTGACAAATTAGATTTCCAAATTTATTCATATTGTTGGCAATCCAATCAAAGGAGCAGAGTAGATAAATAAAACAAAATTTTACCTAGTAAAAGATCATCAGGCAATTTTCGCTGCTCTGCAATGGCTTCTTCATAAGATTTCTCTTTTATAGCAAATACGGATACAAATCCAATGACCAGCGCAGAGATGATGACTACTGCCACATACACCAAGCCCGTTTGAACATCCATTTCTCTTGTTGACTTTTTGGTCCACTAGACAAACAAACAGATGGGACGATTATAACAGGCAAGTCGGTTGAACAGCTAAATCTTCTTAGATACGTAAAGTAGACGTAACAACGGTTATATTGACCGCACATACGGCGTAAGCAAAGGAAATGAATTTACGCCGAAAAAAAAAAAATAATAAATTGTCAAAGCCGCCGTTGAGACATCGTTGTAATCGAGTTGAAAGATGGGAGGAAGAAGAGGAAAAAAAAGGAAAGAGATAGCGAGCTGAGCGAGTTCCGAAGGAATGCGGTTCCGCGAACAGTGGAATCAGGAAAGACCGTGCGCGCCTTGGCAAAGGGCTGTCTGCGGTAAGGAAAGTAGGATGTAGGCAAATGAGCTGGCAAAGCAAGTGGTGAAATAAAGCGATCGTCGTGGCGCGGCTGCGACGAGGAGGAGAGCCAGCAGGAGCGGTGGCTGTGCGGCGGCGTTATAGAGCAGCGGCGGCACACAGCAGCGCGGCAGAGAGTGCCGGGGTTAGCGGGGGCTTGCTCTCGTGACTCGCGTCGTTCGCAGCCCGGGCGTGGGTGATTTAGGGAGCGGATGCTCAAGGACCAGGTAAGTAACAAGTGACACGGCCCGAGGAGAACGGATAGAGGTGAGCAAGGCACGTAGGCATGCGGGGAAAAAAGAATCTGCAGGTGGGGCAAGAAGTTGGAGAGAGCGAGAGCTAGCTGTACAGTAGTCTCATACATACACACAGATGTGACGAGGAAAGAGAGAGAGAGAGAGAGAGAGAGTGAGTGAGTGAGAGAGATATGTAGAGAGAGAGAGAGTGTGTGAAAGAGGAAAAGAGAAAGAGAGAGAGAGAGAGTATGTACGGAGCGACGGCGGTGGCGGCGGCGGCAGAGGCTAATTGAGCGCGCGTGAACCTGGATTTCGGAGCAAGCGGCGGCACGAGCGGCACGGGGCTATCTGCTCAGGGCCTGCTTTGCCGAGAAGAGCAGGCCATCTATCATGAATGCTGATGCTGGATCCCGCCGATGATGCTCAGCAGCTGCAGCGGCGGCGGCAACGGCAGCGGCGCTCGGTCTGCACGGCGAAATTATGGCGGCCGAACGTGCGGGACTGCCGACAAGCAGTTGGGCACTGGCTGACTGCTCCTCTCTACTGGCGTTCCTACTCGCGCACTGCTGGCACAAGCAGCCAGCAGCAGCAGTAGCGGCGACGGCCGCGGCGGCAACGCGCTCTATAGCGCGACAAGGAGCGCCAGCGAGAAAGAGAGGATCTCCCTGTTCGACGGCGAGGAAGAGTGCGGGAGAGAGAGAGAGAGAGAGAGAAGCCCGCAGCAGCAGCAGCGCGAGGAGCACAGCAGACTTGCGGGCCAAGTCGCCAAGTATGCTTGTGCTCCGAGACTCCGAAGCTACTACTTCTCTTTCCCAAGCCACGCCTATTGAAATCAGCGGGCTCTCGATTGGTGGGCTCCGTTGCCACGTATGCAGCCGCCAAGCTCTATCCTATGCCGCCGCTCTGAGCTCTCCACTCCGCTGCTGCTCTGTACCCGCGATCCGCTCTCTCGCTCTCTCTCTCTTTGCTCCGGCAAGTTCTGCCGCAGCAGCAGCAACTCACTTGTACAGATATGTATGTATATATCTATAGAAGCGAGAGAGAAACCAGCATACCAGCGAAGCGAGAGCGCGTACTTCGCCGAGACGACGTCTCGACCGCGCAGGCACTACTATATAACCCAGCAGGCAACGCCGAGGAGCGCGACGCACGCACGGACGGCATGAGAGCACCGCAATCACGCTCCGCGTTCCGTCATCCCTGCGGCTCCAGCATCTCTCCTCCTCGCGTTCTCGCCGCTCTCTTCCCTATATTCCTCTCGCTCGCTCTCCAACTCTCTGATAGCCCCAAGCATCTCATCTCCTTCTCTTTTCCTACCGCACATAATCTCTCTCGACCCTTTTTCCAACTTTCCAGTTTCCTCTTCCAATCCTCTCCAGCGGCTCTCTCTCTCTCTCTCTCTCTCTCGCTCTTTCAGAACGGAGCTACGCGTTCTTTTCCTCGATTCCGCGCATGACACGCGTACCGCCTCGCGCCTCCAATTACACGCCCTAAACCCGCGATTTTGCCTATTAAATTACACGCCTCGTTTTTTTTTATTTATTTCAATAAGTACACGAGTACGTTCAATGTTGTACACGCGTGTACCCGTGGAATTCTTAACATTTTTATCATACTTGTATAGTATTCGACTAATTAGCCACTTAACATGTAGCATATGCGACGTGGAATTTGGTCATTCATAAATAATGCCTCTTGCAACATGATTGTAGTATGTAAAGAACTGTCAAGCTCGTTTGACTTTCAATAGACAAATAACAAAATTTATTATAAATATTCGATCGTTTCGAAGGAAAAGTGACGATTTAACAAGATTACCGTTTTTAACAAAAAAATGTTAGTATTTAGATACGAGTTTGACCAAGAAAATGAGTAATATTTAAAATAATAAAATTCAAGGCTTTTTTTTAAATATGCTACTGCACATGAGTTATTTTTGATGGGTCTACACGTTTTATGGCGAAGAACGTCTCGTACTAATCCACGTAGCTTTCTACTTTACCGATTTCGTCATTTTTCGAATCGTGAAGAATTTCATTGGGTTTCGGAAAATGAAATTTGTATTGATTAATTCAATACAAAATCAAAAAAAAAAACTGAAAAACAGCATTCATTTTAATGTAACTTTTTTTTAGTTTATTTAATATACAGATTTTATGCTATTTATTAAGATGGTATTATATTGATTTGTTAATGATAATATGACGTTAGTTAACGATGAGTTATCCGTTTTTCCGGTATCAGTCGTGGATTTTATAGATTGATTATTATCTGTAAATGAAATTTTCTGCAGTTTATCTTCAAAAATGCTGATGAAACGATTCAGTTCGTTTTCTTCAATTTTTTTTATTATTTCGTTGTAATTATTTTCCATATTATCATTTTTTCTAACATCCTTCCTCTCTGGTTCATATTGATGGTTTTTTGAACTTTCATTTTCAAAGTCATTTCTAAAAATTTGTACATCTTCAGATGCATCAACTTGATCCTGCACCCCTTTAGGCTTTTTTATTTTTGTTTCTAATATTTCTAATTTATTCAAAGTTTGACAAAGCTTAGCATAATCATCTTTCAGTTCTTCAAAATTTTTATTATTTCTATTTTCAAAGTTTTGCTCCATTAACATTTGAAACATTTCAATATCTTCAGTATTTAACTGACTTTCATCTATACTTTCATTAATATCATTAGATATTCTTTCAAGACGATTTACAATGTTTTCTTCTAAAGAATTGAGCTGCATTATTAATTCTTCAATCTTAGATTCTTCAGACATTAATTCCAGAGTTTCTTCATCTTTTTTATTATTATATGTTAAGTCTCCCTGATCATCAACTGCATCAGTTTCTAACTGTTCAAGTTCTTGTTGAGCAACAGCAATTTTCTTCTCTATTTCTATTATTTGCTTTTTAGCAGCATTCATATCTGAATTATCTTGACCATTTTTTTGTCCAATACCAGAAATTCTATTATATACACTGTATATCTCTTGTTTGAACTGTGAAAAAATAAAATTTTTAAATTAAAACTTGTTATAATCTTTACATCAAGTTGAAAAAATAAAATCAAATACTCACTGGTGAAAGGGCAATTTTTTCTTTCTGGGAATATTGTTTAGTAACTAATTGATCATATTCCTCTTGTAAATTATCAATTTCTTTTTGTAATTCACTCTGCTTTCTGTAAGCTTCATCATACTTTAATTTTGTTTCTGAATCCATACTGTCTGCAAATTTTTCAACTATTTTCTGTTTGAATTCAACTTCTTTATTTACTTCATTTAATTTCTTTTTTGCTTCCTTTTGCTTTTGTAAAACACTTTCAATAGAATCATTTATTTCTTTCAAAGTCTTTGCTTCCTGTTCTATTTCTTCATTGCTTATATCAGATTTATTTTTATCAAAATCTGTATTATAAGTGCCTAAGTGCTCTTGTGGTTCTGGTGAGTCATTTGTCATTCCACTATAATATTGTAATCTATCCTTTTCAATATCTGTACCATTGACTTGGTCAGTTATACTTGTAATTTCTTGATTTAACTCTTGAATTTTCATTTGAAGCAACTGCTTATAGTGCATTTTATCTTGAATTTGCCTGAAAAATTAATAAATGTATAAAAATTTATATTTTATTTAAAAGAATATTAAAGTAATTGTATAAATGTTTATTACCTAGATAATTTAGGAGTTGCCCTTGAAGATCCAGGTCTAACGCCTACCAAGCCTTGCTGAGTAATAGGACGATCCAAAATAATGGCATTTGGTTGAGTAAAACTTCTTGATAAACCTGAGTTCATTCGAGTTAAAGTTGCAGAATTTGGAGTTCCAATTCGAGAAGTAGCAGTAGCTACTCTGTTGGATAAATTAATATTTGGCGACGGTGGTCTAGAAAATACAGCTTTCCCACTGGTTGGAGGTCTAGATATTCCATATTCTGTAATATCAGTTTTAACACCACGCCGTGAATGTGGTCGCTCCATTTTGTTGTAAGTTTTTGGAGTTTCAGTATTGGAAGATTCAGTAAAAGTGTGGGACCTATCGTTAGGCTCTTGTTCTCTCCTCCACCTTGTTACTGGTCTTTCGCCAGATCTACTGACACTTGGCCTATCGTAATCCATTTGTCATGTAAAAATATGACTTTTATAAGAATTATAATTGTTTTAAAAAGTCTTTATTATTGTGCACACTGTTGCTATGACATTTCATAAATTATTGACTCAATGAATACAGCACTTGTGATGTTACCGGTGACCATGGAAACCCGCTGATTGTAAATTCTCAATATCATTCAATGCTTCTTTAATACATATCAATAGGATCACTTGATGACATTTAAATAAAAATAAAAAAGTTCTACTTCCAAAACAAAAGATGTTTGTTTAATAATAAGCACATGCGACGCTTGCATGATAGATATTTAAATTCGACAATAGTCAATACAGCCGTCTAGCAATCGTAAACGTTAAATATAAACTTCTATTGCACTATTTTGGAAAAGTGCTTGAAACTACTGCAATGACTCTATAGATAACATGCGCTTGGGATGCAGTTCTCAGTAAAAGGAGCGTCGGGATGTGTGGGTAGAACAAGAGGGGGGATATATTGCCGTGATTCGGCGTAGAGAATCTGGTATATGCCGCTATACAAGCCACGTTGTCGTATATGCAAATGGCGTTTAAAATAAATGTCCGTTTTTAGCTGGCGGGATAAAATATTCACGAGCGTTATACGGCAGGGAATTTACAAGCATCCGTAAATTTAGCGGCTCCGAAACTCCGAAACACCACCAAAAGCCTGAAGAACATTTGGGTCTCGATCGCGATCTGCTTTATCGACGAGCGCGCTCCGTTTTGTTTAAAATTTGGAATTTCGGAGCTGCTGCAATACGATGCATAAATTATCCTCTAAAAACATTCTCGTCATTTAACAAACACGCGCAAGGTTTTGTATGAAGCAGCTTCAAAATTTGTTACACGGTCTACTTTCGGTTACGTAATTGAAAAAAAAGCTATTATTTCCGTAAGATCAATAGAGAAAAACAAAAATAACTCGCAAGTTATATAGATTTTCGACCAAAAATAAAAATGTTATTCTAGTATTTTGTGTAGCTGCTCATAAAGTATATCAAGAGAGAGAAAGATTACTCTCAGAAAGTAGATTAGATACCGCGTCGGTTCCTCGCGTCTTTGAACCCAACACGTGTTGATACGATCTCATCCGTGTCGCCGTTCCGAGAAGATGCTTCATTCAAAACATCCGAACGATACCATAGCCGTCGCAAGTACCACAAACGAAAATATCGGCGTAAACAACTTTCATCTCTCTGTCGCACTCAACAAGCGTAAACGCACAAAAAAAAATCAAAGAAAACACAATTATTTGAAAACTAATCTTTCCGGCCGACTGTTCTAGCTTAAAAGTTAATTGTCATCCGTAACGAGCTCACTTATCCTTTCCTTCAAACCCTTTGAACTGCAGAGATGCAGGACACGTGTCCCCGCGGGCGTTTCGCTCGAGTGCCACCGACGCGTGTGCGCTCCGGCCAAGGGCTCTAAAAAAGCATCACATAGTCGAGAGGATGAGAGAGGGTGTCGAGCGCGCAGGCTCGTTGCATATCCGGCGCCAATGCATTCTGCCCCCCGCTCACCGCAAAAGTGCACCGAGCAGAGCCGGGTTGTGGCGCCAGCAGACGGCCGAGCGAGTAATCAGAATTCCAACGTTGAAACAGCGCTCTCTCGCAACTGCGCTCTCCGGCTTTAGTCCGTTGGATCATCCGTCGTTGATCGGGTTGATCCTGGTACCCTCCCCACTCCAACTTGTATACCTGGCGATCGGACGGCAATCTCTCTCTCTCTCTCTCTTTCTATCCGCAGCTTGTCGGCGCTCTCTTTATATCGGCGCGAGATTGTCAGTTTGGCTTGGCGCCTGTATGCCGCAGCAGGTATATCGAGAAGCCAAGAGTGGCGTCAGCACACACGCGAGACACAAACGCCGCTGGCACACCGGTTAACGGTTGGAAAGGCTCGCAGGAGAGGAGAGGCAACTTATTATTCAAAGGAGAGCGCGCGCGGAGTAGTCGTCGTCGTCGTCTCGCTGACGGCGGGCCGAGAGTCGTTGCCACTCGCGGCTAATTGCTGGCTCTCCGTCCGAGAGAGCAAAGCCGCGCGCGGCCAGTATTATAGCCCGTGTACACCTCCCCTTCGGGCTTTTGTGTGACCGTGAGTGTGCCTGATGCCGACGCCGCGCGCGTGTGCTACTCGTTTCATTCTCTCTTTCTCTCTCGCTCCAACTGCTGCTGTAGCTGCTGTTCTCTCTCTCTCTCTCGGGCGCGCGCGAACTTTTTCGCCAGCGCCTATTTCTCGCCGCGACGAAAATAGAAAAGAAAACAGCCCCGCCGGCATTAATAAGCAGCGGCAGTAGCGAAGCGGCAGCAGTAGCTGCCGGAGAGTCTAACAGCGGCTCTCCCGCGCCCGCGTTTTTATCTCCTTCCCTGTAATATATATTCATATATACATATACTTACACCCGCGTTGTGTGCCCCTGCAACCAGGAGCAGTGTTCTCTCTTTCTCTGTGCGCGCGCGTGTGCGTTTTGCTCTTGTACAACGGAATGTGAAAGACGTCGAGGAGAGAGCATTAGCCGGGCGGCTAGATTATCGGCCACTCCTGCCGGGGCGGCTCTGGTGCTCCCCTGACGCTCGTCGTCGTCGTCGCGCGCAGCAGCAGCAGCAGGACTCTCTCGCGGCGGCGGCGCGCCGAGAGTGCACGCCGAGCCTGCAGGAGCGGAGCTCTCCGCGCAGTCAGTCAGTCGCCGATTCCGTTCCCGATCGAGCCAGCGCCAGAGAGAAAGAGATTAGTCGCGTGCGCGGCTGTGTCTCTCGGCTGCATTGTTTGTCCCCCCGACATCAAACACAACACCGACATGTGCGTTAGATCCGAGTGGCTATAAGACAAAACACCGAGAGTTGCCGCCTTGTGAAAAAAAAGGAGTCGCCGGAACAACAGGCAGAGCACCGAGCAGCAACACTGCACACCTGCGGACGATGGACGAGGAAGAAGTAGACGCTGTCAAATCGCCGATCAAGCGCCTCGGCTCCACGAGGAAGCTGCTCGTTTTCAACAGTGAGTGTAGTCGTCTCTCTTCTATTCATCTCCGTTTTCTTCTCTAATTCTTCGCTTTAATTTAACGAGAACGATCGCGAGTCGAGATTACGCTGGCGAATTAAGAGGGAGAGAGAGAGAGGGGGGGAGCTTAGGCTGTTATTCGCTCGTTGCACTTGTTCGAGGCATTTTGCAGCGAGGCCAACGAGAGAGAACCTATGCTCTCCCGGCGACTATAAGCCAGCCAAACGACCGACAGGGATATCACTTTCACTCCCTCGAGTCCTCGACTCGGCGCTCTCTCGTATATAACATACAGGCAGCTATGGGAGAAGCCGCGCGCAAGGAGGAGGCTCGGGGAGTGAGAGACGAGTATGTGGGAGCGCCGCGCGTGCCGTCGTTTGTCTTTTAATTAGCCCTTTGAGCTAAAGGTGCCGGAATAAGGGAGGCACAGGGGGCTGCTACTGCTGGTTTTATATGGTCGCTTTAAACGCTTCTAGCTTCACCCCCGAACAAAGAGCGCGCTTGGCTCTCTCTCTTTCTCTCCGTGAGCTCGGTCTGCCACGGGCTCTGTAATAAAAAAGAACCCAGCGCGCCGGACACGCGTGAGCCTTTTTCCGAGCAGTTCTCCTACTCTCTCTTTCTCTATCTCTCTTGGTTAAATGTGAGCGGGATATTGTACTTAACACTTGCCGCTCACGTTGGGCATTGAAGGCAAAAAAGAAAGAAGCAATATACCGAAGGCGCAAAGTGTGCGAGAGAGAGAGAGAGAGAGAGAGCGAGTGTAGTGCGAGAGAGGAGAGAGAGAGAGAGAGAAAAAAGGCGACAACAAATTGGCTTGCTGCAAGGCTTGCGCGCTTATACACACACACACATACTTACGCGTGTCTCTCTCACCAGCGCTTTTCCACTTTATTTAATCTTGCCTGTTTTGTTTTTGTCGATTTTAACGACGCACCAGCATGATTTACGAGAGTGAACAAGTGCCACGGAGAGCAGTCGCGCAAAGAGAACCGAGGCTAATGTCGAAAAGCGTCGTTTTGCCGTTTTGCTCGCTCTCTTCCCCCCTCTCCCAGTCCCCTCCCCTCTCCTATCAACGACCATTAAGCCGAATAAAGCGTCGGATTTGTCTAATCTAGCATATGCGCGCGGGAGAATAATATTTAGCGAGAGAGAACGAGAGCGCCTGGGAGGTTTATAGACGCAGACGGAAAATAGAGAGAGAGAGAGGAGGCATTAAAAGCTAGAGAGGAGAAATAGGAAAATAGGAGTGATGTGGCTAGCTGCGCAAAACTTGGAAGGAACATCAGCAACAGCAGCTGCTGCCGGTCGTGTGGCCGGCGACGCGCAAGAAAGAAGAAGAAAAGAAACGCTAGACACTTCCGCTCTCTCTGCCGATTAAAAATAGCCCGGCTGAGCGAGCGCGAGTGTGTGTATGTGCGCGCGCGCGCGCGAACGCCCGAATATCCCCGATGGAGCAACCTTGAAGGAAACGCAGAGCTGCTCCGAGCTTCTCTCTCTCTCTCTCTCTCTCCTTCGCCTAACGTCTATATAACGCTTTCTCGCTCTCTCTCGTTTATGCGGAAATGCGTCGGGGACTTTGATATTACAAGTTAACGAGATTGCAGCGACTAAATTTTACCCGAAAGCTCATGCTCTCCCCTCTTACTTACTTCGCTGGCGCTGCTGCTACATTGCTCGTTTACGAGTTAGCCAATTTTTAAAATATACGCGCCGCTTATTAAACTCAACCCTGCGGATTAGCTGGCCGCTCTCGTTTATTTTACCAACGATCGCTTTCTCTCTTTTTCCCTCTCCTGACACTTCTCATTCAATTACCCTTTACATCGAAAGTTTGGATGAAAATAGCATTAAGGATCTCAAATGAGCCACGTGTCTACGCGGAAAACGGTTGGATGCGATAAAAAAGTTCGTCGCCTAGAGAGAGAGTCGCGAAGTTTTACAAACTTTTTTCCCCGTCTTCTTGGGCTATCTGGTCTAACAAGAAATCCAAGCTGCGTTACAATGAACGAGACACCGATTTCGATCACGCTGGCTTCACTACAGCTTATACACGAGAAAGGCTCGAGATAAACTCTTCGATACCCCAATACCTTACTGATTTGAAGATTGCTTGAAAAATAAGTTGGACCGATTTTGCTTATTTTCAATGCTATACCAATCGTTTTCTTATTGTTTGCTTTTCCTTTATCTCGACGCTATATTGGTTTTTTCTTTATAAAAAGGAAATATACATTATTACGCATTGCTTGCTATATTCGCGAACTTTAACGTGCGCTTAAATATTTGCAATTTTAAAATTTAAATCGCGAATATTCGAGATAGGCCGACGACGTTGTCAAGAAGTTGATTAGATATTATAGTCGGGATTTTATAAAACGCGAACAATGGAGAGAGAGAGAGAGAAATTATGAATGATCGCTCGGGCTGCAAAAAGCCAAGCCGGCATTTTGTAAAAGGAGGAAACGATTGTGCTAAGCGATTTTAAAAGAATTCAGGTCGCCAAGGTGCGGACGTTAATAACAAAATTGGCCGATCGCGTGCGCTGCTTTAACGTCCTATATATGTATTGACAAAAATTAGAACTCGCTGTAATAAAGGCGGATTAAAAAATTTTCTACCGCGAACGTTTAGAGCCCCGCTTTGAAATTAAATTTGCGCGCTAGTTACGAAACGAGGTTGAATAACCCTAAGTGATTTATTTATTTTTATTCTTATCGCGCATTTGTAAGGAAAAAAGGCTGTTTCGACACTTTGGCATAATATTATTGTAGCTTTTTGGTTTAAAAGAAAAGAAAAAAGGATTGAGCAAGCCGCTGGCGATAGTACGTTTGTCGTAAAGTTGATTATCTTTACGTAATTTTTCGAATGCGCTTTTCTTTCACGCCTGCAAATCGACGTACGTTCCGGTACTTAAAAAATTAAAAAACAATACCGTTGAATAATTTTAAATCGTACCTTTAGCCTCCTTTTTCGTGAATTTTTTTTAATTTGTTATTACAAAGATAAGCTACAACAAAGACAAGAGACAAGAACGAGTAAAAATTCGGTTTTCAAGCATATACAGGAACAGAGAGGAAGAGGGTGTTCTTTTTCTCTTTAAAGCTGTCACGTGTAGGGCTTTTTGCGGTCACGAGAGCGCACAAGGGTGTGCGACGGAGAGAGGACGGGAGGCACTGACGAGAGAGACCTTTGTAGTGGCGTCCTTTTGGTATATACTTGAATTACGGGGGAGCAGGGGGCATTTCGGTAACCGCGAAAATGAAAGTAAGACCCCCGAAAGCGTATATAGCCAACTCAGAGGCTCAGACGCCGACGTTACACACGCATGCGTCTCTATATAACCAATTTTATGAGAAGCAGCAGTAGGGGGAAGGAGCAGAAGCGTCAAAAAGAGAGCTGCCATCAAGTCGAGAGCTGTGTGTGTGCGCTTCCGCCTAGTCCACGCGCGTCTGTGCATATGTTTCGTGGGCGTATGTGCGCGCGCATTGCATTTATAAACCAAAGTCAAGATTAAGATCGGGGAGGGGGCGGCAGAGGGGGTGGGGTAGGGCTCGAAGAGAAAGAGAGCGAGAAAGACGGAAGAGTCGAAGTGATGAATAAAAAGGAAACGAAATCGAGTGTGGGCCCGAGGGGAATACTAAGATAGAAGCAGGAGGGGACAGGAGAGCGAAGGAAAGAAAGAAACGCGAGTATGTATGCGCGTTATGGATGAGTGTGGGTGCTCGAGTGGCAGGGAAGAGCTTTGGGGGAGCGCTTGAAACGATGAAATTTCTTTCTTTTTTCTGTCACGGACTGCAAGCGCGCTAAAACAGTTGGAACTCGTATGTGTGTATGTGTGGGGAAGGAGGGATGAAAATTCGAGTCCGCAAAGCGGCCTCCGTCTATGTATCTGCTCGAGTTTTCCTTTCTCTTTGGCCGCTAGAGGATAATCGCCGTGCTCTCTCTCTCTCGCGTTTGCGCTGATTTAACAAAGAGCAAGTGCAGCGAAAGAGAGAGAGAGAGCGAGCGAGCCTATGTACCACCAGTCACTCGGCTCTCGCTGAGGAATTACAAAAAGAAACTCCAGGGCTATTTATTCTTTTTTACTACCTCCACTAGCTCCCTCCCCCCCCCCACCTCTTTTTACCTCGCTGCTATTTACTGCATGTGCGCTGTGCGCTAGAGAGAGCCTGTTTGCTCGCTATCTTTCGCTTTGATAAATCTAGGCTTCGAATTTTTGCATTTTCAAGCAGCGAGATAAGGGCATTTCGATAACGCTCGTATAGTCCGTTGGAAAAGAATCAAAGTGAGTCAAAAAAATGTTTTCGTCTAATCCTCCTGTGTGCATTTAGCTTTTGGAATTACGCCCGTTGTTGATATTTTTCTCTCGGCCTCCCACGGAGTTTTAGGCCGTCCTCCCACTACTTTCAGCTGTCTACACGTGTTTTTTCTTTTGCTTTGCTTCCCTTTTCTCTCTGTCTCTTTTTTTTTTATCATTCCCAAAACATCTGCGCTCCGGCGTTCAAAATAACGCGGGCTCGACTCTCTCTCTCTCTCGCTTCGAATTTCGTCGTTGATCATATCTCGCCGTCTATCCGCTTTCCTTGCCCGGCCTAAATGTCCATATTTTATTTAAATTAGGCTTGAATATTGATAAGTTAAGCAGAAGAAGAAAAAGAAGTAGTAGAAAAAAAAACCCATCCTTCGCATATACGCACATCCGCTTACAGCAAGAGTTTCGATTTCAATGGTCGATCTAGCCAATTTTCCATATAGGCCTATACACACAACAACACGGCTTCATACGGAATAACGATAGGATTTCTGTTTCTCAGTCCATACAGAGTGAGGCATCGCGATAAAGGCCTTTCAGCAAGGCAAATCAGTATATACATGCATTGAGAGGCAGGAGCAGCAGCATATTGTCGGAGTCGCGTAATGAGAGTGCAGAGCAAAGAGCGTATTGTCGGAGCAGAGAGGAGGAGGAGGAGGAGGTGGCAGCGGGGCAGTTTGCGCCGACAGTTGGAGCGGGCGTTTAAACAATAAACTGCAGCGTGCCCTCGAAGACGCGTCGTCGTAACAAAGCGGAGCAGAGAATGAGAGAGACGCCCATCGGGAGAGAGAGAGCTTTGCCGTTTGTGCGGGGGTCAGAGATCGTCGGTTGAGCTTGTATACCGCACGGGAGCGATCTCGCGCCTGAAAAGGTTGAAACAGCTGAGCAGAGAGCCCCGCTGATGGTCGACCGAGTGCGTATAATACGTATACGCTCGCGCGCGAGCGCGTGTGCATATATCCCATATAAACGCATTGGAGGGAGAGAGAGAGAGAGAGAGTCGGGGAGGCCTCGGCAACGGTGCTGGAGTTAGTGTGTGGCGAAGGAGAGTGCGGGTGTGTGCATGGGTCTCCGTCTCTCTCGCGCGCACGAGAGAGCTTATATCGATTCCCCTCTTGCGGGCCGGCGCAGCTGGCTCTTTCTCTCTCTCTCCGCTGTATACTCGAGGAGGAGTAGGCTCTGATTCCGCTTTCGGCTGCCGAGCCGAACGGACGTTCGCGGGCGCTCTCTCTCTCTTTCCCTGTCTGAGAGACTCTCTCTCCCTATTTTTCCTTCTCCCTAACTACTTTCTTCCTTCTCTCTTCTTCCTTCCTCTTCTTCTTCTTCTTTCTCCTTTTCTTCCTTCCCCGCGGTCTTTTTCGGTCCGGTGGCAGAGACCGGCATCACATTTCTAGCGTGCCAGGGCTGTGCGCCCGCACGCTTCATTCTCTGGAGGCCAGCCCCGTGAGCCGTCTCGAGTCGGCCGGCAAGTCCGTGAGCCGTCACGAGTCGGCCGGTGCGCTGGCTTAACATTCGAGGCGCGATTTGCGCCCGTCATCTTTTCTTGCATCAGTGGGAGCATCTTCCTGCTGTGCACTTCCTCCAGCGGCTGAGCGCCCTTCAATACCTATAACGGAACTGGTCGCTCTCACTCGAGGTTCCTTCGCTGGACATCGGAGGCTCATAGGAAATTGTCAGGCAATCATTTTCAATTAATTTTATATCAATTAATCTTATAACAATTTTGTCAACATTTTAGCCTATTTACTTGGAACATTACGTTCCCCAATAGTCCCGTGACCTTGAGTCTCTCTTGGCTATTTGTTTGAATCTATTATTATTGTTTCCCTGGCCTAACCGCCTTACACCGGTATACAGACTTATTCGATCGTATTGTTTTGTTTATTTCTGTTTTACTCTGACCGCGAGACTTCTCTCGCGCTGAGTCTCCTTTGTCCACGGCGTTTAATTTAAATCTGTGATACATCACAGCAATTTATTTCAGTTTCATTTTATTTTATTTTATTTTATTCTGCACTGACAAGGTCATTTATTGGCCGATTCGACTGTCGAGTTCATTGTTTGTGTTTTTTGCCCTTTTCTGGGAAGCGTGATTGTTTTCTCGCGGTTGCTGTGCGGGTGGAGGCGGTGCTTTCGGGGCAACTGCGGTCCCTCGACCTAACGCGGGATATCCTTGCCATCACCGCGCAGCCTTGGGCCCAGATTAAGTATAACATCTCGAGCATTAACGCGGAAATTTCCCCCAACCCTGACACTTCATTGTGCCAGGGAATTTTCGCATTCCCGCTCATTATCAAACACTGCGCTTCTGCAATTGTTTTTCCCCGGCTGTAGCGGAGAGATATCTCCCGTTTGCCCTCGTGTGTGCTGCCCCTGTCACGCTCCGTTTGTTGCGGAGCCTGTCCCTGTCCTTGCCCTCTCCGCTGTCTAGCGCTATTCCAGAGACAACCCTGTGAAGTTTGATCGCGTCCACGTCTTTTTAGACGGATTGTTAAGTGATTAAGACAAGTCATTTACTTGTTTGTTGTTTTGGCAAGCTTCAAAGAGGACCTATTTACTCATCTAAGCATTAACCACTCATTTGCATTTAATTTTGGATATACGTTACACGTACACCACACTAGGAGTTAACTCCGACGCTATTGTTTTGTTTTGCCGGGCTCGTTTTGTGCCTGCCTGTCCCTTGTCTTCCCCATTTGTCTCTGTTCCCCGCTGTCCCCATCTCCTTGTACCTTGGCCCAGCAACAGACCAACACCGTTCAGCTGTGAGAAAGTCAAATTGCCGCCATTGTTGGCGCCCTCACCGCGCTTACTGGAACTGCGGACGTCCCGAGTGCCCTCTGCGGGCACTAATCTGATTGAACTGAGCGCCCTGGGAGTCGACGACTCGAGCACCCTCCGGTGCTTCCGTTGCTGAATTGGAGCCCGGGCTAACGAGAGTGTCACCGTCGACACTGACCATCGTAACGCTGCTTTCCCCGATCAAATAGAAATGCGACCTGGTCAATAGCCGCCGAACGGGGGCTTTATCCATAGTGACAGAAGAAGAAGAAGAAGAAGGAGTAGGCTCTGCTGCGCTGAGCGGGCCGAGTGCGTGCACGACTGCACTTTGTGTGTTGTCGCTGGAGGCTCGCTCTCTCAGTGCTCGTCCGGCGCTGCTCTTTGCCGCAGCTGCTCTGTCGCGTGCGCGCGCTCCGAGTCACCGGGCGCCCTGGTCAACGGCCAACGAGGGCGAGACTCCTGCCATAAGCGAAAAGAGGGAGAAACGAGCAAAGGGAGAGAAGTGAGTAGGCAAAGAAAGGAGGAGGTGGAGAGAGAGAGCGCCGGTGACGACGACACGGTGGTGCGGCAAAAGCAGGAAGGAAGGAAGGAAGGAAGAAAGAGCGAAAGAGCATAAGGGGACCGCGGGCCTCGCGGGGGAGGGAGAGAGAAGGAGAGCGCCGGAGCAAGGAGAGAGCGAGGGAGAGAGGCGCGCTTACAAAGGTGGAGAAAGAAAGGGGGAGAGAGAGCGGTTGCTTGGCGACGAGCTGAGCAGCGGCAGCAGCGCCGGCAGAGCAGCGCACCAGCCGCCAGGCAGGTCCAGTTCGATCTTGAGGAGCGACCGAGAACAGCCGGCTCTGGCTGAGCACAAGCCCAGGAGTGTATATACGGCCGAGAGTATATAGCGGTAGCAGTGGTGCTCTCTCGTCCGCCATTTCCCCTGGGATTCTCGCTCTGCCCTTCTCCACCTCATCCTCCTCCTCCTGCTCAACGTGCAAAATCGCCCCCTCAAGTCAAGTATACATATACACAGAGTGAACGCGCGGCGATATGTAGCCCCTTCCGTGCTATGTGGAGAAAGAGAGAGAGAGTGGCACGCGAGCAGCAGAAGAACGCCAGCAGCAGTATAGGGTATATACAGTAGCGGTGTGCGCGGTGCTTCTAGTAGTGTGCTGACCGAGGAGATGGGGTCGTCTAAGCCTCGCAGCAGCACAGCCAGTCGGCTTCGGGCCGCTCGGCTACCTCGGTGCCCCCGCTAAATAGCCTCGCCGACGCTCTTTCTCTATGGTGCAGGCAAAGGCTAAGTGAACTTGGCGTCGATCAGCAGCAGCGATATAGAATCGGCGTTGTAACGTCGGCCCGACCTCCCCCCCCCCCAGCCAGCTAGCCACCTCCGCAAGTCTAAAGTTCCTCGTTGAGAGGAGAGAGAGGAGCAGAGCCCTAGAGATACTACGGATATCCCAGCAGACTCGTCGCCATGTTGCAGTGCATAATCCAGCAGAGGAACGGATGGATCCATCCGGCCAATGCCGAGACCAAGGACGTATTCCCAGGTAATGGCCATAGCAGCCGCCGCTCTTTGCTCTGCGTGTGTGTGTGTGTTTGCGTGATACGCCTCGAGTGTAATGCTCTCTTTATAACGCCGATTATCGGGAACGCCACTGGCTTCTTTTTCTCCTCTCTCTTGTGTACGCGCGTGCGATTCCTCCTGCTAGGCACGCGAGAGAGAGAGAGAGAGAGAGAGCTTGTGTACAAAGAGTCCGGGACCGGTTTTCCTATCGGGTATACTTACTTCGTTTCTCTCCGAGAGGCCCCCGTTGCAGTAGCAGCAGCAGCAGCAGTTCGTCTTTGCTCTTTCACGAGAAGAGAGAGCTGAGGAGGACGGAGAGAAAGAGAGCGTAGTGTGTGCTCCTTCGCTCTCTTTCTTGGAGCAGGGCTCTACTCTCGTCTGCAGCGTAGTATACACATGCTCCTCTCTCTCTCTCTCTGCTGTGCGTGTAAGTACACACGCCTGCCAGTAGGCACGCTCTTTCTCTTTCTTTCTCTCGCTCGTGTGTATACACACAATAGCCGAGATAGAGAGCTTCCTCCTCCTTCTCCTCGCTCTCTCTTTCGGCGGTATATAAAG
The DNA here is from genome assembly GCA_030522585.1 of Anagyrus pseudococci. Classification (NCBI taxonomy): domain Eukaryota; kingdom Metazoa; phylum Arthropoda; class Insecta; order Hymenoptera; family Encyrtidae; genus Anagyrus; species Anagyrus pseudococci. Next base: position 37,296 of record JAPYYQ010000004.1, on the reverse strand, counting down.
TGGGTGCGGGGAAGGAAAGGAGTGACAAAAATTAATGGTACCCTCATATACCGGCTTGTCGCCGGTCAAGTTCTCGATCGCCGAGAGAAAGGGCGAGAGTCGCTGGGCCAGGAGGGCGGGCGGGGGGGGGGGAGGAGTAGAGAAAGGGCGAAGCAAGCGCCGGCATTGAAGCATCCTCGGCGGTGCGGCGAGAGAGATAACGGATAGCTCGGTCGTCGATAGGTCGATGAGAAAATTAATGCCCGACATCCTTCCGCCCATTATGAAAAGGGGACTGGCGGCTGCCCCGGTGGGTGGCGGGAGGGGGTGAGAGCGATGGAAGCGTCAAAAACTCACGGCGATTTCTCGCTCCGCTGCTACTGCTGGTATATAATATACTCGCTGCTGCTATTGCTTCGAGTTTTTAATATTACACATCGTCCAGTAATCTCAACGTCTGCGTGTATGTCTATATATGTGCGTAGCGTAAAGGAGGAGAGGATTAAAAATCAGGCTGTATATAGAGAGAGGAGAAGAGATTGGCGGCGTTTTAGCCGGACGGTGCGAGAGGCCGCGCACGAGCATATATAGATATATATACAGCTATATATACGTAAGAGTGGACGCGATGCAGCAGTGCGTATGTAAACGCAGGAAGCCATAAATTGCGCTCTATGTGTGCGCGGGGCTCCCGCGAGGAGAGAAAGAGAAGAAGGCCCAACGCGCTGTGTATATAACGCAGCCGTGTAGGGGCTTTCAAATGAAACGCGCGCGCCTGTGTGTGCCGTGTGTACGAGACAGTGTGTGATGCTGCTGCTGCCGTATATGAACGTTCAAGCATCATTTCTCCCTCCCTCAAACGCGAGCTCTCTCTCTCTCTCTCTCTCACTTGCTTGCGCTGCTCCAAAAACGCATGTGTGTTCATTTTACGTTAAAGAGTTAACCTCGGCTCCTCTTCCTCTCTATCTCGCTCTCGGACTCTCTATCCCATTCGTTCATCTCCCTCTGAATATCATCCTGCTCAATAAAACGATTTGTCCGACTTATGATTGCCCAAGGTCTAAATAATTACGCTCTCCTCGCGCACTCGCTATTGTTATATTTTTCACGTCTCGAATTCTCTCTCTCTTTCTCTGTCATACTCCATATGTTTTAGCGAAAAATTAAAAAAAAACAGCGAGAGATATCCGTTACAAAGGCTAGGAAAAGGAAGCGAGGAAGGTGAGGTTTCTAACGAGTGATGATGACGCGTAGGAAAAAAAAATTAAAGCGCCGAGACCGCGTGTAAATTCATGCGGGAGAGAGAGAGAGAGAGAGAAAAAAGGAGGGAAAACAATGAAAAAAAACGGGGAGGGAATTATAGTATAAGCAGAGAGAAACGCCTGTATAGCGTGCTCTGCTATCTAGCGGTCTATACTCTTTCTCTCTCGGTTGCCGGCAATTGTTGCGCGTCGCTCATAGACATAGAGAGCGTTTGAGCGCTTCTCTATACCCGCGCGGCTAATAGAATTTACGTTCTTATATGACTCGCTCCCTCTGTTCCCACAGCCCAACTCGCGCTATCTCGCGCGCGCTTTTCTTTTTTATCTGCTAACTCGACAGATACCGCGCGAACGCTTTTCCTGCCCCTCCTGCTCTCCCCCCCGAGCCATCATCCTTGCTCTCACACGCAACCCCGATAATAGGCTAGGCACTTCTTTTTTCATCGCCTCGCAACTGCATAGAATCGGATTCCGCTCTCTCTCTCATATACACGCGTTCTCCGTTAGTTTCTTCTCAAACTTGCAGTTTACTCCTTATCTTGTGGTTATTTTTTTTCTTCCCTCAGCTTAAACATAGGCAAGAGCGATGATTTTGTAATTTGGTAACGAGTTCAATCTCGTTGATAATGTTCGCGCTCGTACGGGAATTCACGTCACCGTTCTTGTGCCGCGGCTGCTGTTGATGATAAATATAGTAGCTTGCGTACAAAATAAATCTGATTCCCGGAGTAAAACAATCGGGATTGGTTTATTAGGAAAATATTTATGTCGATGTTATACGGCAATTACCCAATGATTTCATCAATAATGACATGATATTTTAGAAAGAGAGAGAAAGAAAAAAAACTACCAGGCGTTCGTGTAATTATTTCGTCATTCGTAATCAGTTACATAAGTTTTAGCATATATATACGTATATATCCAATCGAAACACATTGTTTTCTGGAAAATGAACGAGCAAATAATAAATATTGCAATCTATTCGAAAAGCCTGCCGCGGCGAATAAATAATGGGAAATCAAAAAATGAAGGTCGTTACCGGCAAATATAACTGTCTGGTCACGAGAGTTCGTGTGTGAGTGTGCGCGTGTGTGGAGTCACGCGAGTGTGCCAAGCCAGCTTTGTGTGTAGAGCGCAAATAATACCTTAGACGACGCATGGCGCCCGTTATATACTGTTATATCTCTCTCTCTTCATACTCTCAGCGGCCTCTTATTTGTGTGCGCAGGAGGAGAGAGAGAGAGAGAGGAGATAGATAAAGATGAAAAGAGCGGGACGATGTTTAGTTATTAAATCGTAAATACAAGCCGAATAATTTTTGTTCAATCTCTCCCTCGTCGTTCTATACATATCAATTTCGTTCTCACATTTCCCGATGATATTATACCCTGCTGTGTTATTTTCGATCCATCCCTTATCTCCAAATTCTCACTTTAATCAGCCATAATAAACGTTTAACGTTTCAAATCGAGCCTGCTATTTCTCTCGATAGAGTCTGTAAGGTGAATACGAGCCTAACAATAAAGGTATAATAGCTAATAAGCCAAGTCGTGAATGCTCCAAAAGCGAGACAGCCTCTCTCTCTCTCTCTCTCTCTCTCTCTCTCTCTCTCGCTGCATTACGGCCTTCTGAATTGCAGGCGCTGCATTTTCATTGACGCTAGAGAGTACGTTCGCGCTCTTTAATTCGCGCGCAGGAAGGAAGTCGATAGAGAAACGCGGCGCATATCAACTTGAAACTCTATCTTTTTCTCTCTCTTTTTCGACTCTTTTGCCATGTGTACGTGTGTATACATGTACCCCACGCGCAGCACAAGCTACATACGCACCCATGGCTCGCAGTCCATACGGCTGTTTATGCGTCTCGACGTGTAGGATTACTTTCTTTCGGCGTACACGAGCATATCCTCTGTCACACGTCCACCAGACGAATTACTCGCGCTCATGTGCTCCCCGTGTTTTTTTTCTCTTTCTCCTCTCGAGCACACACGGCCACTTCGAGCTTGGTTATCTCTCGTACATAGCGGCAGATTTACTGACTAACGCCAGCGCGACCTGGTGAAATGAATTCGTGTTTGGCTTAATTTAATTTGCCGGGATTTCTACTTTCGATTTTAAGCACTTCGTTTGTTGCCGAAGTGTATTTGCTTTTTGTTTCTGTTAAAGGCTAGAATGTTGGACGGTGAAATGGAGATATGCTTGCCTCTTGGTAGTTTTTTTTTAATTATTGCTTTGAAAGGATTTTTTTTTTAATTTTGTAGTTTTAATAACGTAATATTTTAATATTATTTCGGGTAACTTCCTGTTTACGATTACATATGTAAAAACACGTGACTAATAACTAGAGTAGAAACTATAGTAGGACGCTCGACCATACGATATTAGTACCGAGAAAAATGCTGTGTACACATTTATATCTCGAAAGTACGAGTGAACTGATACTTATGTATAAAAATATCGTATCTTAACTCGAAACCATAATTGTGCTTAATGCATATATATCTCAAGCCATCTCACCTTATGCTCGAGCTAAGCTTTTTGGAAGAGATCCAGCTTTTGCAGGAACAATAATCTTCCCCACTAAACTAAGATTACCGCGATACCATTTTGCCATGTATGCTATTTGTTTTGCTTACGAAGAATTAAATATTATCGTTTCATCATTTATTTGATTATCTTTGCGAGAGAGGCTAGTTTAAATATTTGTTCGAAATAGGCCGAAATTTTAGAATATCAAGGATAAAATTTTCTTTGCATCTCCCTCGGGACAATAAATGTTGCATAAATTTCTGTACTAGCTAAATAAAATGACTTAGTTTCAAGTGTGTGCGCTTTTTAAGTGGAACTCGCTGTTCCTGCTTATCTCCTGTCAAATTAACAATTTTTACCGTCCCCGCTCTCGTTACTCCATTATTCGCGTATTATCTCCTCGTGTTGCTTTAAAGCATTCATACTTTTATTTTCTAGAGCGTTCTATTTACTTAATTGCAAATTTTAATTACTTTTTAATTTATTCGCCTTTTTTATTTACGTAATTATTCTCATTGAAACTGTAAAGAAGCGCCAGCTTAGTATAATTGCTACAAAACAATAATAAACACCAAATGAAAATTTAATTCACTAATCATGATTATTAGATTCAATTTTTTTTCATCTAATTCTATATATTTACGACATTTAAAGTCATTCAAAAAATAATCATTAACGAAGATTTATTCTAGAAATTGCGTCAGGCTAAATTATGAATGACAACGTTAATCTTGATAGTTTATGAATTTAGCATACATTCGACTTTCTGATTTTCCATAATTATGAAATTGAAAATTTCAATAATTTCTCGTTATAATTTAATCGCGCAATTTATCAGTTTTGACAAAATAATTATTAGAGCATAAAAAAAAGAAGAAAAATCCCCAAGCGAGAAAAGATCGTATCTAAACTGTTTTGTCGTGAAAGTGAACTCATTTCTCGGCTTTCGCACATATTTCCTAAGTACACACATCGATTAAAATCAGGCGAAGCCAAACGACTATAGCGACGGGCAGCGTCAACTTGCTCTAGAGTGGACGATAAAATTAACGCAGCCGTTTGTTAATAGTCCCCTCGCAACTTCCACCATTCAAATAAAAAACGTTATTAACTTTCATTTTTGTCCAAAGCTATCATTAAAATTTCTTTTTATTTTGCTTGACCTATATGTCTTAAATACAGTGATTCGAAACTCGAGAATGTATGCCAAAAAATTGTTTAAGATTTAGTACGAACCAGCAGTAATATATGTGTACAGCTTTACTCGTGGCTGTTGTGTATAATAAATAATTCTTAAACGTATTTACGTAAATTCTTGATTGATACTAAATATAAACAAAATCATAATCTCGAAACGATGACAAAAATATTGGCGGAAGTGAAAATTATTATTGAGCTGATTTTTCGTGGCTCGGAGCTTTCGTGACACTCCCCGGCTACTTATGCCAGATTTTCCCGTCAAAATTTGGCAAATTGTCAGGAGGCTGAAAAATATTGTAACATATCCGGGAAATTTATAAGACGCGAACTAAAGTTACATAAAAACGCGTATGATCATCTTGCTTTGGATTTCCCATGCGACCGTAATAATTAATAGTTCATTCGCTTACAAATTTTATTAAAGTACCTTATGTTTTCTCAGTTGATAGAAATATAACATATGAGCTTCTGATGAAGTTTGTACGTCTTTGTAAAACTATCGCTTGCATCGAAAGTGCGTTTATGATTCTTAATATTAATTAGTCTGAGAACTCGAAGTTAATTAAAGTAAATATTACCATAAAATACACTTATTTCTACGTGATAACACATTGTTTCAATTTTGCGCGTATGTATTATATAAAACATATTCTCTCGTTAAGTTAATTATGAAGGTTTATTTTACGCATGTTTATGTAATCTTTCGGATTTAAATTTTTTTAAAATAAATTACTTCAGAATATAGATTAGTCAGCAGTCTCTGCAAATCACAGGTCATGGGTTCAAGTCCCACAACAATATTTGTCGATTTAATTATTTGACGAACAAGTGTAAAATTATGAACGGAAATATTAAAATAATCCAACAAATAGATAAGCTATAAATATTAAAAAAAACTTTATCGATAATAATCTTATTTTACTTGCTTGTATTATTGTTTTTATTTTAAAAAGTATTTATATTCGAAAGTTACTTTTCTTTTTGCTCCTCTTGAGCATATTTTAAATGCTCCGTCAACTACAGTGTATCTTGAGTTTTTTTTCTCTACATTCATTCATAGATTTTAATTGAAATAAATTGACAAAGGCGCTAAAAATATTTAACGAGCATCAACTGTTGTTGGATATATTGCCAAAGCTTTCACATTTTGATTTTCGATTTCAATCACGTCACACGCACACGCACACACACTTCCACGACATTTTGCTTCTCTCTGCTAAAATTTCGTTTACGATGCACGTAGCATTTCGTTGAACTATGCTTGTTCCTCTCCGATGACCAGCAAAGCTTTATTAACTTACAAAAATATTTTCCTCGGCAATCGACGTCCAATATATTGAAGCGTAAAAATCTTATTGTAAAAAGAATAATGACGCTTATAATGCTAAGCAACAATATTTAATCAACGTTTATTATTGATTCTTCGTTTTTTTTTTTTGGTTAAAGCTCATACGCCGCAGGAAATATTGCGTTACGTTCGCGTTGAAAGATGATTGCGATTCCCGGTAAATTATAACCGAGCAATCTAAATTTAGACGAGTCAGGAGGCACAATAGCGCAGTAAAATAATGAAACGCTTTGAAATCGCGGCCCTGCTGCTACGGAAATAGATTCGGTTTTTTCCTCTTTTTCTTTCTTTTTTTTTCAAGAAGTACAAAGGCATACAGCACTACGGACGGAAAGTAAAAGTTAGGCGGAGGTGTTCCATTAGAGCAGGGTCAAAGATCGAAGCCTTCGAGTTTTTGAAGCGCTCGTGAGTGGGTGGACGACCAAGTGAAGGGGGCGGGGGACGGGGGAGGAGAGGTGCGCGCATGAATCACGAAGGCAGGAAGAAAAACGAGGAAATCGATAATGCAGCCCCTGCTGAAACTCCGAACTCTCGGAGACAGCGAGCGAGAGAGAGAGAGAGAGACATGTGCAGGGCTGCTCCAGAAAAGCGAGGTTTTTCTTTCTCCCCTTCCAGCCCGGCTTCACCTCGCGTCGTTCTGGGGGGGAGGGCGCGACACACTTGGCCGGTAAAACCAGTTAAAAATAATTTTTCCCCTTTGCGCGCTGCTAAATAAATATCGATTGAAGCTTATTCCTTTTATTTTCACGCTGCTCTGCTTCACAAAAATTTACACTTTATTAGCATCGCGAGAGAGAGAGAGAGAGAGCGCGACATGCGCGCCTCGTTATTAACGCGCCCAAGATTATTAATGTCTCTCTCTCTCTCTCTTCCTTTATGACTTGTTCTTATGCGAGACTGCGTTATTGCCGAGGGCCGTGAAATTATTCAACTCTTCCACCTCGCGCCTTTTGTAAATACGCTTTTTTATTTTTATACGCGAGCTTTTAATGCGCAATTATTATAATGCCGAAGTATTATTGAATAGAAATTGAAAAAAAAAAATAAACCGAAATAAAAAATGTTCACCGTTTTTTCTTTCATTTGCAGACATTCGGCTGCAGCTGAACGAGCAGCTAAGATGCCTGGACGTGCGCATGGAGGCGCAGGTCGCGCTCGTCGCCGAGCTCCAGGACTTTTTCCGAAAACGCGCGGAGCTCGAGCTCGACTACAGCAAGTCCCTCGACAAGATGGCCAAGAGCATACAGATGAGGCACAAGGAGCAAAAACAAAAGTGCGTTTCTCGAAACTTTTTCGATACTCCTTTCGCTCTATATCCCATCCCCAATTTTCATTGTAATAAACAATCTATGTGTGTTTCATCGTTGCTGGAGCAGGCGCGAGCAGTGGTCCCTGTTCTCCTCGTACTCCTGCTGGCAGCAGCTCGTCAACGAGACAAAGTCCCTGAGCCGGGATCACGCGGCCCTCTCCGAGGTCTACAGTACCCACCTCGTTGGCAGGCTCAACCAAGTCATAGAGGACGTGCAGCGCATCTACAAGCGCGTGAGTATAAATACACAGCCCGACTCGATAAATCTATCCCAGACACACACATACATGTTTCTTACGTCGGCGTCTCGTTATTTTCCCTCGTTTCAGTGCCGCGAAATCGGCTACGAGACGCACGAGGAGATCCTGCGCGTCCTCCACGAGCTTCACACCACCATGAAGACGTACCAGGGCTACCAGGCGGAGGCGCGCCAGGCTGAAACGAAACTCAGGGTGGCCGAGCAGCAGCGGACCAAGCTCGAGGTCGCCAATGCACCGCCGGAGAAGCTTGCTCGCAGCAAAAAGTACAAGCTCATCGAGAAGGAGGTCAATAAGGTCAGTAAACCATAGCTAGTCTTTTCTCGAGAGAGCAGCCACTGTACCATGCACTCTCTTCTCTCTTTTTCTCTCCTCTTGATCTTCAACGAACCTTTTTGTGTGCTGATATACCGACGCCAAGAGGCACAATGTGCACTACTCTTTTCGCTCGGCTTAATCTCGATGCCAATTTTTTTTTTTTTTCTTACTTTTTGTCTTTGTTTTGAAAAAGTCGAATGGTATTATTGATGTAACATTAAAGGTAAAACCGTTATGATGACATTTTTTGAAGAATTTTGTTGGACGAAGCTTGAAAAAAGAAAATAAAAATATATCATTAAGAAACGAAGCGAAATAAATAATTGTTTGCAGTTGAATGCAAAACCTGTGGCACACTTGTGAGAGATGAAAAAGAAAACCGATATATTAAAAAATAAATATACCAGCTCTATCGAGATAGAGAGAGAAAGCGAGAGACGAGAAGGAGGGGTAGAGAGGACAGAGAATCGATTAATCAGTTGAACGGCTGAGCAAGCGCGTTAACGCTTTGACACTCAAGCACGTGTGTTGTCATTGATTTTTTTTTGTTCTACACTTCTCAAAGCCCTTTCTATTTGTTTCCCTTGCAGAGGAAGAGCAAGTACACCGAGGCAAAGTTGAAGGCTCTCAAGGCCAGGAACGAGTACATTCTCTGTCTCGAGGCCTCCAACACAACGATACACAAATACTTTGTCGACGATCTGTCGGATCTCATTGATGTAAGTATACACCTCCTTTCATACCTACACATACGCGAAACGCATTAGTTAATGAAACTCTTAATTATTTATTGAAATGTATATCTCTAATGAGAAGTAATTTACATTAGAACATCTCGAGTTACAATTGTCCGCTTTTATTTTTCAGTGTATGGATTTTGGCTTCCACAATTGCATAGCTCGAGCACTGCTTATGCACTGCAGCGCGGAGGAAGGGAGACAGCGTTCTCTTCAATCTGGGGCAGAACAGCTGGCGTCTTGTATCAATGCCTTAGATTCGCGAGCCGACAAGCAACGATTTCTGGAATCCCATCACGCGGCCTTCATGATCCCTAAGAAATTCGAATTCCAGGGTCAAAGGGGAGATGATGTAAGTTCGCTCGGGAGTTTCTCCTTTCAATTAAGTAAATCAACAATTTCTTTGTTAACTATTGTAATGAATGTTTGCTGTAGCCTGCAGAGCCAGAACTACAAAAGATGCTGCACTCGGAAATGGAGCAACGGCTCCAGCAGCTGCAACAAAGGGTCACTTCGCTCAGGACAGAGTCCGAAGAGGTGTGGAAAACACTTGAGACTGCCGAATCGAGTTTGCTGGAAATGCTCACGGCCAAGGATTACGATTGCTCGAAATACTTTGGGGAAAACGCAATGCCCACGTCAAAGCCTCCCGAAACGGTGCAAATTAAGCTTAGAGCAGATCGTCAGGAAACCGAAGAATTTTATCTTACGGTAATTTTATTTCTTACAGTTGTAGTTTCAACATGTTAACAGCATTTATTCATTTTTACTAATTAATATATCAATTTCTTTTTATTTCAATAGAAATTTCGAGAATATTTATTAGGAACATCGAGAATAGCGAGATTAGATGCGAAACAGGAATACATTCGACAGAGCTTACAAGATGGCTCTAACTCTAGTCCGAATCCATCGATTACGACGACGAAGCAAAAACAAGCTCGCAGAAAACGAATAGGCAGACTACAAATGAATGGCCAACCAAAATTATTTGGTGGTTCTTTGGAAGAGTATTTAGAAAGCACCAACCAAGAAATTCCTTTAATTATGAAAAGTTGCATAAGGGTTATTAATTTGTACGGCCTGCATCATCAAGGAATTTTTCGCGTATCCGGATCGCAGGTTGAAATTAATAACTTCAGAGAATGGTTCGAAAGAGGCGAAGATCCTCTTGCCGATATGACCGATGCCTCAGACATAAACAGTGTTGCTGGTGTTTTAAAATTGTACTTGAGAGAATTGAGGGAACCTATTTTCCCAATAATTTATTTTGAACAGCTCATGGAACTTGCGCAATTGGATTCAAAACAAGATTTTGTCACCAAGATGAAACAAGTTATATCCAGTCTTCCTAGGCCGGTAGTCATCGTTATGCGATATCTTTTCGCTTTTCTAAACCAGTAAGATATTTCTTATTTATGTTTTAAATATTTTAGAACTGAAAATGTATAGTTTGATTAATTTTCTTTTTAACTCCAGTCTTTCCGAGTTTTCCGATGAAAACATGATGGATCCGTACAATTTAGCGATTTGTTTTGGACCAACGTTAGTTCCCGTGCCAGAAGATAAAGATCAAGTTCAATATCAAAATCAAGTAAACGAATTAATTAAAAATATTATTACTCTTTGCGAAGAAATTTTCCCCGACGATATAGGAGGTATTCAATACGAAAAATACATCAGTCGCGAACCTGATGATGTGTAAGTGAATTAAATGTATTTTTTTATTTAAAACCGTGAGTTCATAAACCGTAGTAATAAATAACATTTACTTTAACTTGTAATAGGGATGTTGGAGATTCGCCAACAGAACAGGTGCAAGAAGATATGGATTCAGAAGTTTATCCTTCCGAAGACGGTTAATAAAACATCTGTTTTTATACATTTGGATAAAAAAAGAGTTAAACACTAATAAAAAAAATTTTTTATTTTAGAATCTGAAAGCTTAGAGGCTACGGCACAATTCGATTTTAAAGCTCGATCTGAAAGAGAACTTAGTTTTAAGAAAGGTGACACTTTAACGTTGTACACACAAGTAAGCAACGACTGGTGGAGAGGCGCTCTAGCAGGCAAAGAAGGTCTCATTCCAGATAAATACATTATGCTCAAAATAAAGTAAGTATTTTTAATAGTAATTTCCTTTTTCGTATAACAGAGGAATAAAGTGTACTCTGAATACATACACTTTTGATCTCGTTATAAATGCTAATATATTTTTAAATTGAAAATTTTCAGAGATGATGAGCGAGATAAAGACTTGAAATCGTCGTCAAGTGAAGAATCCATGAGGAGACGGGCATCTAGTTCGGCTGATAGTGTTTTATCAAGTAATAATTCACCATTGATGGGACCAAATAGTAACGCAAATATTTGGCCTGCAGTCGTTGCTTGTGAAGCGGCAATGACAGCAAATATGATGCAGTCAGCTAGTTCAAGTGCCAATTCAATCATACAGTCAAATGTTCCCTGCATCAATTCGACGTCGTCGCAACCCATCATTAGTCGTGAGGTATTAGAAACAACCGTTTAAGCAGTTTTTTACATCACAACTTTCATAAACCGCTCGCTTTTCGTGACATTAAGCGTTGTTGTAACAGTTTCGGGAAACTGTTATACAGGTGCATGATTATTTTTCTCTTTTTTCCTGTTTTCAATTTTGTAATGTTTGTTAGTACAACTATTTGCTAGAATGCAGTTTTGTAGTTTCGACTCACAAATCTATCTCTTGCCAATGACGCACCTGCACTGCTACGCACAGCTTCGTTTTTTAATTGTTTCGATCGATGTGATGAACAAAAGCGGAACGTCACGAATAAAACAAAACAATTTGATATTTATTTTTATTTTAATGAACGTAAGGTGTTATAATGCGCAACATAAACTATAATCTCAATATTTTTTTTATTCTAAAGAAGACTGAGTCATAAATGTTTGTTGTAACAATATTATAGAAATATTTTATTTCTATATGTTGATTAAAATTATTCTTGATAGAAAAGAAAAAAAATACAGAAATGTAGTTAGAACTTGAAAATCGAGAATTAAAAAATTGAAACAAAAAAATTACAATAACTATAGTAAACCACAGTAGGTGTGAATCTTTGTGTAAAATAGTATTGTAAATAAATTTTTTAAATATATAGAGAATTTGATTGCTGCATGTGCCTATTTACTTATCTTTGTCTTGTGATTGTGCCTTGTCCTGCGTGCCTTGCGTTAATCCATTTAATCCTCGAAATTTGTCAGTGTTAATTGGTTGGGTTGGTTGCTGTTTTTCCAGATATACGTTTAGTCACCACTATCTAACGGAAGCCAAGTATAAAAGTACAAAAAATAATTCTTTGTATTCGTGTAGATGTAATTTATATAAAATGGTGTTACGACACCATTTAATGAACTAAAAACTGTCCGATATTAAATTACTGTCCAGTGTGTGTTTTATGGTTTTCTTGTGTTCTTTTTTGTGTTTTTAATTTCGTTTAAGGAATGTCAATTTGACAGTTCAGTTGGTTTATGAATCCTAGAGTCCTGTAGAACAATGTCAATCCATAGACGATACCGAAGGGAATGTCGATTGTCGGAGCTACTTAAGCAACGGACTCTCATTGGGCTTAGGTGAGTAAATTGAAAAGCCTTGCCTTGCCCTACACTGCTTAAAACTAACTCCATCGACCTTCCCTGGCGAGAAATCTCGCTCACGTTTACGAAGAGCGCTCAATTCGGCCTAGGCTGCTTGTACCTTAACGAAACAGCTGCAGACTTGTGAAATTGTCAATGCAATTCATTTGATTGCAACGAAATTAAAATTTTATTCTTTCTGCCAGGGTCGGAAGCGTTCCACAACATTTCATGTAGGTATTAGTTGAGCAGCGATCGTTTGTGTGATTGTTATTGTTGTTTTTGTCTCGGGTTTGCGAGCAGATTTTATCCATATTATTTTCTTTTTTTCTAGCATTATTCAGTTCTGTAGTCGACTTTTGCATGACCTTCATCTAGATTTGCATGATTACAATTATTATACCTACACTCTAACATTCTCTGATCTAGTTTAATTTTCCATTTACAAGCAGTTTACTATATACCTGCTGCTCTCTTCATACTCACCTACACACTCATATATCATTTATTGATCATAATCGTAAAAAAAAATTAAAAAAAAATATATCATTCCAATGTATTTCGACGCCTATCATAAATCATACACATGCTCCCAAAGGTGTATCATTATTTCATTAACTGTTAAAGAAAAAGTTGATAAAGCATATAAATGGATATTTAAATTACTTTTTTTTTCTTCACATTTTTCCGTCGAGTAACACGTATACGTGATTTAAATCCGCAATCCAATTTATAAAGTGTGCGTGGAGCTGTTAATTGACCTGAGCAAAAAGAAGCAATTGATAAAATAAAATAACATTGTTTTTGTAGGATCATGCAGCGACACAGGCAACGGGGACGAGCAACAGGTCGGCGAGGTCGTCCAGTCCTGAAAGAAAGACTCATCCCACAAACTCGGGTGCTCATGAGGCCAGCACGGGCTCAGACATGGGTGCGTCAGCGACTTCGGAGAACAACGTGGATCCTTCGTCAAGCTTAAAGGACCTTGCCGGCCAGGCAGCAGTAACAGATCGTAAAGAATCGAGCGAACTAGCGGAGAAGTTCTTGTCCGAGGGCGAATCGAGGCGGGGAATTGCGAGGAAGCAGCACCACTGGAAGTCTCAGAGCGTCGGGGAATCCGCTGCAACAAGCGCAGCGTCGGGCTCGAGCTTGGCCGCGACCTCGACCTCCGCCGTAAACTCGGGGAGCTTGAGCAGCCGCGAGGAGGAGGAGCAGGAGGAGTGCACGAGCTTCTCGGCGAACCGCGAGCTCTGGCAGCGCCGGGCGACCTCGCAGACGCAGCTCAACCCGGCAGCCGTCACCCCCGGCGCCTGCGCCGCCTCGAAGCTCCTGCGCACCTCCCTCGAGATCCGGGAGATGCGGCAGAAGCACACGCCCGACCTCGTCATGGACCTGCCGCTCTCGGCCCAGGACCCCGGCAAGAAGTCCGCCTCGACGAGCAGCCTCAGCGGCGGCAGCAGCAGCAGCAGTGGCAGCAGCGACGACGAGGAGAGCTCCTCCGGGGCCCGGGCCACTCGGCACTTCAAGCCCGCGATCTCCGGGGCCGCGACCGCCAGCGGCATGGCCGGCGCCAGTCTGAGCAGCGCGACCGGCCCCGAGTCCCCGGACATGAGCACAGCCGCCGAGCGCTTCGCCAAGCAGAACCAGTGCACCCTGAAAAAGAACACGAAAAACGCGCCGCCGGACGGCAAGCCCAAGATCCAGCACCCCCAGCACGAGCCGGAGTCCGACGAGGCCGAGCACGAGGAGTCGATCGTCCGCTCGGCCAGCTCCTGCCACATCGCCCCGAGCGCCGATCAGATCAGTGCCGTCAGGAGCAGCCTCAGGTCGCCGATACCCTCGAGGTCCACGCCCAAGATAGCCGCCAAGTTTGCGGACATGCACCTGACCGGCGGCAGTCAGCAGCAGCCGCCCCAAGCTCCGTTCAAGCCCCAGCTCAAGGTGAAACCGACGATTCTGCGGAAACCAGTCTTACCCTACCCTCACCCACACATGAGCCCCGAGCTCGCCAGAAAGATCGAGAAGCAAGCCCAGAGTGCTGATAATGCCAATTAAGTGTGCTACGCGAACACGCGCGCCTACCTGGTGCATCTAGTTTTGAATAGACTTCAGCGGCACGAAACAGCTCCAAGTCACGAGTACACGAATGAAAAAAAAAAGTAAAACAATCCCCACGACCAATCAGTCCGCCCACTGCAACTACGAGTCTACCGCTAATATGTATTTTCAAAGAAAATTAAGAAGATTATCAGAGGTGTTGTGGTCGAATTTTCAATAGAATAGTCGTCTGGAGTATCAAGCCCACAAACGTCGTGACACAGACCAACATCAGCTCTGAATTTACTTTTCTAAAGATATTTTTTCTTCTTACATTATTTTTTTACGAAATGACCTATGAAACAATGTTTCTAGTCATGAAGCAAGAAATATTTAGAGAGAAGGCAAGGCTGCAATGAAAGAAGTTTAAAAGATAAGCATCGAAGCAGTGTTTGATATAATCCTTAAAGAAGAAAGCATTAGCTGAAAGAAAAAGGATGTAATTTATTTTTTAGACAACTGTGTGCTTGTAATACTAAAAAAAATTTTCTCTAATTTTTGAGATGTATTATTCGTAAGAATTTTTATGCTAGAGACATATTCAACGTTCCTTTAGTGCCAGTGAGAATGCGTGAGTTTTGACATTGTTTTTTCGATGAAAGATTGTTTTTAACGGTAAGTTAGTGCTGGTATACAGGGAAGGTTTTAAAACCGTAATATTTAAGAGTGTAAGGTACTAATATAACAATGCCGTTGGAAAAGCCGTATGCGTTTTTGCGCATTACTTTCGCTCTCTGTGTATAGTGAATGCATTAAAACAAAACAATCCAAAAAGAAAAACTGTATCACGTTTAGTTTTTTAATTCGACTCGATTTTTCTACCATTTTATCGAAAAATTCAACAAGCCATGTTCGATACAAGAAGTATATATACTTATATACATGTACACATAAGTCCATACAAACATCCATCCATTTGAAACACTCATTCACACGCGCTCACAGACGCATAAATTTATGAAAATTCTCATTATATACATTACACACAAGTAAAATATTCGCGCGGCCGCACAAACGTTTACCGATGACGTATATGCGTACAGCGAGTAATTATTTATCCGGATGATGACACATTTAAGTGACATAAACGTTGTACTAGTTATTATATATGTGGTATTGAATTGAACAAAGAGCATTATAGCTTTCAAATACATTTTATACCTCCTGCCTTTTCCTAAATACACAATAATAATTACGACTTCTATATGTGAGACTGTTAAAGTACCGTGATGTAAAAACGTAAAAGTGTAACCAGCGTAGATGCGATAAAATATATACGCCCATATTCTTTGACGAAACAAAAAAAAACAAGAGTATTTATCAATACCAATCACGGTTACTTCCAGTATGTAGCGTGTATGAGTTTTTATTATGTTATGGTTCAGGGTGACTACGTAAAGATCGATAACGCGATATAGCTTTATCATTATAATACTCCTAGTTTACAGAGAGAATCGATAACTTATAAATTGTCGCAATGATCTGATCAAGGGTAACGCAAATGCAGGTGGAATACATTTTTAATATTTCTTGACTGCAGTATGAAATGCCAAAGTTATAAGGAGCTGATTATCTGTAAAATATGTTTTAAATCACGATTTTCATTCAGTTTAGACATTTGTTACTTTATATTCTGTAATAAATAAATTATACTCTGTATAGTCATTTTTTACCTTCGAATTATAGTATAAAATTACTTTTTACATTAATTATTCATTGTAAATTTCAAATAATTGTACTTTCTTAATGAACTAGTTAGTAACTTTTTATTAAATAAAAGTAATAATTATAACAACAACAATAATGATAATAATATCGATTATAGTAATAATAATTATAGTAATAACAATGATAAATTGAAATTTCTTCAATTTCATGAAGATCTTTTTATCAATGACATCAATAATACACCACATAATGCTGTATACAAAAAATTTAAAAAAATAAAAACTTATTCAATGTGTATTTTTCCTTCTTTCTTTTATCATTTTAATTATATCTTATAATTTTAAATACAAAAGTATCAATTATTCCCCTTACATATTCAAAATATTACAACAAAAGATTAAATAATATGTATATATTTTTTTTATTGATTCAATCACAAACAATATAGATAAATTTAAAAAAAACTTTTTAACAAAAATTTATCAATATATACCGTTTTTCCTCATTTATTATAAAAGTAGTAAAAATTACAAGTCAACATTTTTTATAATATTTTAACATCTTAATCATGAGTAAAAATTTGTAAAGTCAAAGTCAATATTATTCTTTTGTAGAATAGGATCAAAGTAATTGTACAGAATCTTCAAAATTTCTTCTGAATGTTTACTTTGACAAGATTCTATTTCCTCTGTTGATTTTTGAGTTGCATCTATCGGTTGCTCAGTCTCATTTACACATATGTAACATAGTCCTTTTTTTGTATTGGATAAAATATTTTCAATTTCAGTGGGATGTTCGATATCTTTTGACACACATTTGGCCAGGCCTTTGTAAACTCCTAAAATAAATGCTGAATTGAAAGCTTGCTTGTAGCCTGTATCAAAGCTTTTTTGAAAAACTGACGTTGAACCATCCTCGATACCTTCTCTGTATCCTACCTGGAAAAAAAATGTAAATTCTAATGTATAGCAATTGTTTTCAAATATCACATTGAATTAATCAATGAAATTACAGGCTTTTGTTTACTTTTTCAACAGAATTGATAATTTTGTTCCAAGTTTTCGTTGCAACTTCCAACGTGTCTTCGTCGCTGTTGTCGGATGGATTTTCCATTATAAAGCTGTTGATTATTGTTTACGAATCAAGCTTCATTATAATAATCTGATTATTCAGAAGTGGGTGTATATTTTCATCGAACTGTTCACCAACACTATTCTTCTCCTTTCGTTCCCATAGGTTAGCCAGTTGATAAAGCTTTGATGATCTTCTTCTATTCTTACTTTTGGTTGGCGCTGGTGTCGAGCTAAAAGCTACATTCCATAACGGGCCATCAACAGACTTTTATGAATGCGGAGTGAAGTGAGCTGAACTTGAGTATGGCGGCAATTACAAAAATAAATTGCATTTTACAAAGAATTGTGGCGACCAGACCGAAGGATTCCGCTTTCGGCCGCCGGGCCGAACGGACGTTCGCGACTGCTCTCTCTCCTTCCCTGTCTGAGAGACTCTCTCTCCCTATCTTTTCTCTCTTCCTAATTACTTTCCTCGCAGTCTTTTTTGGTTCGGTGGCAGAGACCGGCATCACAATATTTTTGGGAGACGCGGTTGGTTTGTAAGCTGGAGTATTATTCCTGCACCGCTCTCTCTAGCCGGAGGTGGTAATTATTCCAACTCTGGACAACGTTTATTAATTTGTCCACTTTGGTTCTGATGGAGAAGAATTTATTCCCATCAATATATATATAGACAGCCCTTAGATGGCTCATTGTAGTTTTTTTGTGGTTTTTTTTGTGCTTGTTTTGTGTGCTGAGGAGGATTAACCCGACGATTTCACCTATGTGCGCTTGCATAAGGTAAAGGGTGAGGCAAATCCTCGCTAAATTGCGAGGAGCTTCAAATTTGTGAGTGTATTTTGTTCTCACCCCGTCTCAAGCTCCAAAGAATTACGATAAAAGCTTGATAACTTTCGGGGAGGGCTTAAAAAGAAATTGAGAATTATTGTATCTAGAGTGGAAAGAATTTAAGTTTGATTAAACTTTTTATGAGAATCGAGCGGGCTGAATCGAAGCGAGGACAAATTAGTTTAAATAATTGAATTATAAATTAATTCATAAATTATGACCAACACAACAAAAATTTTTTCTAAGAAATAAACTCCAATAAATGTTCAGAGTAATCCCATTCCAATCACTAATAAAGGAGCCCGTTGTATAAGGAAAACAAAAACATCGAATTCCCTTAATCGCTCGATTGGCCAGGTCAAACTAAACTAGGAATTTCGTCAACAAAACTCTTTTCAATGACAAACGCCAAAAATTTCAATTGACTATTAGAAAAGAAATACTCATTTAAACTAAATGGCAATCAAAAACTCAATGTTCCAAGACAAAACTGAAAATTGTCAATGTCAATAATCAAAAAGGATCACCAAGATGAAAAAAAATTCCTTGACTTAAAAATTTAGGTAACAATCACTGAAATACTGGATCTGTCCACGGAAAACAAAACTTCGTTTTCAATCCAAAAATCAAAGACACTTGTTCACTGTCCACTTCCATTCAATGTTCAAGAGATTCTCATTCTCAAATCCGACCCTTTCCGTGTAAATCACTATATTCCGGATAAATTTGCCACTAGCAAACAAATTAGCTTCAATCCAAGGACCTGGCAAACAAAAGTCTTGAAAAAGAGAGCCAGGTCCCGTCCGCCGGATTGAGAGGAGGAAGAACGCACCACATTGCCGGGGGGACCACGCGGCACGTCTGCTCAGCCCGACTGACCGAAGCGGACTCGCTTAGTTTGGGCTGGTACTTATACAACCCCCACTAGTCCAATCGCGCCCCCCCCCCCTGTACCGTAATCGTGCCGCACTCTGCATCTGATCGGCCCACCTTGCACCTGTGCGTATATCGTGTAAATCACGAATCGCGAAATTGCACTGCACTCGCACACATCTTTCATTGCACAAATGTATAGATATTATTTTTAGTGAAAGACATCATGACGAAAACAATAATCTCCGATAAGCAATGTGCTCGTGCATAACAGACAAATTCAATATGTGAAACCAAAAATACGCAATATGTTTTTATAAATCTAAAACTTTTTATAAAATTTTTAAAATGAACGTGCGCTGCTCCAATAGCAGAAAAAAATTTAATATTAGTTACAAAGTAAACTTCGTATTTTGCCCGTACTAACCTAAAATGAACTCCTTTATTAATCGAAAATTTATTTTTTCCTAAGTGAGTACAGAACTACTGTAATTGAAATTATAATGCTTTTTTTTTATCAATTGTACTTGATTCACTCATGAAACTCAATATTAATTTTTTAAATTATTTGATATACATAGATACTCTTAGCAAAACAAGATGAATTATAAAGATTTAGTTACAAACATCTTTGGATCACATAGTATTTTTGAAGAACTACAAACTCCAACTAATGATTCAAATAGTAAAGATAGCAATGTAGGGTGTGTATACAAATAATCAAATAATGCCTTACCTATTAAGCTAAAATGTTAACAGATTTTTTATAAATTGATTTGTTTAATCCTTATAGCGTACGGCAGTTGTTGAATTTAATTGATAAACACATTGACAATGAACTAAAAAGATATACCACTGTAAATAACAAAGGTGGTGACGTTAGAAAAGGAAGAATTGGACCTAAGCTTGTTAGACTGGATACCTCAACTCATAATGGATTGTTTAAAATTTCTCCTGATAAACTTAGTGTCAATTCACAAAGTAACTTCAGTACAATGAAAGCAAATACAGGTGTTTACCAAGGTAAATGGATGTATGAAGTTCAATTAGGTTCAAGAGGTGTAATGCAACTGGGGTGGAGTACAGCTCAATGTAAATTTGATCAAGAATCTGGAGTTGGTATGTTGCAATATTTCTATTTACTAGTACTTTCATTGACAAAATTTAAGATTGATAATTTTTTTTTTATTAGGTGATGTAGTTAACTCATACGCATATGATGGAAATCGTATTAGAAAATGGAATGTTTCAACCCATAAATATGGAGAATCATGGCTTTCCGGAGACATTATTGGTAGTACAATAGATATGGAAGAAGGAAAAATAAGTTTTTACAGAAATGGCAAAAATTTGGGTGTGGCCTTTGATAAAATTTCAATGGGTCCAGGACTTGTTTACTTTCCAACAGTCAGCTTAGCATTCACTGAAAATTTAACTGCAAATTTTGGAACAACCCCAATGAGATATCAAGTTGAAGGATATCAGTTACTCCAAGAATCACCAACCAACCAAACTAACAAAGCTCAAATTTTATTCAAATGGTATGAAAAATTGCTTTTGCAGTACAAAGAATTAAACAGTTGTTTAGATGATCTATGCAAAGAAGAACAAATTATTAGTATTAGAGCTGTGTTATCTTGTGTAGCAAGACGTATTTTAAAAGAAATTGGTCCACTTGTTGGAGTACCTTATGTTACTCAAGATACTTTTGTTCCATTTATCCAAGGGCTTGCTAAATCTGATTGCTCACTACTTGAGCTTTGTTTAGATTTAATGTGGTCTTTTCTAGAAGCTAATGAGATGAAAATTTGTTTGGAAACTACTGTTGTATATTTGTCATCTGTATTTCGTCAAGTGCCTGTAGTTCTTGAATACCCAGAACAACGTGTAATATTAATGTTACTCAATTGCTTGTGTCAACATTCAAAAACAAGACAATATTTATTACAGTTCATTTTATTTGACAAGGTGAAATTTGCTAGTTTTGTTTATGTAAAACCTCTTGATGACGATTGCTTGAATAGCATTGTTAGTCATGTGTGGTGGGAGACCGACCCTGTTGATTCTTCTGTAGAACACAATAAAAAATGTTATTTGAATGCTTGTGATAAAATAAAATTTTGGATATCAGGTATCACAAAAACATAATGCATTTATAAACTTTTTGTTAAATGAAAAAAAAAATCTTAAAATTGTACTGTTTCATTGCAGAAGTAGAAGCTCTTCAAGTAGAATTTTTGACGACGTTATTGAATAACACAGATGGAAATTCTACAACACCTACATCAAGGACAATATTCTTAAGAAAGTTTCGACGTTTTGTACAAGATAATTTATTAACAAATCGTGTAAGTATACATTTCTAATGGTAAGTTAATAGAGATAACCAATCTTAATTAAAAGAATTTAGTCGGAAATTTTCCAGTCACTGCTAACAAACCAGACACCTCTACCGGTCACGCTGTGTTGTTTTCACCGACTCTTGGTGGCTTTTAGAATTTTATGGGATGCTGAAATAGGAGTGCATCGAATTTACGTTCCATGCAGGTAAAAATGATAACATGAAAAAAATTTAAATTCATTACTGCAAGTAATTATTTCACTCAAATGATAATTTTATTTTCTCAGAGCATTTTGTGATTCATCTATAAGTTACAGCAGTATTGATCGATTAGGGGGTGTCTTATCTCATTTGAGAAAAACATTCAGAAACGACTTGCTTGAACTATTGGGGTCAGATCCAGAAGCTGCAGAAGAAGCTCAGGATGCTCAATTAACAAGTATATTTGGTGGAAATGCAAGAGTCGCGGATTCGCCAGTTATATCCGTTTTCGCTAGAATGATCAATATGAATCCGGTTAACGTGGGAGGTTCAACGCTGCTGGAAAGAATTGGTTATTTTCCGTATTCCAGAGAAGACAGGACCCCAATGCAAATGGGACCGCAAGATTCTGCAATTTCTTTAATTGAATTATTAGATGGGATTATATTATTTTATTACGGGGCCGCTAAAAAGCAAGTCGCTAAATTAGCAAATATAAGAGACGTTATGTCAGAGTATATCGTTGCAATGGCGGATATAAAGACTCGATTGGAGATTGTAAAACATCACAAAGATAAAGACTCGCAATTTATTCAGGAGCAGTTGATCAAAACGACGGAAATTTTTCAAAAAAAATTGACCGAGCGAGCGAGGCATATGGCCTGGGTTCGGGCTGTTATATTTTCAGAAGAGAAACAAGAACGCGTAGCCTGGTTATTGAGAATAGTAACGTTGACTTTGTGGAAAGCAAGTGAAAGTGGAAATCTGTTTAGTTTCGTTCCTGAATTTTACCTTGAAGTTTTAGTCGACTTGATCAGCGGTTTGAAGAATTGTATTCATCCAACGGCAGATATCGAGAATATTAAAGATTTCAAAGAAATCTTAAGGGACATAGCACAATTCTTGTGTGATCACTTTCTTGATGCTCGGATAGTAAATGCAAATTCGAAAGATACTTTACTATTGACTTTGGCTGGATTTGCTTCGAATCCGATGAATCTTGAGGCTTTAGAAAGCGTCACGAGGGAGTCGAGAGTTAAAATGGTTTCGAATCTATTGAGAACGTACGAGAACAGAGCTTGGGCTCAATCAAATTGGATTTTAGTTCGATTCTGGCAAGGCAACGGTTTCGCTTTCCGATACGATAAAAGCCCTCACTTGGCGAGAAAAGTAGGGCCTAAAATTTTAAATCACGAGTCACTTTCTCAAGCTCTAAGTTTGTACAATTCAATTCGAAATTTTCATTACCATTGTAATAAGCAATTTTTAACGATTTTTTAATTTTCTTTCAGAACCATGTCCTTCGTTAGTTTTTCAAGCTCACGTTCGAGAAGTGTTGTTAAGCAACAATCACACGACTGTTGTATTTTTAAATTCCTTGTTGAATCAATTAAATTGGGCGTTTTCGGAATTTATCGGGATGGTGCAAGAAATTCACAATGTCTCATCAAGGCCAGAACGAGTTTTCATAGAATCAAGGCAACTTCGAATATGTGCCACTTGCTTCGACCTATCTGTATCTCTTTTGCGAGTCTTGGAAATGATTGCCTCCGTCGCACCCGAAGTATTCACCGATTTTGACTTACCATCTAGTGAAAATCTTCTCGCAAGATTGTGTCAGGTAATTAATTTTATCGATTTTTGTTTTATTCATAATACTCTCCTCCACTGATGAGTTTTATTAATTTAATTTATTACTTTTCAGTTGTTGTGTCAAATACTAAATCGCGTCAGTATGCCAACCAGTTCATTCCAGCACGTTATACTTCTCGATATATCGGATCTTCAAACTGTTGATCATTTTCCAATTTTGACGGCTGTTGTTGGTATTCTCATTGCTT
This sequence comes from Anagyrus pseudococci, assembly GCA_030522585.1. Lineage (NCBI taxonomy): Eukaryota > Metazoa > Arthropoda > Insecta > Hymenoptera > Encyrtidae > Anagyrus > Anagyrus pseudococci. The sequence continues at coordinate 13,818 of JAPYYQ010000004.1, read as the reverse complement.
TGTTAAAAGAAGATATTTTGCTTCCAGGTAAGATTAGAAAAATGTATTTTTATGAACTTTAGCTAGACGATCGTTTAATGCATTTTATTAATTTTTCAGAATCAGACGAAATTCCTACAGTAACTAAAACAATAATTACTGAACCGAGTTTTCAAATGTCATCGCTATATTTTTTGCTAGGAGAAGTTAAAAATACTAAAATTAGCAATTTTAAACCGTTTTCATTATTAAATTGTAAGTAAATTAATATTGTTGAGATTATTTGAAATTTGTAAAATTAAAATTTTATTAATTGTAAAATACTTTTTAGACGAGGGCAGCGTTTCCAAAGATGAAATAAAAATGGTGAAAAAAATAATACAATATTTGGATGCCAATAGATCAAAACCGTTAGTTGAAACACCGTACGATGAAGATAGTCTTTGTACAATTTGTTATGCTTATCCCGTTTCGGCTATATTCAAACCGTGCAATCATGCTTCGTGTCACACTTGCATAGAAAGACATTTGTTGAATAATAGAACTTGCTTTTTCTGTAAAGCAATTATAGGTCAAGTTGTGAGTCTTGAAGGAAAAGTTTTACATGAATTCTCTAGTGACTCTTCTCTTCAAGATTCTGAATCCGACAATTAAAGCAACTTTGACATACAATAAATATCATGTTACAAAGTTATTGTTATTTGTGTGAAATTTTAATAAGAAGAAATCATTGTAAAATAATAAGAGTACATATTTAAAATTAAAAAAACTGTATTTTTTTAAAAACCAATTTTATTTCTTTACAAAATTTACTTTATTTATATTCATATTCATATTAGAAATATTTTATGTACATACAAATGTATCAGTATTCTTATTTACATCAGTCTTGCAATACCAAATCTCTTTTCTTTATAACACAGTTAAGCTTAGTCTTATTCACAAAATTAAAATGTAGAATATTTAACAGAACTATTACAAAAAAACTCATGTACACAAACTTGCACTAAACTGTGGTTTAAATCCATTGGCTACACGTGGCTCTACAGGTGCTTTTTCAAAATCTTGGAGAGCTTCAACAAATATGACACCACAAATGAAAGCTCCAAGAGCTGTTATAAAGACAGCCAAAACAATTAAAAATCGATCTTTGTTCAAATACAAAAAAGGGTCCTTTTGTAACACATTTTGAAGTAAACATATTCCAGGAAATAAAAATATAAATGCAGCAGAGAGGGAACCCATGACACTTATTATAGGTGAAATATCAGGTACTAGAATTGCTATTACTAAACACAAAATAAACCATACAATAGTAATAAAGAATCTTATTAGGAAATGACAATCAATATCTCTGCCAAACAAGCTCAAAATAGCATCTCTTCCACAATATAAAACAATGGGAAAAGTAGTAAAATTTTTAATAGCTATTGCTATAATAGCTACAGTCAGTGTTGTACTTTTATCAGTATATCCTTGTAAAATGTCACTAGGTACATTTCCAATACCAAATGTTGCATAGCCGAAAACTCCCACAGTTGAATAGGCAATAAAACAAATAATCATACTAACAATGGCACAAAGAGTAAAATTTCCTGGATTACGGGATTTCATGCAGGCATAAGTTGGAATAGCAGTCATATGATTCTAAAAAGTAAAAAATTTTATATATTTTAAGTATTACCAAATATTTATACTTCTATTGATGTTTCAAATCTACCTGATATGCAAAGCAAATTATGGGAATAATTTGTAAAATCTGAGTTGGATTTTCTGGCCATATGTGCATTGGTTTTGATGGTAATTTATGATTATCTAAGCTTTCATAAATGATAAGCCATACAACATATAAGATTGTTATGCACCCAATAGAGCTGGCATAATGTAAGGCATCTAATCTTTTGAAAAAAGATAAAGGTAGTATGAAAAATATGCTGGTAGCACATGTTATAAAAGGTCTTGATAGATACCTAAAACAACAAAATTAACAATGTAATTAAACAACGTTTTTTTTTAAACTGATATATACATAAATATTTGTGTTTTTACCAAGTATGACAATAATCCAAACCAAAGTAAGTAGCAAACACTCTATCAAACTGGTCTCCAATAACAATTAAAAATGTTACACAACAACCAAAACTGTATATAGCAACACAAATTCCACAAAAAATTAAGAATTTTGTTCCACACAATCCTGCAAAGGTATCTTGCATAGTAACAGTATTTGTAAAGTCACTGCACTTTGCTAAAATGACCATAGTGTATATAATAAAAACCAAGAAAAATAATTGGGCTATTATAGCGGTTGCAACTCCTCCAGACTTATCAAATGCTTCAGGAAAGTTTAGCAACCCTGCTCCTAAAGTTGCATTAATCATTAGAAATATTGTTCCAATGGTACCAGTGCCTAAAACAGTAGTAAAATTTTCTAATTAAAAATATTTAATAAATTATTTTTAATTAAAACTAATTCATGGGAAAGTGTCTATAACCTGTTCGCCGTTGCGTTTCTCTTGAAGGGGGAGATGCCGTTGAGAGAACAATATCATTGGATGAGAATTCACTTTCATCTTCCATTAGATAATTCATTTTTGTAGTTTAACAAAGTAGCCTTTGTTCAAATACTGTAATACAAGATAAATTAATATTTAGAAGCACACAATGGGAATTCGAAATGACAAAGAGAAATCGGGCAATGAAAGTATAAGGGGCCAGTGAGTCACTCTGAATATAATTTGGAATGAAAAGTTAATAGAAATTACGGAAAAAGAGCACTGCGGGAATACGTAAAATGACTTACAAATAAATCGTAAACAATGCTCCGATTTTACAGGTTAATTAGCATTCTAAAACTGGAGCGAGCAGCACATTGTATTATTGAAATACGTCTTTCAATAATCTTTACATGCCACAGCATAAAAGAGAAAAAAAATCTAGTTCTACTTGCTATGACTTTGACACTGGGACGAACGAACACTCACTGATAAATGAATTGAATATAGGATGAGAAAAGGGGAAGTGGAAGGTGGGGGGAGACTGCAGATGCGGGGGGGGGGGATAGCGTGATCGTGATGTATTAGTGCTGTACACATATACACACTCGACTCCTACTTATTTATTTATTTTTTTTTTTTTAAATCAAGTTCGTGGACCAAAGCCAGATCAGTCGGAAAATTAAAAAAAGATTTTCTAATTGTCAGTCGTAAGTACATTTGGACTGCATTACTGCGTTCACTTGATTTCGTGCGATACTTGTAAGTAAATATTATTGTGAGATTTAAAAACAACGAAATCCAAACAATTCCGATCAGCTGATGGGTATCGGAATGTCATGTCTACATACATCTCCCGCGTAGAATACACAAAAATTGAAATTTGGCGACTTGCTGTTATTAACAGTAGATTTTCGCGATGACTAATATGTTGTAACAATCACATTTATTTCAGATATAGCCTAGAATAGTTAATTATTTTAATTTGTTAAAATTAAATTCGAGTTTTGTAGTATTACACTGTCGAAAAGTGTAGTTTATTTTTTCAACACAGATAAGCCTTCGACCGTACTGCGCCACTGTGCGTGTGTTGTATATCTATATTTACGAATTTTAGGGGAAGATAACCTAGATTCTATCTACAAGTGCCGGAATGTTTATCGGACAAAAAACTTGTCGATAACTAATGATTTTAGAAAGTTAAAGTGAAATAATCAATAATAAAGAAATGGAGTATGCCGATGAAAATGAAAAATTAAAGGATCAATCGAGATGTGGTCACATTCGCGCGAATTTGAAGATGTGCTTGCTGAAGAGCGACTGCTGTGCAATAGTGAGTATTGTTATGAAACTTAACCTTTGCAAAAAGCTATTCTTTTCAAATTGTCAACGATGATTTAAATAATCTGTATTATGGTTGCTGTGGTGAACTTTTAGTTAACAAATGTCTTTATAAAGTCTTAAATTCATTTATTAACAAATACATTTAACTTTGTACTTATGTTTATCAATTATTTTTTCCAGCACAGACACACACCTAGAGAATGTTTAACAACGTACGCTGATACTATACCAGATGAGTGCCGTATGCTGCGATATAGTTTTTTTGAATGTAAAAGATCTCTAGTAAGTTATGATGCAATGTTAATTCAGCAGATACTTAAAATGACATTTACTTAATTGCTATGTTTTATCTGTTTAATTAGATTGATGCAAGAAGAAGATTTCGAGGTCCAAGGACGTAGCCTGATAGACTAGTATTGTTTGTAAATATGTGCAAATTGTTAATATAACTTTTGAACCGACTGAGCATGGAAAAGGAGCTGCTAAATGGTAGGATAAAATAAATTAATTTTTATCAGAACATATTGAAGTTATTATATTTATTATCCTTCTTTATTATGTACACAACTGAACTTCAACAAATGGTAGTTTTGCAATAATTATAAATTTCAAAAAACACATTTTTAATGTATTTAGAGTAATTTGTTTGTGCTGTAAAACATCTTATAAATAAATTAGTAAACAAGCAAATACATTGCAATAATGACAGGTACCAGTTAGATTTTTAAAAAATTTAAACGGTGCTCAAAGTAGTTTTGCAGTAGACTTTGTTCTTCTTTATACATTGTTTGTTGGTTTTTTTTATTTCTTTTTGTATGCAATCACAGCTGATGTTAATTACAAGACTTTTAATATTAATCAGTAAGTGCCACCGTTAGTACGGCATGCACAAATCACAGTGAATAGTTTGCAAAGCTCTGGCTTTCTTAGAGCTTAAATTTTTTTTGTTTAATTTCGTAGCTATCTCAAAGTTAAACTTGTGTGTTGTAGATGAAGTTGCAAAAAATGTTAGTGTTAAAAATCTATGAGATTAAGTACGAAATTACATAAAGTTCTTTTAATGTAATTTATTAAACTATATTGTCTCTCTCTGTATAGGCAATAAGCGTACAACTATGTTATTGAAAATTTTTTCTTTGTACTAGAGACCAAATCAGGTATTTCAGTTGCAGCTCCGTATATACCTAGAATGCACGTGTTTCGTTTTCATTATTTAAAATAGTTTATCTTTTATTTATTTTTTTTGTCGTTTTGTTTTTCTTAGCTTCGTCATTTAAAACTCGTATTGCTAAAGACGATTATTTACAAGCATTGTCAATGAAAAATCGAGATGGTTTCTCATTTAAAAAGGCCTGCTAGGCGGCTCATGTTCCCAAATCGACGTCTCTATACGAACGTCCGCGTGTGTGTTTATGCAATGATATACTCGATAAAGTCCTAAACGGATCTAAGTTCACGTCTGCTCCGTTCTAAAAATATAGGAATCGCATAGTTCGCCCAGGTTGAGTATTTTGAAAAAAAAAAAGTAGACATCGGTATACCGAGATTCACGTTCATCCGAGTATATCCGTGTTACGGCTTTACACTGACTGCCCGTCCTAAGGCCATGTGTATGTATATTATACGTTAGAGCTCGCTCGTTTTAACGTTATAATTGTGATAAAGACGCTGTAGGCTATCACAGTTGGTGTCGAATCTTGATATGTAAACGGTGTCGCGTTTATCGCGGCAATCCGCTTTCATCGTTATAAGGAGCTTTGCTTTGTGTATAATCGCGAGGTCAGGCAGGCATAGAAGTTAACGCTTCAGTTGTAAAGTCCCGACGAAAAAAAAAAAGAAATCGAACCGGGCATCATTCGTGAACATCGTGGAGAGGTGGGGGGGATGGAGGAGGGCGAAAAGGCAGGATTAATAGCAGACCGAGGGCCTGTAGAGGCCGACGTAGCCGCAGAGCCGGGCCCGGAGAGCCGGCAGTAGTATCGCCGCGGCGGATAGGTTCTCTTGGAGCTGCGAGCACTCGCAGATTAGCAGGTACGTCTTGTCGCCCTGGGACATGGACTTGTGGAGGGTGATCCTCCGTAGACCCACGGACTTTGGCAAATAGCGGTACATCATGCGGGCACCTGCAAAATACGATAATAAATACGATCTATATCGGTATATACGTCGAGCTTTGAGAATAAGACCCACCGGTCCAGTAGAGCCAGTTCTGCTCGAACTTGAGGCCGTCGTCGCCCTCGAAGACCTTGAATATCGAGACGATGTAGCCGGTCGAGGGTATCGGCGGTCTGCCCCCACCGGGCGGCTCGAGCGGCGGCCGGGCGATCGTCGCAACCTCGTTGAACAGCTCGAGGTTGTGGTTGGCCGCGTAGCGCATGTCCCGGGGGTCGAACTTTTTCAAAGCGGCCCCCTGCACCTCCTGGTAGAACTCGAGCGGCTCGGTCTTCTGCTTGTTCAGCACGTAGTAGCTGATGAAGGGAAAATCGGCTGCGGGCAGGGTCGAATAGAGATACAGGTGTATACCGATCGGCTTCGTTCTGTAATGCGGTTATGCAGGCTTACCGTTGCGCTCCATGTTGGTGAGGAGGATGCTCTGGGAGGCCGAGGGCGAGATCTCGGAGAGCAGCTCGGCGGCAGTGTCGCGCTGGAGGACCAGGGGTTTCGAGACCGGCGACTCGACGATCGGATCGAGCGGCTCGAGGGCCGTCATGAAGTGGGCGAGGACGCACTGCTTCGGGTCCTCGACCTCGAGGACCGACAGCGGGCTCGGGCTGCCGGGCCGCTTCTTCTCGCCGCTCGCTGCTGCAGCAGCAGCTGCGGCCGCCGCGGCTGCCACCCTCTGCGATTAATCGTAGCGTTACTCCCAATGTAAATTACAGCCGATTTCCTAAGCTCGCCGGTAATTGTTGTTTGCGATCGATCGGCAAACGATTTCGGTTATACCGATGTTTATTTTCTAATTCAAAGGCAAAATGTAGAGTCAAATAGGAATGATACTTAACCGGCACTCCCGCGGGTAAGAATCGCTCGAGCGAGGCCAGCGGGATGATGAAGCAGTCACGGTCGAGCTGGGCCAGGGAGATGGGCTCGCTGCGGCTCGCGGTGAAGGTACCGAGCGGACGCGTTTGCTGCTGCTGCTGTTTGGCGTTGAAGGACACCTGCAAGAACCGAGTCCAGTGATTAACGATCGGTAAGGGGTGGCTGCGATCGGTAGAAGGCCGGCGAACCTGTCTGGAGGCGGCGCTCGACGAGGCGAGGCTCTGCTCCTCGAGGCCATGGCTGGCCTGGCTCTGCTTGCGCCGAGCCTGCTGCTGCTGCTGGGGGTGGGGGCTCTGGGCGCCGCCCCACTTGACGAGCTGCTGGGGGTTGGCGGAGGTGCGCCTGGGCCCGGGCCCGAAGCGCTCGGCTAGCTCCTCGGACGAGGTCGGCCCGGCTGCGTGGGTGGAGAACAACAGGTGAGTGCGGTACGCGTGCCCGGGGCCGTGGTCCTGCTCTTGCTGCATCGGCTGGCCGGCTAGTTCGCGGCTGCGCCGGGCGGCCAGCGGCCGCTGGAGCTCCGTCCCGCCGGAGAGCAGCCCGGCCCCGGAGCCGATGCCGCCGGTCCCCGGCCCCGAGCCGAGGGTGCTGCCGAGGCTCCCGAAGCCCCCGCTCCCGATGAAGCCCCCGCCGCCGAAGCCGCCTCCTCCGCCGCCGACTCCACTGCCACCGCCGCCGCCTCCTCCGCTGGCCCCCCCGCTCTTCTCCAAGTTCTTCCGGAACATAAGATTCATGGTGAGGCTATGTGTGCACAGGCACGCGGCTCCAAAGCCCGAGCACAGGCGCGATGGATGTGCGTTTGTCGGATCAACAACGAGACAACGACAGCAACCAAAACGGCAACATAGAGGACAAGGAGCAGAAAGACAGAGCAAGAGAGAAAAAGAGAGAGAGAGAGAGAGAGCGGCTGCAGCAACGCCGGGGTGCACTATGCCGACGACGACCGGCGCCGTCGACGGTGTCACCTTCTCCAGCCGAAGATACGCGGCTTCGGCCGATACGGGCCAGCTGCTGCTGGTGCTCCTGCAACTACTACTGCTGCTGCTGCTGCTGCTACTGCTGCTGCTGTCGTCCGGAGTTTCATGGGTGCCCGAGACTGGCACTCGGCCCTATGGAAACAGCCGTGAGAGCCGGATGCCTGGAGGTCCCTCGCCACCTCCGCGAAGGCCCGACAGCGGAGTTCAAGCAAAATAGCTGCTGCTGCAGCTGCTGATGACGATGCGGCGGTCGTTGGAGGACAAGCAGCGGGGCTCCGGAGGCCCCGCTCGACGGAACCCGGGGCGAGCGCATAGCGGCGGGGCACCGGTGATGCTACTATCCCGTTACGTAACTATTGTCGCTATACAAAGCGGACGAGCGCTCTCGGAAGGAGAAACGAGGGAAAAGAAAAATAAGTAACCCGGGTGCCGTGTGTGTGCTCGCGACAAAGGGCAGAGAGTCTTTGCGCGGATCGATGGCGTTCAGGGCCGTGCGGGGCGAATAAGTAGCGCCGGTGGCCCTGAGCGCGCGCACGCGACCTTTATACAGCGCGCGAAAGCGAGAGCGACAGCCGCAGCAGCCCCCCTAGTCTATGTGCACGCACGTGCGCTCCCCGTTGGGAGGCGGGAATCGACTCGTCGATGGTACACACGATGCTGCTGCTGCTGCTGACGCCGCGAGAGGCACGCCGGCGCGCGCGCGCGCCACGGGACGAGCCGAGGCTACGACTGCCGTTTCGCAGTTTCCCCTGCCCGGCCCCACCTATCCTCTACGTGGACAGCGGCAGCACCCCACCTTCCCCAGCGGGCCACCCCCCTCGCGAGAGAACACCAGCGGCTCTATACTCGCTCTCCCTTCTACAACCCCCTCGTGGCTAGCCGCGTGCGGTGTTGCGCGCGCGACAACCCACCCCCGTACACGTATCAACCACCCCCCTCCCGCGGCTGACTACGCTTCCGCGTATTTCCCCACGGTCCTCTCTCCTCCTTCGTGTAGCCCTTAAGGTATACATATATAGCGGATGCTACTTTGCATGCGCGCCCGTCAAGTCGCATGACTATTTTTTCTTTTTCAGTTTTCAGCGGTGAACATTGCTTTGTGTATGTACGTGTGCTGCACGTCTTTTGCGCGATTTTAAACGCGATTTGTCGCTGCTCTCTCGAGAAGCGACGCTCGGCTCTTTGGCAACACGGCTTTGCCAAAGTCTCTTTTAGCTAAACGCTCCGGGTAATTTATGTATAGCGATACCGCCAGAGAGGGACAGAGAGAGGAAGGAATTCGAGGGGGTAGAGCGAGGTGAGAAACGTGAGAAATACACGCGGCTAATTTTATACATTATTCGGAGAGGAATTAACGGAAAGCCTTGGTCAAGAGCTTTTACTCGGCGAGCGCGCGTGTGCTATGTAAATGTAGAGAGCCGCCGCCGCCGCCGCTCTATGCCGATGTATATATGCGGTTCCGCGGTAAGCTTTGGCTCCACGCGCGTTGAATTATTTTCATTTCGTTTGGCCGATTGTTGGCCAGCGACGACGTCTAACGCGTTAATCGCGGTTAAAACGCGAACAACATGTTTATTCGCGGCGACCGTGCGCGCATATATAAACGATCTGCGGTATAAAGAGCAGACACACGGTGAGTGTAAGGGGGGGGGGGCTGGCGAAGAGGAAGAAAAAGAATATTAATGTTTCGCGTTGCTAAATTATTCACGCGCGCGATTGCCATTGCGAAATGACGGTGTGGAGCGGAGGATAGAGAAAGTGAGTGCGACTCGATGTAGATAAAAAACCCGCGCCACGCGACGATGTATATATAAAACGAGCCGATATATTTATACGTACGTATACGTACATCGAACGTGGTTCAATGTTTGATGCAATATCGCGGTGGGAAGAAGACGCGCTGTATATGTATTTGCAGTTGACTCTCGGGAGTAAGGAGAGGCCTTCAGCCAAAAAGCCGAGGTCTTGTAAGATGTGGCAGCTAAGCTAAACGCGCCTCTGTCTGTGTGTAGATGGACGCACATAGAGGCACTTATCTATACATGCCGGCTTTGCTGTAATTGAATTTGCTGCAATGCCAGGATAAATAAAACAGTCCCGGCTGTATAAGAGAGAGTAGACTTGCTATATACCGCACGCGGCAATCGGCTCTAACTCCCTCTCTCTCTCTCTACTCCGTCCCTCGCGCTGGCGAGCCGATGGAAAACGTCGAGGGCGATAAATATCGGGGAGGCTTGCCGAGTGAAAATATTTATCAAGCTGAGGTAGAGAGAGAGAGAGAGCGAAGCGCAGGAGAGATGGAGATCGATAATCCGAGCGAATTGGCTTTGTTTGCAGGCTCTCTCGCTGGGCTTGGCAGATTTCCGATTTCGAGCGACACTGTGTGCTATCCTAACGCTTCCGCTCGCGACTCGAGGGCGTCGTCTCTTCAATGTGTCAAATGCGGGGAAGGGCTTTTTTTCAGTAGCAGCAGCAGTAGATAGATAGTAGCAGCAGCAGTAGTAGAAGTCTCTGTTTTATTTGTCTTCGTGACGAGCTTTGACTCGGCGTGCAGGAAGGATAAAGATCTCTCTCTCGCCGAGAGAACGTTAGCACAGCACACGGTCACGCAGGCACACACTCTGGTGATTAGCCACATATGAGGTATACAGAATAAATGCACGTTGACAATAAACACTCGGGAGTCGTATGTACAGGGGTAAGTAGAGAGCAAAAAAAGAAAACAAAAAGAGAGAGAGAGTGAGATATAGAGAAGGAAAATAAAAGAAATAACGAGAAAGAGAATAGTTGATAATTTACAGGCGAGAGAGGATCCGGGGATTGTAACGATCGTGTCTAGATAAGCGGGCCGATCTTAGCGCGCTGTGCCTGCAAGCTTATTCATATATGACTAACGCTCGAGCTGAAAGCTCCGAGAGAAACTGACGCTCTTAGCCGAGTTTGACGAGTTGCGAGCTGTGTGCCTGGCTAGAGCTTTGCTATAATAACGACGACGATGGCGAGAGAAGATGCAGCCGGTATTAGGCGGTTCACGGGAGGAGGCTCGCTCAAGAGAGAAAGAGAAAGAGAGATAAACAAAAAGCTCGGACGCCGCTACGCAGACGAGGACGGGCTGTGTGTATGATTAAAGAGATGAAGCGGGAGGGAAAACTCCCCCTTCCTCCATCCACCCGCTGGGCTACACGTTATTTGGCGGATGACGAGAATGCACGTGTGCCCGCGTGTGTGTGTGTTTGGGTGTGCGGGTACTAAACTCGGCTTATCTTATTTATAAACGCTTGGCCGTTTGCTAAAGGGGATTATAAATAATCCAAGGCGCTCCGGGGGGAGGGCACACGCTTGCTCCGTCGTCTCTTTCCTGCATTGTGCGCGGCGCTAGCCAAAATGACCCGGGGCAAGGGGAGGGGGGTGAACGTTTTAAGGGAATATCACACGTGGAGCTGACGTGACATCGGAAGAGAGCCGTAGAGATACGGGGGCTGTTTTGTATCGAATCCGAGAAGAGCTTTTGGGTTATTGGGTTTTCGTTAGGGCTCTATTGGTGCGCTGATACGGGCGAGTCCCTGACTCTGCGGCTGACCTTGATCTTGGAAAGTTCGGTTTGATTGTCTTGATTGATGGTTTTGTTTAAATAGAGCGGCTTGTTATACTATTCGTCACGTAATGTTGATATTCTTGCTGAGACATTTGTAATGTTTCGAGCTTTTTTTTATCATTGTAGCAGCTTTTTCGGTGGTGGAGCCGGCGGCAGAGGCTGGTTCTTTGATCATACTTTTTCGATGCGGATAATTACCAAGGCTTATTAACGTTCCAACGTGTACGATTATGAAAACAAAATTTTTGCAAGAGCAGTCACGTTCTTTTTTTAATTTTTTTTTTGGGGGGAGGGGGTGGTTTAATAGTATAATTAAATTTTTCTACAGTAAAGCGGAAAAAATTGGTTTTTATCTAAATAAAACTTTTTCGTTTTTTTTTTCATTCGTGCCACTACATGCAACTATTAATGTAGTGCTCGAAGAGTAATAAAAAAAAACAAACGTATAAAGAGGGTAAAATAATAATAAATAAATGCAGCTTCGTTTGTATAATATCTATTGCGTATATTGAACAAGCAAAGTTACAAAAGTATACAGAAAACAAATGACTTATTTTTAACGAGTACACTTTTTCACGCCATTGTCTCTTCATTTCTTAATTGTTTTATTTTTCCTTTTCTTTTTCTTTTTAATTTTCACCTTATGTGAAATTTTCAAAATTGAAAGCTCTATAACAATGACACTGTTGTTCGGCTAATTTATTCCGTGGCATTGTGCATGAATTTAAATGAAAACGATAAGCTCCGTGCCAAAAACCTTTAATTAGGATAATCAAATTACGTTGGAAGTTGAGAGAGAGAGAGAGAGAGAGAGAGAGAGAGAGAGAGAGAGAAAAAGACTGATAATACAGGATTACGTGGGACTTTGATATAATAGTGATGAGAGCGGTGTATCGAGATGAAAGTTTTGCGATGGTGTTAAGAGCAAATTGGATGCAATAATAATTGTAAGTAATCGAGAGTGACGACTAGGTGCTGGAGTCAGATAATAGAAAAAGAGAGATAGTTAAAAAAGAGAAAGAAAGAGAGATAGATATAATTGTAGGTGTTAAGTAGGGGGGGGCGGCTTGAGGTGCAGGCGCGTCTAATGCCACTGCTGGGGGCTTACCCTCGAGCTGGAGCTGCAGTTGCTGCAGCTCCTCGTCCTCCTGTTTAAAGCTATCCTCGCGCGGACAAGGCAGGTAGGCGTACCGAGGACTTGGCAGTGGCACACCGCCGGTCTTCGCCCTCTGAGCCCCGCTCATGCTTGCTTCCTATGAGCCTCGCGAATGAAACTCATAACTCCCGACTCCCTGGCGAACTTTGCAAAGCAGCAGAGCAGTGTCGGCCGATCGGAGGATCAGTGAGATATCGCCCGATCGAGACTGCTCGTTTTTCCCCCGATTCGGCTGAATAAGCGCGACGAGCGAAAATAAAGCGCGCTGCCAGCAGAGCAGCAGCCGCCGCCGCCGATGATGCTGCTGCTGGCCCGGGGCTCTGCTGCGCGTCTCTTTTTTATCTCTCGGCCGATGAGGTCTGGACCTGAGGAGAGCTGCGGCTAGCGGGGGTGCCGGTGGCAGAGAGCCGCTGCAGCATTCCGCGCCGGGCCGATCGATTCCGGCGGCGGCAGAGAGCGCTAGTCTTAAGAGGTCCAGATGCTGCGCGCTGGACGCGGCTCTTCTCTCCTCTGCCTCCTGCTCGCGGCCCAATGAGCCCCGAATTCCTCGCGTACACACCGCCGCTTGCCGGCTCTCTTTCTCTACGGCGCTTCCGCAGCCGCGCTATATTACGGCCTCTCTCTCTCTCTCTCTCTCCGCAGGCTGCGCGCGCGTCCGAGCCCCCCTTTCACCCTCTGCAATGTCGCAATGCATCTGCAGTATAGGGACGTAACCCCGAGGAACTACTAAGCGCATGTATACGCCGACGGCCAACTTAAGCCAAGCGAGCTTCCTTCCTTCCGGACCACCTCCCCCCAACCCACTACTTTCTTTTTTCTCTTTTGTTCGGATACAACAGTAGACTTAACTTTACCCCCCCCCCCCGACTCTATGCCCCCCGATGGATATATAGATGCGAAACGAGTGCTTCTTTCGAGAATAAAACTGCCAACTCCGTAATGCTTTACGCAAATCTCGACTTTTGTGACTTTCCAATGGGCCAATTTCCAGCATCCGATGTATATACATATGTCCGAGCCCTATATCTGTATACACCTCTTAAAGCGCCAAGAAGCGTATACACGCGCTTTAATCTTGCACGCGGGCACTTTGTTTCGAAAGATCCGTAATTACGGTAGAATAAATAATTAAAAAGATTTATATGGGCGATTATCACGAAAAAGTACTTTTTTCTAGCTACTCATGTCTAGCCTTCTTTCGGGTTCAAAATAATTGTAAATTATAATTTAAATAAA